>LZPO01034881.1:217084-237809 GCA_001675575.1 Neotoma lepida | reverse complement strand
ACTTGGTAGCCCAGGCTGGCCTCGAACTCACAGAGATCTGCCTGCCTCTGCCTCCCGAGTGCTGGGATTAAAGGCGTGCGCCGCCACCGCCCGGCCTGATTTTTTTTAATGAATGATTTGTCTGCATACATGTCTGTGCACCACATGTGTCTGGAGGATGTCAGAGGATGGGGGTTAAGATTTCCGGAACTGGAGTCACGATGGTTGTGAACTACCATGAGGGTACTGGGAACCGAACCAGGGTCCAATGTAGGAGCAACAAATGCTCTTAACCACTGAGCCACATCTCTAGCCCCAATATGAGGGGTTTTAATTTACAGCCTGTCCTTTTGTAAACAAGCAAGGAAGCAAGCAAACAAGAACACTGCTGTCCACCTCCTACCCTGTACACCTTTTGTTCTTCACAATGCTTTAAAAAGCACTACCCAGAATTCCCTGATGGTATCTCCTAGGAGAACTGTTAATTTAAAATATAAACACAAGTTCTATTTCAGACCAAGTGAATCACAACCTCTATGGGATGGACCTAGGAAACTTTTTCCCCTTAAANATTTTGTTTCCTCAACTTTTTATTTGAAAATATAAAATGTTACCAATTAAAATCAGTACAAAAAAATCAAATGTCTGGGCTGGAGCTGGCTGAGGGGTTAGGAAAGCACACTGCTCTTACANNGACCCGAGTTCAGTTTTCAACTGAACCCATGTAGGGTGGCTCACACCAACTGTTAACTCTAGCTCCAAGGGAGCCGATGCTCTTGTCTGGACTCCATAGGCACTTGTACTCACAGGCATGTTCCCCTCCTCACAACACATAATTAAAAACGCCACACATTATCTTTCAGTTAGATTCTCCTCTTGTTAGCATTTATCACATTTGTGGTATTCTCTTCTGTAAATATGCAAATGCACACCTTCCCAAAATTTCTGGTAATTACTTGAGGGATATAGTATATACACTGTCACCTTTTATCCCTTAATACTTCATTGTACATTCTCTAATATTAGAATATTTCTGGTAAAATTAGTCAGCCACATGGCACTATTTGGATCTATTTTATCTAATCTACCAGCACAACCCAACTCTGTCATCCATTCCAGCAGCTCCCTCGTCTACATGGGATACAGTGTTTATCAGTTCTCTTCACCTCCTGTAATCAGGAATGTTTCCTATAATACTGTCTTTTATGACGTTGACAGTTTAAAAGAATACAGCACCAGCTCTATTCCTTCTTTGTGTTTCTCAGGCATTTCCTCAATATTATGATGCTATATAGGAGATGTTGCATCCTCAACTGGGTATCATATCCAAAGGCTCACAATGTCCACCTGTCCCTCGGGAAAACCCAGGCTAGATGCTGCCTGATTTCTCCTGTGTGTAATTACCGTCTCTCTTATGGACCAGTGAGCAGACTGCAGGGATGCAGATAATTAGCCTCCTCCTAAACAAAACACTGCCCTCCATTTAATATTCACTGATGACTCATGTCCAGTCTCCTTATACCCAATACTGCCACGACAGCTATAAAATGACTTTCCAACTCCAGTCAGCTTTATCATTCTACTACAAGCAAGGGATCTAGCTGCTTTCCACTTAATTTTTCAAATTATAATCAATACAAAGGAAAGACTTTTAAAAAAATGGTTTACAATCCTTTATTGCAGTCATTATTATATCTCACATTAAAGTACTAATAATTCCTGTAGTAACGGTGAACCACTTTGGTGCCCAAACAGTTTCAGATTGAGCCAACTGGAACAGTTCTCTAGCTCCTAGCCTTGTGACCTGCCATTACTCTTTTCAACATTTCTTTAGTTTCTGTCACAAATTGTTTTGGCCTCTGAATCANCTATATTCACAAGGTATTGTAATTTTTCTTTATGGCGAATAAGGCACTACAAACATGGGTGTTAGGTGTGTCAGTGTGATGGGGACCCTTGTTTTTTTGGCTATTTTAGTATACATGGCTAGGAAATGTATGTATGCACATAAACACGGCCACCTGCATATACATACATATATAATATATACATACATATATAAGCATATTTTATAAATCATGAGTTCAGAATGATACCTTCATTCCCAGTCTCTATATATCATATAATCATGTTATTTTTATTATTCCATCTTTTTTTTTTGAGATAGGGCTTCACTCTGTAGTTCACACTGGTCTTGAACTCATGGGAGACTGCCTTAGTCTCCTGAGTATTGGGAGTGCAGGTGTGAACCACCATTTACATCTCTCCTTGTTTTGAGACAGGTCTCACTTTGTAGCTCTGCTTCCTGAGTGCTGGGGTTAAGGTGTTACCATGTCTGGTCGTCCTCTGTACTTTTAAGGAGCACCAGTGGTTGCTCTTACTAGGCCTCTCTGGTCTGAAGCTGATCAAATTCACTATTAAAAAGCTGACGTTANTATAAAGCAAACCTAACACGACAAGATGCTNATGATACTTACCTCATCCCTATAAAGTGGGCTAGTATAGTACATTATGTCCATCGCACTACTGTTCAGCATGTCCCTCAAGCCTCGCACTTTGTCAGGAGTAATGGAATCAACAGTGTCTACAACAACAACAACAACAACAACAACAAAACAAATCAAACTTAGAGAGGGTTCCGGGAAAAATCACATTTCCTAAAGTAATTTAATATTTAAATATTAAACATTAGTGGGGGCCTTTCCTTCTTGCAAAATATCCAAAACAAAACAAAAAACAAAATAAAAGACAACAAAAAGAAAAGGAATGTTGAAGGATAAAGGCCATTATCAATTTTTTTGGCTCTATTTACCTTGGCCCTGACTACACTCATCTGGCATGCCTGGGCACTGCTAACAACAAGCCAACAATAAATAAGATTTTCCTATGTTTCATATTTATCTGTCTCTTGTGAAGCAATGACTCTATGGGCATACATTGTCAAAGCATAAGCAGACACAAAGGCAAACAAATTAGCGATGGGCTTCAGTAAACAGGACAAAGTTGGTATAACTGTGTGGAAAAAAGNCTGACTTACTAAAATGCCTGGAGATGCATTGCATTGCTTANANAAGCACAAAGAATGAACACTGTCCTGTGAAAGCACAGGAGGGCAGGAGCCTGATGACCTCATTCAAGGACAAGTCATTACATGGGCTCAGACTATTCGCATTTATTCTGTGATTCAGTACAATGTAGTAAAGACTGAAAGGCACTATGATAAAGACTAGGATTCTCTCTCTACCCTGAACTATTCTCCCAAATATTTCCTAAAGTGTTGGCCTTCACAGTAAGCCTTTGGTCCAGCCGATATAAAGCAGACATCACTTTAACCATTTCCCCCAGATGATGACCAGTTTCCAAGCACATTCAAAGTATAATCCTTCTACCACTGGGCTGCGATACTGCTCTGCCACGGATAAGGTTCCACATTAGCACAAATGGTGAGGCACGTGCTGTGCTGCACTGGTTTATCTGCCCAGCTTTGTCCCAACATTAAAGTGTTTCAACCACAGAAGTGAAATCGTGCCAGCAACTGAGGAGGACATGACTCCCNGACTCTGTTCTTGGCTATTCTGGGCCCTCTGTTCTAGAACCATTTTACAGTCAGCTCATGAAGCTCTGTGAAAATCTACAGATAAATTTGGGAGTTAGTATCTCTACAATATTCAACCACTTAATCTGAGAGAATCATCTTTGTATTTAAGTCTTCCTATATTTTAATAATTCTTATACTTTAAAATCTAAATATACATATTTAAGTTATTTAAAGTTATACATTTTTATAAAGTTGTATATTTAAGCTATTTTGGGGGACCTTGCATTTTTTATGCTATTTCTGTTTGTTGCTGGTCTACAGANAAGCAACTATTTTTGCACATAAATCTTCCATGTCATGACCTTGATAAGCTGATCAGCTCTAATGACTTTTCTGTATAGTTTTGCGTATTCTGAGCAGACAGTATGGGACTTGTAAATCAGAACTTTTTACATTTCTTATTCCTATCATTCCTTTTTCATGTCTTATTGTGCTGCAAAGACAGTAAGTCCATGGACATTTTTAGTTTCTTTTTATCCTTTCACTACCAATGAGTACACTGATACTTGCTATAGCATGCTTTTACTTTGAAATTTATACAGAGTAAAGCTAATTGTGAATGTATTAATACTTGCACAGTGTCATGTAACGACGGCTGTGATCAGGACAAAGAACTGTACTGACTACAACATTCTGCCTTCCCTTCCTTAAGTTCTGGCAGTCACTGGCTTGCTCTTTGTGACTGTAGTTTTGCTTTTTCCAGTTATATGAATGGAAGCAAAAAGTACAGCATTTTTCTGGTTGGCTTCTTTCAGTTATCTGAATACCTTCAAAACTATCATCAGTAGGTGATGCCCAGAACTCAGCTCAGCAGGCTAAGGCTGGAAGATTGTGAGTTCAAGGTCATCTGGGCTACAAAGGTGAGACTGTTTCAAAAACAAACAAGTATCATGACAATGTTAAACTTGGCCAGAACAACATGCTCAGGGGTTTAGTAAATGGACATTTCTTGAAGTTTACGTGGGTGAGCCAGAAAGCCTATAGTGATAGTAGATGGAATTTTACATATGTATCATTACTGCTGAGACATCTTCCTTGGTCACTAGCACTTAGCTACTTTGTGGTGTTTGAAAGACAATGGCCCCCAAAGAGAGTGGCACTATTAGGAAGTGTGGCCTTGTTAGACATGTGCGTCACTGGGGGGTGGGCTTTGAGGTCTCATATATGCTCAAGATACCACCCAGTGTTGGAGACCACTTCCTGTTGCCTGTAAGTCAAGATACAGGTCACTCTGCCACTTCTCCAGCACCATGTCTGCTTGCATGCAGCCATATCCTATCATGATGATAATGGATTAAACCTCTGAAAATGTAAGCCACCCCAAATAAATGTTTTTCCTTTACAAGAGTTGCTGTGGTCATGGTGTCTCTTCACAGCAATAGAAGCCCTAACTAATACATAGTTATTTCTTAAAAAGCTCATTACAGTTTTTGATGCTCATACAATTTTGGAGTACAACATTCTAGCTGACATTGCTAACTACGAGACAATAACACAGACAGACCTGGAAGACTCTGGCTGCATCTAGTGTAGTGTACCACTGTAATGAAGGTGGGTATCACTGTCACACAGACCTACATCTCCTTCCTGTACCTCCAAATCACAAAGGACACACACACAGACATGCTATTTGTGAAGTCTACATGACAGTCCAAAGACACAAGTCAATTTTGTTAATTTTAAAATCAGTTTTTTTCCTCAAATATGTTTTTGAATAATCTTGAACAAAAAGTGAATATATTCTAAGATAACGAAAAAGATTTTGTTCCTGTGGTGTGTCTGTGTGTGTGTGTCCCCGTGTGTGTTCAGCTGGTCTAGAACTTGCTATACCAACCAGGGTAGGCTTGAACTCACAGAGATCGCCTNTCTTTACCACCCCACTCCCCTGCACCCCTAAGTATTGGGATTAAAGGAGTATCCCACCACACATGGCCAAGATTTTGTTCTTAATAAAAATATTTCTAAAACTGATATTGACTTTAGTAAAGGTTTGTCATTGGCTAAAATCATTCAATTTCAAAATAAAATATACCTCCATCAAGAGTAAGCTTTGATCGCCATTCAACAGGCAGAAACTCAACATGTGTTGCATGGTTGGAAAAATGTCTTTCTTCTATTTTTCTTGCAGCCTCTCTCATCCTAAAAAATAAATAAACATAAGAAATACTTTTGAGAATGACTTCACGTATTTCCTGGCAGCTCTGTCCAGCTGTACCCTTGACTGTCACTAAGCTGGTTGTACCAGCACAGCTTTGCCTCAGTTACTTCCTGTCTGTCACTCAGGACTTCAGATGCTCCTACTTACATTACATTCTAAATGACATAGTGCTTCAGAGATGTAAGAGCATCCGTGCCTTCACTCATCTCCACACATCATGCGTCCAGTCATGAATTACCTCATTTCACCTCCTTTAAAAAGTTTTATTTTTAAGTAATACATAACGGCATCATTTCCTCCCNCTCCACTCCTGTACTCGCCTCTCCTACTCCCTCTCAAATCATGGCCTCTGTTTTTTTGAATATTATTGTTACACACATACACACAAATGAATAAATATATAAACACAATCTGCTGAGTCTGTTCAGTCTTGCTTACATATATATAATTTCAGGTCTGACCACATGGTACTGGATAACCAATGAGGGGGCTCATCCTGGCAGTTACTCTCTCTGAAATAGTTAATTGCNGGTAGCTCTTCATCCAGTAATGGGTCCCCACGAGTTTTCCTCATCCATGCTGGCATGTCTAGTGGATGCCACTGTTCAGGTCTTGTTCAGGCAGCCATATTGTTGAGGTCTTACGGGTGTAGCTTCCCAGTCACAGCCAGAAGACACTAGCTTTTTTTTTTTTAAATAATTTATTTACTTTTATTTCATTTGCATTGGTATTTTACCTGCATGTCTGTCTATGTAAGGGTGTCAGATCGTGGAGTTACAGACAGTTATGAGCTGCCATGTGGGTGCTGGGAATTGAACTCGAGTCCTCTGGAAGAGCAGTCAGTGCTCTTAACCACTGTGCCATCTCTCCAGCCCCAGAAGACACTATCTTGCAGAAGACTTTCTGGTCTCTTTCTGCCCCTTTAACTCTTCTTTATAATGCAAATTTCAAATTTTTTTTTACTTTGAAAATTAAGGTATCAATGAACTTACAGCTTTCCTTTTGCCAGTTATATGAATTCTACTACACAGATAGGATTTTGATCAGCACAACATAATTAAGATACTCAGAGGTTCACTGTGAAAAATTCTCTAATGCTGTCCCTTCAACAGACATACCTTCCTTTCACGATTTAAAGCAAATCCCAGATACCACACCATTTTATTTCTTCATACGAACATTGAACTCAGGGTTTCAAATATTTGAGGCAATTGCTTTACCACTGAGTTACTCCTTGCACATGTGAGGTAAATGCTCTACCACTGAGCTTCATCCCCATCCATCTTATCTCCAAATAGCATATTTTTCTAAAATAACATCTAGTCAATATTAAGGTATTGCAATCAAGTAATTTTTAGTCTTAGCAAATATGTAGTTCAGTAGCCTCATTTCCCCAACTGACTATAAAAACTACTTCACAATAACATTAAAACATTTTATATTTATTTATATTCCAAACACTGTAGTTCATTCACTGCAGATGCTAGATGGGTCTCAACTGTCATTAATTTACATCCCCCTTCTTATAGAGTTTTCTACAGTCTGTTTACTAATTGCATCCATGTGATGTTATTCTCATGGTCTTCTATTGCACCTGTCTCTTATACACATCTAGATGTGTATAAGAGCGCTGAGCAGATGTCAGTGAGTTTGGAAAGACTCCACAGGCTTCAGCCTTTTTGTGTTAGGTTTTGCCTTACTTGTACCTGAAGAAATTAAACTTCTGTTTTACTAATGATCTCACGGAGGATATGCCAGCAAACCAATTCTCATGGTCCTTGATATCTAAGCGAAGGATGCATCAGGACATAATTATCATGCCAAGTCATATATGACTCATCATAAAACAAAGCCAGAATTAGAGCTATGAGATGCCTATAAGAGAAAAAGGGGATTGAGAAGAACTGAGGGAGCCTCCCAGTCTCCAACACCACCACAACTGGAGTTNCATGACTTTTCCTTTAATCCCTCCACGGGCATGATGATCTTACAGAGTGTAGCAAGCTCAACACCTGCATATGCAGGTTACCGGGGATCTAATTCCTTGAGTCAAATGACATCTACTTCCTGGATGATGAATTTTACTGGCAGCCTCCGAAGCTGATAAACTGTGCTTTCCACAGTAACTGATTTGATCTCATTGCATTAGGAACCTGTGTCTCCTCAGTTTTGCTTTATCGTGACTACTGGCAAAGAGCCAGGTCTAAGGTGGAAACTTTAACCAACACCCCTTTAACACAGCACTTAACTTCTGAAGCACACAAAGCCCACACATCCCAATAAGCTCCTAAAGAGGGTTTAGAGTAAAGCTGAGTATCTGTCAACTAAAGAGATGAATAACCTGCCTGTGTATCCACTGNTTTCTGTGTACAATCTAGAGTTGTTTCCTCTGGGAGCAATCAGTGGGCAGATTATATTGAAAATTGTCAGTTTAAACAATTCTTAATCTTCTCAGAGTTGGACAACTTTGAAGATTCTCAATTTCTGAAGCTCAGAGAGTAAGGAACAAACTTAAAACTAGCTCTTTTCCTGCTCTCAACCCTAAATTAATTAAATGTGTTAATTAAGGCTATTTTTTTTTAAATCACTCCTTCTGCTACAATGGAGGAAAAAAGGCATGTATCATCAACATACAGTCACTATTGGTTTCATCCAGAAACATCAACAGTATTAGAAGAGTTGGCACCAGGAAAACATGGAGTTGAACCTCTGTGGATCTGCTTTGCCTTAGGCAGAAGCTGGGACTCTGTCTGTAAAGAACTCACATGGCTGTGTTTTTTATAATTCTTCCTTGGTCCATCTTCTGTCCAATGCCATGCACAACAAACACAATATGAGAAGTCTGCGATGGCTTGTCTTCTAGCGTGGCTTCTTCTACNTAACCTCTATGAAGTCTGGTCCCACTACTGGAGGCTGGAGGAAAATTATGACCTTAAGTTTAGTACTTGGTAAATTGCATTTGCAAAATATGTTTAAAGAAGGAAAAAGCAGTCATGATAAAAATATAAGAAAATATTTCACTGGGTATAGAAAGAGAAAATAAAGTTTATAATATAATATCTATTGATTGATGGACATAAAATGAAGTGAATACAATACAAAAGTCAGAAACCATTAGGAAAACAAAAGGATAAACAGAATATAGAAAAATAAATAAAACTTCTATATTAAAAAATACACCAGGTATGGTGGTGGCACATGCCTTTAATCCTAAAACTTGGGAGGTAAAGGCAGGTTGATCTCTGTGAGTATAAGGCCAGCCTGGGCTACACAGTGAGTTCCAGGATAGCCAGGGACATACAGTGAGACCCCTGTCTCTTATACACATCTAGATGTGTATAAGAGACAGGTGTTCAATCAATTAATGTTTTGAGCTGAAGATATAAAAAGGTACCCCACAAAATGAGTACAACTAACTATAAACATATAAAATATTCAGATACATTTACAGCAAATAAATTAAAAGAATGACATAATAACATTTCATTAGATTGAAAAAATGAATTTTCAAACTTACTGAGGATACTCTATCTTCTCTAAAGATTCCCTTAAAAAAATTATCTGTGTGTGTGTGTGTGTGTGTGTGTGTGTGTGTGTGAGAGAGAGAGAAAGAGAGAGAGAGAGAGAGGGAACCTATGGGAAGCACATGTGAGGTCAGGGGACAGCCTCAGGTACTCGGTGCTTGCTTCCCACAAAGCAGTCTCTTGTTCTCTGCTGCATGATGCTAGGGTAGCTTCCTCTGAGCTTCTGAATTCAGCCTTAGCCTCTGTCCTGCTGTAGTAGTGCTAGGACTGTAGATGCATACTATGCATCTAGCTTTTATGTGGCTTCTGAGAATCTGAACTCAGGTCATCACACTAGAGTGGCAAGTGCTTTTTCTCTATGGAGCCATCTACCCAACCCTTCTTTTTTCTTTTAGTAAAACTACTTCAGCAGGGTGGTAGTGGCACACATTTTTAATCTCAGCACTTGGGAGGCAGAGACAGGCAGATCTCTGTGAGTTCAAGGGCTGGTCACACAGAGAAACTCTGTCTCAAAAAAGGAAAAAACAAAAACAAAAACAAAAACCCAGTCCTACCACCCACCCAAGAAAACCCCTAGAATAAATGAATAAAATAAAAAATAAAAACCACTTTAAACTGTAAAAGGCCAAGGAGCAATTCCTTTAGGAAAACTTTACAGAGTTGTGTTGTTTTTCTCACAACCACCATTCCCTCCTCCACTGAATCTATGACAACATGGCTTCTGTCCCAACAATTCCAGTCACAAGACCCACTGTCCTTGAAGACACTTCCAGCCTCCCCTTCCTTTATGCCATGTACCAAGTGCCATGTTCAGTCTTCACTGTCTCAAGGTAGACTGCTTTCACACACAGTTATGAGTTAATAAAAGTTTCGCTCAACAAGGTTCTTGTCACTGAATTTAATTTCTACCTAAAATGTATTAAAAACAGAATATGAATTCTATACTTTTGACTCCTAAAATTTTGATAGCCCACAGTAATATGTAACACTTACCTTTAGAAAATCCCAGTTTTTGGGTAACAGTTCTGGCAATTTTTGATGTTGTTGCGTCACTGTAGAGATACACTTCATCCATGCTGTGCCAATCCACATGGTTCCGACTCAGTTTGAAACTATGAACAGCTGTTGTACAAAAGAGAGGAAGTTCAAGTTCTCCAAGATTTTCTTTGTGTAAAAAATTCTAACACTCAGGTTTNTGAATCAATATTACCTAACTCAGACACCATGCGCTTTTAGTTCAGTAGAGAAAATTTCATTAAAATCATTTATGTCACATAAGCAATACATAGAATTTTTAAATGATCAACGATGCTAGAGGAACAGCAGAGTGACTGGCATGACTACATAATATTAAGCGCTTGTACGTAGTGATACGGCTTTTGATTGTCAAGGAGCTGCAACTCCAGGGGTATGGCTCCTGTGAGGGGTACACACCTATTTAAAAGTTTTCAATAGCTCTGACATAGAAACTTAAGTTCTATCCCTTCTGTTGATTTTACTAAAAATATTAAGATATGTAAAAATTTCACTCAATTCAAGACAAAAAAAGAGAGTGATTTGCTCAAAAGCTAATGACTGGCAGGCACACCTCTTCTACCTAAAGATGAGCTGTATATGACCCCAAATTAAGAATACATTCTGTGTAAGATGATACAGTCCTGGTCAAGATTGTAAGACATGCTGAAGTAGCATGTTCCCCATGAGAAGACATGGCACACTATAAGAAAATCTACTTACATTACAAATAACTTAATTTTATGAAAACCAATTATATTTTACCTACCTCTCAGGATATGTTAATGACCTGTATGTGTGTGTGTGTGTGTTGTGTGAATGTATCTCTCACAGGACTAAGATTTAACTAACACAACACACACTAATAGCTTTAGTTCCACAGAAAGCAACCACAGGCTCAGACTTTTAAATAAAAAGCTTTTCATAAATTAAAAGGGTTTAATAACTTTTGCAAGGGCTTAATAACCATTTACAAAACAAATTATTGTTAATATAGTTCTCAGCTACATATGTTTAAAAGACTGAAACTATATGATCAACTATTTAGAGAAAAGTATAGACCTAGCCAAACTTTGTTCCTCTGCAAATCATTTATATATTGTCTTAAAGTGGAACATCTTAATATTCAAACATCTTAATGGAATACAGTTTTCATACGTACATATAATAATGTAAAACTAAGCCAAATAGCGCAACAGACACATTTTTAGAAAAAACTAGTACTTCTATGCTTTAAGCACAACTGAACTACAGCTGGATGTAAGCTACACAGAGAATAGAACTACGGTTACTGTACCTTGGGAACGCTTTCGTTTAAGACCTGTCGCATCTGTACTCTCCTTATATCCTCTCCATTTGAACAGAGAAGGGAGGGAGAAGGGAGGGAGGTGGTAGACAACTAAGAAAGCAAAAACACTGAGCTTCAAAGTAAATTTAAGTGAGTTTTTCTATTTTGCCTTTTCCTTTTAGTCTTAACTTTTAAAAACTACATTTGACAAACATTATTCTAAATGCTTTTTAAAATATAATTTCTAGTTAAAAATCAGTAAAACAAAAATTAGTTTAATGTCTGTCAAATATATGCTCTAACTGTATTGAAAGGAACAAAGGCAAATAATATCTAAATTTATCAGTGACAGACAATTACACGATCATTATTTAATTCCTTTGCATAGCTACAAGAAATGCATGGCATTTTCGAATGCTAAGAGATTTATAAACTTTATGATACTAGGGTTATTTACTTCACCAAATTTGTGATGACATAGTTGAGAGGTGATACACAATTTGAGAATACAACCATATTTTCAACAGCTAATTCAGCTCCCCTGAGATACCACAGTCCACAGACTACCGAATGGTCTCCATACTATATGTATGATGGCTTCAAGATTGTTTAGAAGAAGCAAGGCTTCCTTTCACAACTGAGAGAGTTGTTAAAAGACTTAAAAGTGAAAATTAAAAAAAAAATTATATTGGAGGCTCCACTTTCAATTATCCCTTTTGGAAAGATTAATGATAACAAAAATAATCTCATTAGAAAAGCANATGCTGTGATATCTTGTAGGCATTAAGTAGCTAACACAGAAAAGCCAGGCATAGACTTGATATTTGACAAATCAGTAGATAACCTTAAAGCCAACATGTTCCTTGTCGAATTTTGCTAGTTATATATTGCTCATAACATCCCTTATATTTAAGTAAGTAATTATTTAGTATATTAGAAACTAAATTTTATAAACCAGTTTACTTCTTCAGTTAATTATCATATTTTTATTATTTAGCTAAATACATATTTAATACATTCAATTTTTACCCTCACTTCCTTCTACATGAATTTGACATTCAAAGGTTAAATAACTGCTCAAATAAAAAAAATNTTTAATTTCTGTTGTATATACAATTGAAGTATATGCAAATATTTATGCAATAAGGGTTTTTGGGAAATTCTTACAAGGTATTAACAACTACACCTCCACGTTAAATTACTACATCTACATGCNATTAGATGGCTTGAAGACTATAAACTAGGGCTGAAAGCTGGGTGACAGCAGGACAATAGAATGCCTCTGACAGAGAAAAGGACATGGCACCAGGCTTCTTCCTGTCCGTTGTTCTTTTGTGTGCCTTCTGGTCAGTCGTTCAGGAGCAGAGGTATACTTAGCCCAGCAAAGGTGTTAAATCAAATAAACTAGGAAAATCTGCTAACACAGCTAAGAGGTCGGACCAATATAAACTTGTAATTTACTACACAAAGAAACAAAGATTAGATTTTGTAGGTCCAGTGGTAAAACGAATCTGAACCAAATCCCACATTTACCCAAAAGAGCTCTTGGGACACATATAGGCCACCTGACATTATAAAATTACGTAGCACTTTCAGAAAGTTGTCAGACACAATGAGGAATTCTCTTTTAAAAACAACAGCTGAACTCTACAAAGATAAACAAACACCATTACAAAGTTTTTTGCTCCCAACAGAAAATTGCAGAAAATTTAAAACATTTTCATAAAATTAAATGGTTCTGGTTCTTTACCTTTACATCTTATTTTCACCTGAAAATCATTTGCTAGGGAGCTTAATTCTGTGAAGCCCAAACACAGAATTCCAGGTGTTACTTTTCACAGAAGAACCCCTTTACAAACTCTTAGCTAGAGATCACTCATGGGTAAAGGAGGCTTAGGTTCTAGACAGCTCTATTTCCTTTTGTTAAAATAATACATTTTACTAAAACTAAAGTTTAGTAGTTCCTATGTACTATTACAAAAGTATGCATATATTCCCAGTACAACTGAAGGTGCGGGGTATAAGCTGATAGCATTTAGTAAGACGTTTACATAGTAAAGTTGTGTTTGGTAATAAAAAGAGACTGAAATGTTAAATTATTTAGAATCATTTCCTTACTAATTAATCTCTCAAAGAAACTTTCTTCACCATGTAACTCTGAATACAGTAAGTTTATCCAAAAAATGGATAGAATAATAATTCCTACAAGAGACACACAACAACTTTTTCCTTTATGAAGGTCANTTGCCTGGAAAATTAGCGCTCTTTTTTAGATAGCGGCTTGCCCAGGCTCCCTCAAATGATCCCTTGCTGAGCTTCCTTTCCAGGCAATCAGAGTCCAGATATGTACCATGATGCCTAGCACTGATCTGGAAAGATGGCCTCGTGCATCTTAGACTTGCTAAGTACAACTGAACTCTCGAACTCTTTCTTGGACCTCAGGAAATTAATTTGAACAAATTGATAAAAAAATTAAGTCATAACCCCAAACTAGAAGATGGGAATCTTCAGTCACCAAAGACAGAGGAAAGCTGGTTGAGGGGCCAGAATGCCTCCCCTTCATATCTCTCTCTTTTGAGATAGGGTCTCACCATATAGCCCTGGCTGTCCTAACACATACCATGTAGACCAGGCTAGCCTCAAACTCATGGATCTTCTGTTCTAGGACCCCATCCAGAATAACAGATTCTGAAGTCTGAACAAAGCAGGAACATCTTACTTGTTATGTGGTAGAATAGCCCTCAGTTTCAGTTTGTCTCATGTTTTTTTACTACAAAATTGAGGTTGTGCATTTTGTGGCCAGAGTGANGCACAATATTAATGCATTCATGTCAACTTTTACAAACTACTGGATATGCCTGGGTAAACTGTAAGGGAGTGAAATGACAATCGAGCACTGAATGTGTTTATAGATTTTTGTTGTTGTTTTGTTTTGTTTTTCGAGACAGGGTAGCCTGCCTCAGGAGTTTCTCTGTGTAGCCAGCCCTATGTAGCCCTGGAACTCGCTCTGCAGACCAGGCTGGCCTCAAACTCAGAGATCCACCTGCCCCTGCCTCCGGAATACTGGGATTAAAGGTGTGTGCCAANACCATCTGGCAAGACTTACCAATTTGATGGCCCAATTTTATTTATATTCGTCATCTTAAGTGAACGGATGGGCTCAGATTAGTTACTGTATTAGATAAAAATTTCCTAGCCTTGGGGTTGGAGAGAAGGCTCAGCGGTTAAGAGTACTTACTGCTCATGCAGAGGACCTGGGTTTGTTTCCCAGTACTCAAATGGCAGTCTTTTCTACCCCACTGGGCTCCTGCATGCAGGTGGTACACATGAATACACTCAGCCACACACATACAGATAATTTTTTTCCTCTAGCTATTAGATGAGGTAGGAGAGCATTTTCATTTTAGTTCTCAGAGAATTATGTTTCAAGGATCGAAGTCAGAAAGTGGGTTATCTTTATTTGGATAGTTATACCAGACTTCCATCAACCTAGTTCAATGTTTATTTTCAGATTAGTATGAAAATCTGAAAGAGGTAAAAACTTAAACATATCCAATCCATTTGTGACAACACTTACACTAAACAGACATGGTCAAAAAAGTGAGAAGTAGTATCTTATTTTAATGCTCCCATTAAAGGTAAGAACTTAGTTTCTTTGGAATTCCATAAAATACTAACCAGTTCCTGTTTCTAATATTTTTAAACATTTGTATTTATTGGACAAGACTCTTCAGACTTTATTCCAAACTGCCTGGATCCACTGTCCACTGTGCCGACTTGCACTCACAGTCTGCTAACTATCCTGCAGGCTCTCTCTTCTCTAAGATAGCCTGAAAACTCTGTGGGCAGATGCTTTTTTATTTCTCTCACAAAAGTGCCTAGCAGAACCGGGATGCATTAACAGTCTTGACAAAGGAAGAGCCAAAGCTTTAATCACCACACATGAAAATATTAAGGTGAAAACGGTATTTTTCACCCCCAAAAGAGTGAAATAGAAAATTTCAGAAAGAAAGACGAAATAATTAGGAGTATATATTTTTTGTTAAATGCTTTAAGTTTGAGTTATTTTTCCCTAAATGGTGGCTTTTTGGAGGGTAAATGTTGTTTCTGTANTATCAGCTATAAAATACACTACCAAATTTCCCACGATCTTCAAAGTGTCACATCTTAACTTCTGAGTATATATTTATCATAATACCAACTAATAGATGAAAGAACTGAAAATGATTGAACAATATGATAAATCTTTACCTATATTATCACAATACAACTAATATTCTCGTCACAAACTAGAGTGGTGGTATATGCTTGTAATTGTAGCACTTGGGTGGTTACAGGTTAAGAGGTCACACTCAACTATATACAGAAGTTAAGGCCCACCGGGACTACATGACACCGTCTCCAGAAAAAAAAGATCAACAACAAAAACAAAAATTTTGTGGAGCAGTGGTGGCACACACCAGTAATCCCAGCACCCAAGGCAGAGGCAGGTGGATCTCTGTGAGTTCAGCCAGCCTAGTCTACAAAGGGCTACACAGAGGGACTAAATCTTGAAAGACAAAATAAATAAATAAATAAACAAATAAATAAATAAATAATACACATATAAAAAATTTCTTCTAATGAATGTCAAAGAATCATTTTAAAAATATGACAATATAATACGTCCCGTCCACNCCAGCTTTTGATATAGCCCTGCTTATCCTGAAACTTGCTATGAAGACTAGGTGATAGAATTCCTGGCCACTCCCCCAGCTATATGACCGCACATGCGCTGTCCAGTAGCCAGGCAAGAGGCTTAGTCATTCCAGGGCCTTACCTCCTATGTAATCCATGCGCTGCAGAGTGATCACTTAATCTATGCATATGCTTGGCGTAGCTATGTAGGCCGATATGCGCATGTGGATGTGGGGGAACCTATAAAAAGCAGGTTCCATCTTATCCCTTCTCTCTCTCCCTGCACAACCATTTCCATAGGCCTAAGAACCCCTTCTGTTTCCCTTCCCCTAATAAACTCTTACAGTGGGTTTTGTCGTACCTCGTGGCTTTTCTCGCACAGTAAACAGCGCCACTTAATGAATTGCACAGGGCCGCATAATAACTAACACTAGACTGGCTTCGAACTCCCAAGGGTTGGGATTAAAGGTGTGTACCACCATGCCCAGCTGAACATGTTACTTCTAACTAGAATTTCATGTGGATCCTTAAAGACACCAAATAGTGTTGTTACACTACTTGAGATTTACTCCCCCTCCCTGATCCACACAGAAAAACCTACTCTTACAAATAAACTGCCCCCCCCCCCAATCAAGGTGTTTCTGTGTAGACCCAGCTATCCTGGAACTCGTACTGTAGACCAGGCTGGCCTCAAAGTCACAGAGATCCACCTGCCTCTGCCTTCCAAGTACTGGGATTAAAGGTGTGCACCACCACCGCCCAGCATAAACTGTGTTCTTATGCATATTAAGTTTGGGCACTTTGTAGAAGACTGAAGTATTTGTTACATTTAATATTTATAAAGGGAGCAGAGCATAGAGTTCATAGGAAAATTAATTTTATTGTGAATATGATTCTAAACCGGTGAGATGCAGGAATGACAGATGATAATTCCACAGGCTGAATCCGAAAAGGGGAAGAATAGTAGGAGAAAGGGGGCAATTTTCTCCTATTTTGCAAATTTTCCTCCCTTCCTCCAAGCCCTGGGGCTTTCAAGCACTAACAATAAGGAATTGGGGTGACAAAAACTATGTTTGCTATGTGGATTGCTATTTTTGAGGGAGAAAACTTAAGGAAGAAAAAAGTTCCCAAACTCTCCTTTCTCTAATAGCAATGTTTTATGACAAAGGTCTGTCATTCAGACACTGTGAAGTAGGTTTGTGGTGATTCTGGTAGTAGTGGTGAGAGATTTCATTCCTTAACTTNAAATCACAGATACATTTTCAATTCTTGCTGCACAAGAGTGCAATACTATTTCTCTAGTTATTAAAGTCTTACCTGCAGGCATCGGCAGCCACAGCTCTTACAGAGAACCACTTTGTCTATACTAATGGGTAAAACCTTTAGCCTAAATCTGACAGCAAAATAAGGACATACTTGAATCTACAGATTAATAAAATGAGATAATGTATTTAAAACTCAGAGTATGGCACCTGCCAATTGCAAAGTATCATATAAATGATGGGTTTCACTGATAATTTATGTGGAAATCACAAGTTTCCTCAGATAGCCAGACTTAACTGAGTAGACACAAGAGCTAAGGCAGTGAGTGTTACAGCTTCTTTTCTTGTGATCAGTGTATGTGTGTTCAGTGAGATGACAGACAATAAATAAAGAACAGAAGCAGAGAGGAAAACAACGGGACTAAAGAGAAGAAACTGGATACAAGGTCTGAAGACAGTTAAGAGCCACATTCTGTGAATTACCTGATCAATACTGGGCTTCTTGGCTTTAGAGAGGTTTTGTGGGGAAAGGAAAATGACTCAAANCGTACTTCAGTTCAGCAGAGCTTGCCAAAAGCCTCCCAAACAAAGGCAAGCACAGAGGAAGCAACGCTCTGAGTATCTATATAGTCTAAGCTACCTGGACATTGTACTCACCAGAATAGTTGATTCCACTGCCTGCATTAAATGGAATAATAGAAGGATTTTTAACTTTACCACATATTTTGACGTTTATTCAAGATTCAGACACATACTGAAAACATGACAGTCTTGGCTATCATATAACATTCTAACTGCTGAAGCATTTACTTGCTGAGTAAGAAAATGTAAGGAGAATACTGTTTTAAATTAAAAACTGGTATTTATCTTCCAGAGATAGTTCAAAGACACACAAAAGCAATGCTGACTTTTAAAATTCATGAAAAGAATCAACATTAAAATACTAATAAAAGTGCTCTTTTATATAACAGCAAAGATTTTTTTATAAGTTCTATTTTCAGTGATAACTCAAATTGCCCCAAATGACTAACTCAGAGTATAATATAAAAAATTTGTATCAATATTGTATATTTTGTTAATATCATGCAATAAAACATATGTACTAAGTAAAATAATCCAGAAATTCACAGTAATTTTAAATTCTAGAATAGTAAAGTATTTTAAAACATCAAATTTTAGAGTAGGGGATATAGTTTAGGGGTAGAACACTTGCCTAGTATGCATAAAGCCTGATCCTCCAGCACCTTAAAAAAATGTCAAATCTAATAAATTCTAACCCCTCCTGAGTTACTGTTACCAAACTTACCAACTACTCTACGATTTATCAATTACTTACTTACTTTTACAGAACATATTAAATGTATTAACTGGTCATCTTACCGTCTTTTCCATCTATGGATTTTGACACTTCAATATCAAAGTTTTCTTGCATCTGCTGACCTCTAAAACAACTGAGATGTTCTTGCTCAATTAAATTACTTTCTTCTTCTTCTAGAGGTTGCCATGTCCCATCAATAAACCACTGTCCACGCATTACCGGTATTTTATCAGCTTCTGAAAAGAGACATCACAAGATCAACCTCTCAAAAGGAGACTTAGCTACAATTTTACATTTTACTATTGTGATTCTCCAAACAGATTTTAATGACCAAATATAATCATTTAAGGTAGAAATAAATGTAGATTTCAAGCCAGGGTGTAATTTTTCTGTTCATTTCAGTCAGGGTCTCACTCTGGAGCCTTGGCTGGCCTGGAACTCACTGGGTAGACCAGGCCAGGTAGACTCTCTAGCCTCTGCCTCTTGAGTGCTAGGTTGGCAAGTATGAGACACCATACCTGGCTAGAGTTTTTCACAGATATGAGACTAAATTATACTATACATTACACATAAATTGCTTTACCATTTGGAAGATAGATGAGCAACTATCTATATTTGAGGCCCTAAGTAACCCAAATTTGGAGGTTAAAGGCTTTGTTGTAAGACTTTGTTGATAATTCAAATGCCTTTGCAGTAGTCTGAATATAATTGGCCCCCATAATCTGATAGGGAGTGGCACTATTAGGAGATGTGGGTGTGGCTTTATTGAAGTGGGTAAGGCCTTGTTGGAGGATGTGTATCACTGTGGGACTAGGCTCCGAGGTTTCCTATGCTCAGGATACCACCTCAGTTTCTCAGTCGACTTCCTGCTGCCTGCATATCAAGATGTAGCCAGCACCACATCTGCCTGCACACTGCCATGCTCCCTATCATGACGATAATGGACTGAACCTCTGAAACTGTAAGCTACCCCAATTAAATGTTTGGTTTTTTTTTATAAGAGTTGCAATGGTCATGTGTCTCTTCACAGCAATAGAAAAGCTAACTAAGACAGCCTTATATTAATGTGATATCCCAGATGCAGTGTTTAGAAATTGCACATGCAAGGCTGCGCTTTTTAGGTCATGTTGGAATACATGTGTTTCCAGGTAGAACACAAGGAAAAACANTAAGGCAATTATAGTAAATTTCTCATCCATTTTAGAAAAAAAATTATTGAATAACATTTTTTCAATTAAATACTGTTACCAGAAGCCTAAGACCTTTGTTTATTTTAAATAAACCACACTAGTAGTCATCTTGAATCCTAAAAATGCTTATAAAAAAAGCAAAAACAGGGCTACAAGCACCATAGTAGCCGAGTACTTACAGAAAACACACCAGGTCCTGAGTTCAACTCACAGCACTACCAAAAAAGTAAAAAAACAAATAACAACTGCCCCCTCAAAAACAACAACAACAACAACAACAACAAATCAACCAGAATTAAACTAACATTACCCTAAAAGTAGAAGCAAAATGAAACACACACACACACACACACACACACACACGGAAATAATTTATAGACAAAACAAAAACATACCATAAACTTTCTGCTACAGTCATTTTTAGTCATAACACCATAGCTAATTTGAAATTCTGGGCTCTGCTGAATGTATTAGTTTTGTCAATATCATTAGTGTATAAACTGATGACATGAACATTCTATGGGATGGTAAGGTCTTATTGTGCATAAGAGAGAAACTATCCATGAGAAAGAACAGCCAGAGGCATCTGGAGGAGTCTAGAGCAAGAGAGAGAAAGAAGTAGATAGTTAGGGCTCTCTGCAGGAAGGCGAGACTAGCAGGGGATGGAGAAAGCAGAGTGAGACTAGCACAGGAAGGCTGAGGACGGTGAGAGTAGTT
>LZPO01034881.1:205228-216234 GCA_001675575.1 Neotoma lepida | reverse complement strand
TTATTCGTCTTGTGTTTTTTGAAACAAAGTCTCCCTATGTAGCCCTGGATGGCTCAGGCAGGCCTTGAACTTGGGAGTGTTGGAATCCCAGCACCCCAGCTCCTATATGTGCTTCTTCTAATGCTCTACAGAGACTCTGTGCACTGCCACATTTGCTGTGTTAGGAGCACACACTGACAACAGAGCTTCCCAAGCTATGGCTTTCACGCTGTGTGCATGCATACTGTTATGTTTACTGGGAAGGGTGGGAGGGTTGAATTTTACTTTTGCTATTGAGGCTGAAGCCGGATTTCTTCTCTCCATTAGGCCAAGGTAGCTACACATACCTTTTTTATCACTGTGCTCTGGATGTGCTTCAAATATAGTGAATAATTGGGTTTTGCAGAAAAAGCCATGTGAAGTTTNCTTTTGAATAAGACAATGTTTACTGATATGATTAATATATCTGAACTCAACTCTTTGTTCTTTTATAATTATCATCTTTATTCTTCAAACTTTCCCTGTGTACCATTTCTGCCCTCTGTATTAGGAAGATTAGGAAAGTGTGTTTCTCATTCGAGTAGTTCTGTGTGTGTGTGTTATTGTAAATCTTTTTTTGCTTACTTAAAATTTTTACCATTTGGCCAGTCTATTTTAAATGGTATTTATGACTCCCACTTAGTATACATGCAATAGGTTACTACTATTTTCTCTTTGTTTGGACATACAATTACACTATGTTCCCAACACTGTTTTATTCTTGAATCTACATTCAAATATAATTGTGGTATGTAACTTCTAAATCCCTATATGTCCATCTGTTCACCTGATACTGGAAGGGCAGGTTAGCCAGCTCAAGTCCTAAAAGTGCTCCAGTGTCGCAGCCTTCCTTGGACANGGTTCTAACTTTATTAGTAATGTGACCTTTTCCCCCTTACAGGTCCAGAAAGAAACAATTGATTTTAAAGGCTAACGTCACCAAGCTGACTCAGAGCTGTCCTGGCTCTTCCATGCTGGCTGTTCTATATCATCTTGGAGACCCCAGCGACATGCACGCATGTCGGTGTTCCAGCCCGTTTTACAGCGGNTATTTTCTAAGTTCCCATCCTTGCTCTTACATCCTACTTTCATACTCCTGGTTATTTTCCTTTTCATCAATGACCCTAACTAGATTTTGATTTACTCTCNGTGGACAGCTTGTAGTTAATATATTACCTTTCCTTCAACTTTGTCTTGGGTTTCTATGCTGTGATAAACATGATCAGAAGCTTGGGGAAGAAAGGGTTTATCTCTGCTTACAGCTTACAGTTCATCATGAAGGAACCCTGGGCAGGAACTGAAACAGAACCATGGAGTAACACATACCGCCTTGCTCTCCATAGCTTGCTCATCTTGCTTTCTTTAACAACCCAGGGCATTTAGTCAATGGTGGCANTGCCCACAGGGGGCTGGGCCTAACCACATCCATCATTAATAAAGAAAATACCTTAGAGACTTGTCTACAGCCAAACAGATGGCGGCATTTCTCAGTTAAAGTCNCCTCTTTCCCGAAATGTGTAGGGTTGTTCAAGTTGATAAATACCAACCAGCACAGACTTCTTTCCCAAGTTCACTAAAACCTTGCTGCATTTCTTCCTGTTTCTGTTTTGTCTTAGCTTTGGAATGTCTGCCATAAGTGGNTCTTTCTTTGCCCCTCTCCTTTCCCACTGGTCCACCCCACCACCTCCCTCAGCTTCCCCCTCCTCATCATCCTTCTTTACTAATCCCAGGCCTGCACTGGTATTTGGCAGTTGTGCTGGGACACTTTCTCCATATGGATAATTTTCTTTGAAGCTTTAAGTGGTCAAACTTTATTTATATTATTGTCTGACATTTTCATCCATGAGTACTATATTTTCATTTCAACCATATTCTCTCCCTGTTCAACTCTTCTCAAATCCATGACCCATCTATCATTGTTAGATGCACACACACACTCACAACTTGCTGAGTAATTTAGTGTTGCTCATTTGTACAGCTGTTTAGGGCTGACCGCTTGGAACTGGATGACCTAGCAGGTGTCTGGCTGAAGATGGACTGCCTGTAACTCTCCATTTAGAGGTGGGGCCTTCTGAAGTTTCCCCCATCTATACTGGGACCTGTGGATAATTCTGTCTGTGCTTTTTGCCAACCCCTTTCCCACTCTTTTCTTTAGTCTCTTAGGGCCTCTGTGTGCCCACTCTGCACTCACAGGTTTGTAATAGTGATAGGAACTGCTGTAATTTGCTTTCTTTATATAAAAGTCATTAAAGATTCATACTACTATCTATCTTGCTGAAGGTGTGAGCTGTGTGTGTGTGGCCCTTCCTGGCAATTTAGGTTTGGAGAGCTGTCACCACCGTCCAGATCAAGCAGTTTATCTCATTTTATCTTAACTGTTTTTCCTGCTTCCAAAGTACAGCTGAGTCTTACAGGAAACCCATCACCTGTCCCAGGNCACAGGGCTGGTAATGAATCCCAACAGAAATCTGTCTACTATGTTCACTTGAGCTCTTTCCAACCATGCAATGAAGTTTTCCAGAGAGGAAAGGCACCTGCTTAGCCCTCTCCCCCAAAACACAGGTTCTTGAGCTGTACTGTCATGAAATAACCACCTAACACATTGACTTCCTGGGAAAAACAAACAACACACGATAGCACACAAATCTGTTTCTTCCACCTGCGTTGCTCAGCACAGTGAATGGAACACCACCAGTCTGGGGTGGGTCACCCAAGACGCCGCTTCCTGAATGCTCTTTACAACTACAGCTCAACATTATGTACTGTTTAGTGTATCTCAAAAATCACGCTCAAATTGGGCTGAGAAGGCGCCATGAATAAACCGTTTACTATGGCAAGCACCCATATAAAAGCCAGGTGTGGCTGCAGGTGCAAGAAACCCCAATAACTGGGGTTAGAGACAGGAATACTCTGGGAGCTTGCTGGTCAGCTATCCATCTCAAAGGAAGAAGATGGAGAGCGACAGAGCCTCTCCAGACTCTGGATGTGTGCACATGGGTACGTACCCACTCAGCCACCACCAATGACCATAACAAAAACCCATCTGACTTTTCAAATCTCCCCTTACTCACCAGGATGCCTTGGCTCTTGCTTGTTTAGCTTCAGAAGTCCCCACCAAAAGTCCCCAACAAAACCTGGAGTCACTGGTGTCAAATCTGTCAACAGTCTCACCATCTCTCCTGACGTTTAGTTGTCAGCATGCATTTGCGTAAGTACACACATGTGTGTACACATGGACTCCCCCAGCTACTCCTTTCTCCTCAGAAACCCAATCCATCTTTTATAGTTGCCAAAAATTGTTTTACTTCAATACTCAAATCTCCTATAGTTCTGTGCTGTTTCTCAGGTAAGTTCCTCATCACCTTCCCTTTGACTGCCTCTTCATATACTTCATGTATGGAATCATCCAACTTCGGAGTATCTACCACAAATCAGGCACCAAGGTGGGTGTTGGGATGCAGAGGAGAGCGTTGGTGGTCCCTGTACTTTCTACATCATCAGGGCTCTTCCACATGTGGTGTGTATGTGTGTGGCTATATCTGAGTATAATCTATGTATGTTGTTCCTGGGATGTTACATATGTACATACGATGTTCTTACCTCTTTCCATCTAGTTAACTTCTAGCTTTACCTCTTCATGAACCCTACCCTTCTCCATGACTCTACTGGATTAATGCTACACACACCTGTCAGTGTTTATATTGACTATATTCTTTTAAATTAATATTTAGAAGCCAGGCGTGGGGCACATGACTTTAATCCCAGCACTCAGAAGGCAGAGGCAGACAGATACCTGTGAGTTCAAGGCCAGCCTGGTCTACATCTGTCTCTTATACACATCTAGATGTGTATAAGAGACAGCACACACACACACACACACGTTAAATGTTGCGGAGGGAGCAGTAGCACTGCCCCCGTGCTGTCTGGGTGTGCAGCAGTGCCATGATCACACTAGTTTCTGACACCCATTCTCATTCAGAAAATACAAACACACCCGTCTGCCTACTTTCTAAGGATAAGCATGGGAGGATTTTAGAGGGCAAACAACTCACTGGAGAATCACATTCATCCAGAAAAGTACACCAATTACATGCACAGCAATTTACAAGTGTTAATACCCAGACTAAGGGAGAATTCCAGAAGGTTCCCTCCTATCACTCAGGTATAAGCCTTCACTCCTCAATGAGGGAAACACACCCAAACTACAGCACTATAGATTAGTTTAGCCATTAAAGAATATGAAAATATATATGATGGCTTTCTCTCTCCTCCAGCCAAGCAAGACGCCCAAAGGAAAGAAGGCCAAGGGGAAGAAGGTGGCCCCAGCACTAACGTTGTGAAGAAACAGGAGGCCAAAAAGGTGTTGAATCCTCTGTTTGAGAAAAGGCCTAAGAACTTTGGCANTGGGCAGGACATCCAGCCCAAAAGAGATCTCACATGCTTTGTCAAATGGCCCTGCTACAGTGGATTCAGTGGCAAAGGGCCATCCTCTACTAGAGGTTAAAGTACCTCCTGCTGTTAATCAGTTCCCCCAGGCCCTGGACCGGCAGTGATCCAGGTGCTTAAGCTTGCAGACAAGTACAGGCCAGAAACAAAACAGGAGAAGGAGCAAAGGCTCCTGGCCTGTGCTAAGAAAGCTGCAGGTAAAGGGACGTCCCAACTAAGAGACCACCTGTCCTTCAAGCAGGGTTAATACAGTCACCACGTTAGTGGAAAACAAGGCTGGTGGTGACTGCTCACGACGTAGACCCCATCGAGCTGGTGATCTTCCTGCCTGCTCTGTGTCAAAAGATGGAGGTCCTCTACTTCACTGTGGTAGTTTGAATGTAACTGGCCCCCATAATCTCATAAGACATGGTACTATTAGGAGGTGTGGTTTTGTTGGAGGAAGTGTGTCACTGTAGGGGTGGGCTTTGAGGTTTCCTATGCTCAGGATATTGCCAGTGTCTCAGTTCACTTCCTGTTGCCTTTGGATCAAGATGTAGAATTCTCCAGCACCATGTCTGCCTGCAGGCTGCCATGTCCCACCATGATGATAATGGACTGAACCGCTGAACTGTAAGCCAGCCCCAATTAAATGTTTCCCTTTATAAGAGTTACAGTGGTCATGGTGTCTCTTCACAGCAATAGAAACCCTAGCTAAGACATGCATCATCAAAGGGAAGGAAAGGCTGGGTGCCTGGTCCATGGGAAGCCATGCATTACTGTTGCCTTCACACAGGTTAACCTGGAAGATAAGGGTGCTATGGCTAAGCTGGTGGAAGCTATTAGGACCAACTACAATGACAGATACAATGAGATCCGCTGCCAATGGGGAGGCAACATCCTGGGTCCTAAAACTGTGGCTTGCATTGCCAAGCTGGAAAAGGCAAAGGCCAAAGAACTTGCCACTAAACTGGGTTAAATATACACTGCTAAGTTTTCTGTACATAAATGCAACTACAAAATTAAAAAAAATTATATATGAAAGCACCATATAGTTTGTACTTTTTTGTTGTTTCTTTGGTTCAGAACATGGGGCTTTATTACCGTCCATCCATTCCTCCCCACAGGTGAAGGTCAGAGCCAGTTCTCCCCTTCCACCATGTGGGGATCGAGACTGACCTTAGTGTCAGGCATTTTCACAGGAAGAGCCACTAACCAGCCATAAACAGGGTTATTTAATGGGTAAAGTACTTGTCAGGGATTATCACACATTCTTGGCTTGCTTGCTTATTTCTACCACTAAACTGATTCTAAATAATGTAGACACATCAGACATTACTCTCTAATTACAAGCTGTGGGTTACCAAGTGAGGAATAGATCTCCCGGACTGCTGAAGCTTGGGATGGTTGTGTCCTCCAAAGGTCTATTTGTTAAAGACTTGGTCCCAGGATGGTTCTGCTAACTGGAATTTAGTGGACGGACCCAAAGATGCTTCTAAGAATTGTATACAACCCAGCTCCTTCCTTTCCACTCCTACCAACAAAGAAATATTGGGCTCAAAGAGTCAACAGTACAGAGAACTTTTTAAAAAAAACAACAAAAAAAAAAACATAGGGTTTTATGTAGTCTGCTGGGATGGCCTCAAACTTGTTATCTAGCTGAAGATAGATGACCTTGAACTCCTGATTCTCCTTCCTCCCGTTCCCAAGTGCTGGTATTACATATAGGTGTGTACCACCATATCTGGCTCAGATATTCCTCAAAGACTAAAATATTAGTAATCTTCACAGAACAATTGTACTTCTAGAATGTATTTACAGGAATGTGCTAAACTGCCCAGAGACATTGCCAAGACATCTACTCCAGTGCTGTTATAATAGAAAGGAAAGCATAACAAAGCACACATATACTATCAAGAAAACAAACACACACTTGAGAGGATAGAGGGAAAGGAACTCTTACCGTGGTGGGAGTGTAAACTGGTTCAGCCATTAAGGAAATCAGTGTGGAGGTTTTCAAAAATTNAAGATAGATGTGCCATATGATCCAGCTATACCACTCCTGGTCTACTTCAAAAGGACTCTAGGTCCTATCACAGAGATACTAGCATGGCCATGTTTACTGGTCCTCTACTCATAACAGCAAGGACATTTAATCAGCCCAGATGTCCATCAACAGATAAATGGATAATGAAAATGTGGTACATACACATGACACAATTTTATCCAGCTCTAAAGCAAAACAAAATTATGAAATTGACAGGAATATGGATGGAACTGGAAAATATATCAAGTAAGGTAAACCAGGCTAAGAAAGGCAAAACTACATGTTTTCTCACACAGGGAACCTAACTTAGTTGTACAGAGTGAGCATGGTTAGAGACAGGAAGGGGCCGTGAACACAGGGGTAAAGGTTAGAGGGAGGTGGTGGGAAGATAGTAAAACACATGTGATATGAAAGTGGAAAGCNAAATACCAGGAGTGTAAGTGCATACGTGGGGATGAGGGGCTGAGGAGATGCAGAGGAGTGAGTACAGTAGGGAATGACCAACCCCAACTAAGCGCAGATGAGAATGCTACAGGGAAAGCAGGTACTTTGCGTGCTAACAAATAAAAAGCAAACAAAAAATCCATGGCCTATCAACAAAGCTGGATAGACACACGGGCTAACTAGGTGATGTAGTGGGCAGAAGTGCTTGCTGCTGAGTCTGAGNCCTGAGCTCCATCGCCAGGACCCACACTGTAGGAGAGACCTGACTTCCACACACTCACTATAGTATATGTTTCACGGGAGGTGCTTGTGGTTTCTCTGTAAAAGAAAGTATCCCCACTCCTGATCACAAGGTAACTGCCGTATCACTGACTTCAGAAAGCCACACACCCATGTGTTTAAGCCACTACTACTGTGGCTTTCAAAACCAGGTGCTGCAGCATCTGAGGTAGATACATACACACATCCTGTGTGTGCTGTTTGAAAATGTCNCCTTACTTTGTGGTTACTGTGGCAATCCTGGACACATCTGCCACACAATGGACTTATAACAGGAGACCAAAGAACAAACAGTAAGTTAGTGGATGTTAAAGCATGTATCTGAACTAGATTAATACTGCTTCTTTGTTTGCAACAATACCCATGGAAAGTCACTTTAAACTTTAAGACTAAGACTTATCATTGCTACCTGTCCATCAGAAAACAACTAAGTCATTATCTGAAATGCAACACTTGCCCAAAACCATAGGCAGTGGTTCTCAACCTTCCTAATGCTGCGACCCTTTAATAGAGTTCCTCACGTTGTGGTGACACCCAACCATACCATTATTTTTATTATTACTTCTTAACTGTAATTTTGCTACTGTTATGAATAATAATATAAATATCTGATATTTCTGATGGTCTTAGGTGACCCCTGTGAAAGGGTCATTGGACCCCAAAAGGGGTCAGTGACAATCCACAACTTGAGAACTGCTGGGTTAGAGAGAAGCCCTGACTGTGTAACAAATAAAAGTGTATGGGTTCTTCTTGATTGGAAAATCATTTCAAGGTCCACTTTCTGCTATAAATATTATATTTATGCAAATGCGTGAGTGACTCTCATGTGTGGGTGTGGAAAGCTGATAGAAAGCTGGTAGAATATGACAAAAGGTGATAGAAAAGGTGCATTCTTTGTGTTTGGGTGAAATGTTCTGCAGATATCTGTTAGGTCCATTTGATTCNTAAGGTCTGTTAGCTCCAGTACTTCTGTTGTCTGAATGACCTGTCTATTGGCGAGAATGGGATACTGAAGTCTCCCGCTATCAACGTAGGAGGATCAATGTGTATTTTAAGCTTCAGTAATGTTTCTATGTGGGTGCCTTTACATTTGGGGCATAGATATTAAGGACTGAAACGTCACCTTGGGTGGATTTTTCCTTTGTTGAGTCCCATCTCTTTTGATTAATTTTGGTTTGGCGTCTGTAGATACTACAATGGTTACATCAGCTTGCTTCTTGGGTCCATTTGCTTGGAAAATCTCTTTCCAACGACTCCAAGGCAATGTCTATCTCTGACGTTGAGGTGTGTGGTGTGTTTCTTGTATGCAGCAGAAGGATGGATCTTGTTTTTGCATCCATTCTGTTAGTCTGTGTCTTAGAGTTAGGGTTCTTATTGCTGTGGCGAAACATGATGACCAAAAAGCAAGTTGGGGAGGAAAGGGTTTAGCTGGCTTACACTTCCAGATCGTACGTAGTCCATCATTGGAGGAAGTCAGAACAGGAACTCAAGCAGGCCTGGAACCTGGCCATGGAAGAGAGCTGATTACTGGCTTGCTCCTTTTCATTACAAATCTTCTTTAGAGTTACCACTAATAACCATATGACAGAGTCTATACTAGGCTGTTTTGAGATTTCCTCTGTCAACGGAATTAATCCAAATCTCTTCACTTCAGCCGCAGGAAGACTCTTCAGACAAGGGCAAAAAGCAGCCACTTTCTTCACCAAAATCACAAGAACAATCTCTAGGCCACATATTAGTCTTTTCCCCTGGAAGCTCTTGATCCAGGCCCCCACAGTTCAAATCATACTCAGCACCACTGCCTTCCATGCTCCTACTAGGATGGCCATTAAGCAGCACTTTGAGCTTTTAACTGCTTTTCTAATCCACATTCCCAAGGTCTATATTACTCCAAACAAAAGCATGGTCAGGTCTATTACATCAATACCCCAGTACCTGGTACCAACTTGTTATTTAGGGTTCTATTGCTGTGAAGAGACACCATAATCATGGCAACTCTTATAAAGGAAAAACATTTAATTGGGGTGGCTTATATTTTCAAAGGTTTAGTCCATTATCATGGCACAACATGGTGGCATGCAGAGAGACATGGTGCTGGAGAAGGGGCAGAGTGTCCTACATCTTAACTCACAGGAAGTGGTCTGAGACACTGGATATGGGCATATATGAGACATCAAAGCCCACCTCCACAGTGACACACTTCCTCCAACAAGACTACACCTATTCCAACAAAGCCACACCTCCTAATAGTGCCACTCCCTTTGGGGGCCATTTTCTTTCAAACCACCATAGTTTGTGTCTTTTTATTGGGGAGTTGAGTCAATGAAATGATTCCTAGTGATATNCCACTATACTCATAGATTGGTATCTAGCCCAGTCATCATCAGCGAGGATTTACCCAGCTTCTTTATGGGAGCAGATGCAGGGACCCACAGCCAATCATTAGGTGGAATGGAACTCGGGAAAGCCCATGGAAGAGGGATAGGAAGGATTGTAGGAGCCAGAGGGGTCAAGAACATCATGAAGATTCGGCCCACAGAATCAACTAAGCAGTGCTAATATGGGCTCACAGAGATTGAAGCAACAGTCATGGAACCTGCAAGAGTCTTTGCTAAGTCCTTTGCACATACGTTGTGGTTGTTTAGCTTCAGTTTTTTGTTTCTTTTTTGTGGGACTCCCAACAATGAGAGTGGGGTGTCTATGACTCTTTCATCTGCTTTTAGGACCCTTTTCCTCCTACTGAGCTGCCTCATCCAGCCTTAATATGAGGGTTTGTGGCTAGTCTTATTGTAAATTGTTATGCCGAGTTTGGTTAATATCCCTGGAAGGCTTGTTCTTTTCTGAAGGGAAACAGAGGAGCAGTGAATCTGGGGGAGAAGGTATGTAAGGGAGGGTAGACTGGGAGGAGTGGAGGGAGGGGAAACTGTAATGGGGATGCAATATATGAGAGAATAAATAGAAAAATGTGTTAGAAAAGAAAAATATTTATGTATAAAGTTACATTAGCCTGTTGTAGTTGCCATTGGGAGGATAGCATCCATGGCCCTACATCATCTCATGGCATGCGCCTCAACAAGGGCCACAAGGTGACAGAGAATGTCAGCAAGCAGAAGCACTCAGCCAGCACCATGTACACCTCACCAAATACACCAAGCTCCTTTGGAAGGAGTGTGGCTTCTTGCCCTGTGAGCAGCACCATGGAGCTGCTCAAGGTGTCCAAGGACAAGCATATGCTCAGGTTCATCAAGAAGAGGGTGGACACACACATCTGCACTGAGAGAAAGCAGGAGGAGCTGTGTACTGATATTTGCTCTGCCCATGACTTTGGGCTATAGGGCCCGAAGGAGGCGGTGCTTCCTGCCGTTGTACATGACCTCTTATAAGGGAAGGGAGAAGGGTCACATGCCCTTTCTTTCTGCTCCTGCCTGCATGGTGGATTTGCTCTTGGTCAGATCAGAGGACGATTTCAGCTGTCTGCTCCATTCTGTATTCGTGAGTGTATTTCCTCAATTTATACTTTAATAAATTCTGTTACCCATTTAATAGACTCACGTGGATTGATCNTANTAAGTGGTGCCCAATGTGGGACACGAACCCATGACCCTGAGATTAAGAGTCTCATGCTCTACCAACTGAGCTAGCTCGGCAACATGCTGGTAACCATGAGGAAGGCAGCAGCCAAGAACTGGTACTCCCCTGCCCCAATACATATTACACACACACAGTCACAAACACACACACACACACACACACACACACACGTAAAGCTACCACATGATGCAGTAATTCTGCA
>LZPO01034881.1:176231-195512 GCA_001675575.1 Neotoma lepida | reverse complement strand
GTCCTACAGAGTCCTACAGAATCCTACAGAGACCTACAGACTCCTACAAGGCCCTACAGAGTCCTACAGAAATCTACACAGTCCTATAGAGTCCTACAGAATCCTACAGAGTCCTACAGAGTCCTATAGAGTCCTACAGAATCCTACAGAAACCTACAGAATCCTACAGAGTCCTACAGAATCCTACAGGAGCCTACAGAGTCCTACGGAGTCCTACGGAGTCCTACAGAGTCCTACAGAATCCTACAGAATCTTAGAGTCCTACAGAATCTTAGAGTCCTACAAAGTCCTAGACAATCCTAGACAGAGTCCTAAGAACACCTAGTAGGTACTCTAAGTTCAAAGACAGCCCCACCTGGGAGAAGATAACCAGCAAACAGCCCCCCCATACCTCCACACAACATAGATGGTAAGGCTAGAGGAACAAGATGTTAAAACAACCATCGTATATCCCTGATGCAAGACGTAGAGGAAAATATGAACACAATGAAGGAGGAAACAAGGTACAGAAAATACCTAAACAACTTGTAGAAGTGAGAAATACATCACACATGAAAAACATCTAAAATGAAATTGATAGCTGATTAGAGATTACAGAAGACCAGTGAAATTCTTCACCTTCAAAATAGGAACCTGACAATAGAAAGTAATCATAGGAACTATCTAGAATGAAACACATGGAAAAGCACTGAAAGGAAAAATCATAGAGCTTGTGAAGTAAATTAAAAAGCAGAGCTGTGTTGAGACATTGACTTCACTAGATTCCAAGCCAAACTGTAAAAGAGAATAATTACAATCAAATAAACATGGAGAACCCTCCCCCCACCAAACCAAATGTTTTACTAAAACACTACAAACCCAGGCACCAGAATCGCAACAAATCCTATGCAAATGGATATGAAGAAAAGCCTATCAAGATACAATATAATCAAATTGCTGAAAGCCATCAATGAGAGGAGGACCAGGAGGATGAAAGATGACCGNCTGATGAACAATGCTAATAATAACTGCCAACTACTAGCCTAACACAAGATGCCATTCTGGAGACAGAACCCAACATGCACATTGCAGACTCAAGTTTTCCACTGTCTTCATCTCCCTGGTTATAGAAAAGCCCTTGATGTCTGACACTTCAGTGGGATTCCTCGAACTTTCTGGTGATAAAAATAAGTTTAAGACGGGTGTATGGAAATATATTTATAGTACATGTCCACAAATTGGTGAATATTGTCAAATTTAAGCCAAAATGGCTTTTGTAGAGCTATAGCTTTCCATACCTCTTTCTCACAAAGAAAACAGGCCTATCGCATCACTTTCAATTTCCAGGAGACAAGGCTTCCAGGTCAGAAAAAGTTACACTAGCTTGGCTTAGCTACAGCAATTACCACTTACTCAGTCATGGAAGAACTCTACATCTATTTCAATTGAATCTTTTGACACAGGAATGATCCCCATTTACAAAGAAACTAGGTCATAACTTGTTCAAAGTCATGTGACTACAGTAAATCAGGATTTAAGTAAAGAAATCTTGACAATGAAGATCTGCTCTCTGAGCTCGCCCAGCTTTTACTGCCAATGTTGGAAAGAGGTGGTTCTCTCAAACCCTTTTATTAAGGATAGATTCAAGGTTTTTCAAGTTAGATAGCCTACTAGATGCCAGAACCTGCTGTTAGTACCTGCTGGTTTGGCTAGCGGTCAACTACAGGAATCCTGCGAAGTTTCCAGGCTGAGATCTCCACCAGAGAGGGACTGTTGTGAGCCATTTTTCTTTGCCAACATGGCAGAAAACCAAGAGCCCTACTGGCTCCACCTCATCTGAAAAGTGGGTAGACTTTTTAAAGTTTTCTATTCTATCAAAACTTTCAGAAGACAGTAGGGATGACCTGTATGAGCTTTGGGGGTGGAGTCAGTCTCTCCAAGGCAGATGCTCAAGGTTTTGGAGTGTTTCTAGGCAAAGAACTCCCTCCCCACCTCCAACACATTCAGGCAGCAAGAGGATGGCTGANGCACTTCNCTGATGTCCAAGCAGGGGAGATTCAAGACAGCTCAGACTTTTCAGGGTTCTGAGAGATCACGTGAAACTCACAGCTTCTTTTAGGTTCGGGCAACAATTACTGGGACTCTAGGGCTCTGCCTACTTGAGGGGTGATTATCAAAACAATAGGCCAAGGAAATGTCACCTCAGGAAAGATTCTAAATCAAGAGAGCCAAGAATGTCAAGTAGTGCACAAATTTAGAAGGAGAATGGCAGGAAGATGGGGAATTTTCACTCATCCACTGCAGTGCTAAGAGGTGGATACCACTGTCCACATTCTATGGGAGAAACAAAGGCGTAGATAAGCCAAGTTACTGTATCCAGTCACACAGACAAGCAATGGCAGAGCTGGCTCCAGGGATTAAGTCCTGATTTTAAGTGCTACACAATGCTGCTTCTCTAGAAAAGCCAGTCAGAACTGAGGTAGAGACGGCAGAAAGGAAACTGAAGAGCTGCAGTGCGATGGAAGGTGATTTGAAAAACCAATGTTTTAAGCTACACTGGTATGTGGACCTATCATCTTCCTGGATGGCTGTTGGTCTTTCTTTAAGACAGAACCCTGTCAGGTGACCAGAATTCCAAACAAGTCCATTCTACTTTACAACGCTGGGCATTTACTATACACAAGGCAGGGTTACTTACACACCAAAAAGTTTAATAGACAATGTAGTCTACTACTTCATTTACTTAGTTTTCATACATCTTAGTGTGGAGTCAGGCAGATCCCTGGGGCTCACTTGGCCAGCCAGCTCAGCTCCATGTCCTAGTGAGAGATCTGCCTCAAAAAACAAGATGGACAGTGCCTGAGGAATGACACTAGATGTCCTCTAATCTCCACATGTATGAACANGTGTGTATACACATGAATGAATGAACACACACACATACCTGCAACTATATCCAAAAAGATATTCTAAAGCTTGATAACGGGGCTTGCCTGGCATGTATGAGGCCCTGGGTTTAATTCCCAGTAACATCACACAACAACAGCAACAACATGCCTCAATTTTTTTTCCTAGTGAAAGGCAAAGAGCAAAACAAGTAACTTGTACTAATCTAAACTAAAAAATGTGTCTGTATGTATGTATGTACATATACCATGTGCATGCTTGATACCCACAGAAACCAAAAGAGGTCATCAGATTCCCTGGAAATGGAGTTATGGATGGTTATGAGCTGTCATGTGTATGCTAGGAATTGAACTTGGGTCCTTTGCAAAAGCAGTAACTGCTGACCCATCTCTTCAGCCCCTGTTCATTAATTTAGGGACACTACATTTGTCTTACTTCGGGTTAAGTATAAAAAAGGCTTGTTCCAGCAGTGGACAGCCACTGTCCAGGGTCTAGTAGGTGTTACTAAACATGCTTGAGCAGTCACACTTAGNGTCTTTAGTGAGTAGAACCCAACACTGGTTTACTCNGAAGTAGTCTCCTTCCAAGGATTATCTTTTGAGTCAAAGCAAAGGCTTTGTTTTCCAAATCATAAATGAACTTAAGAGGAAGGTTAAATATACTGGATATTAAAATGTAGGTTTTGGGGGGCAGGAGATGGCTTAATTGGTAAAATGCTTGCCTGAATGCAAACACAAGGATCTGAGTTCAGATCCCTGTACCTACATACAAAGTGGGACACAGTAGCATATGCCTGTGATCCCAACACTGGGGAGGTAGAGACAGGAGGGTCCCTGGGACTTACTGTCTAGCCAGTCCAGCTGGGAAGTGCTGGACAAGTGAGAGATTCTGTCTCCAAAAGAAGGGGAGATGGCTGACAGGGAAGCGAGTCGCTCTTCTTTTGGGAGTGCGGCCACTAGCAGGTTGACTGTGAGCCAGTGGAAGGTCCTACATCCATATGCTTATGGGAGACACTAACTGGATTTAGTGGATTATAAAAATAAAAAGGACATGAGGTTGGGAGAAGGACACGTTGAGGGTATCTGGAAAGTGTTAGAGGGTAGAGGAGATGAATATGACCAAAATACATTGTATACATATATGAAATTCTCAAAGAATAAATAAAATTACTATGTAAAAAGTTAGGTGTTGAGCAATTCAGGAAGATAACTAACATGGGTAGCTGCCACACACACACACACACACACACACACACACACACACACACGTTTTACTAAAAAAGTATGGGGGCAAACGAGGTTGACCCTGAGCCAAACCAAAAGCAATTCTATGAGAATAATGGATTCTGTCAATAAACTGTGAAGTAAAAGTTGGCCACTTGTAATAAGTAGAAGGCAGTGCTGGGACTCCTCTAACTACTTCCATCCCAAGGCTGAGACCTGGTCCAGTTCTGCTCTTGGTGCACCACAAAAGTCACTGAGGGCACATTCCACAGCACAGGCCTTAGCAGAGCTTACCTAGTTCTTTGTCCTGGAGAACGTGTCAAGGGTGAGTCTGTATCAATGTCTACAAGAATGTCCACAAAATAGCCAAAGGGAGAAGTAGGAATACAGATTTCTACTCACACAGTAGGAAGAATTGCATCAAGCCCATAAAAACCTAGCTTACAAGTATTCAGAAATGCCATCTACCACTGAGATGCACTTTATATTTCTCCGGAATTTTCAGGGCTCTCTGGTTATGGGATAAAGAAGTAACAATAACAAGGTAATTTCCAAAGGGGCCTGGCCCCTGTGCTCACTTAACAGAGTTAGTCTGAACGCACAAGAATAACAATGATGAAGATATCGCAATGTAGCTTAAAACTCTAGGATAAACAAGGAATATCTAGTTTATTCTTCTTGGCAATTTGGTAGAAATGGAAAGTAGTACATAAAAGAGAAATCTGCTACTGCCATCATATCATTTCTTCTGTTTGTCCACAGTCTCCGACATAGTCAACACCAGCTTTTTACTATCTGAAATTTCACTTGTCTCCTAATGTNGCCATATCAGAAATATCTATAGCTGTTCTTCGTCTCAACAGATCACTCACTCACTCATTTACCAGTGATTTAACTTTTCTTTGTGGGTACAATTTCCCTGTAAAGATGCAGAACTGAAAGAGTAGAAGGGGGCTGGAGCAATGCTCAGGGTCGAGAGCACCGGCCGCTCTTCCAGAAGGCCGGGTTGGATTCCCAGCACCACACAGTGGTTCACACCCATCTGTAACTCCAGTTCTAGGGGAGCTGATGCCCTCTTCTGACTTCTAAGGGCACCAAGCATGGGCATGATTCAGAGACATATATGCAGGTGAATAATCACACATAAAATGAGTAAGTCTAAAAAAATATTTTTAAAGTAGAAATGTAGATTACATATAGTGNGTACATTCCACCCCATCNTTTTTTCCACCTTTTCAGGAATGTACCATGACAAAGCCAGGACTGTCTGACTCTGTACCTCTTATCAGTGCTGTTTTCCTTGATGACATGTTCAAACTCTATTCTACTCATGGAAAGATAAAGGTCTTAGATCCGATTCTGCAATTTCCAAGCTTTTACCACTCCTTTCCACCTCTCTGCCAGTATCTCCACCTCAGGATTCCTGTGAAGTCTTCACTTCCTCCCCTCACCCTTCCCCCTTCCCTCCCCTTAGTGTCTGTCACTTTCTGAGGATGCCTTGGCCAGCATAGCCAGTCTTTTCTTGTTTTCTACAAAAAGGGATCAGCTGTAGAGTTCCAGACATAAAAGGCCTCAACCAAACACAAAACACAGGCATTGATGGGGAAATAAAAGATCCAGGAAATAAATTCTGGAAGAGGAAGGAGCACAAAGGGTCTTTTATAATAAAACAGTATATGAAGAAAGAGGAGGGGCTTGGCAGAGGACAGAGATTCGTCCTGAACATTGACATAAAGCACTTGTATAACGTGCAGGATATATTCAAGCCATACAGAAACAAGGTGAATCCAATAAATGATATGACAAGATTCTTTTAACTAACAACAAAGATTAACAGAAGTCTTGAATGGGCTGTAATGGGGAGTGCCAGGTTCTGCCTTCTGTGTCTGTGGCAGCCAATGGCATCCTGTGCTACTTTAGTGCCTTACAAAGCACCCAGAGCAGACCTGGGATGGGTCTGTAAATGGGTGCCCATGGCTGTTTTCTAATCTGAACTACAGGGGAAGGGCAATCTGGGAAAACTCCTCAACACTTTCTCAGAGATAGCATATTAATATTAATAATCAGTGTTACTATTGTAAGTGGTCTCTAAACCCCTTACAATCCTGTTTTGGACACAGAAACTGATCAAGAAAAAGTGCCTAGAACTCCATTGGACTCTGTTACATTCTCTCATGATAGCTACTGTTCCACATAAAGAATTACTGTTCACACTTGAATAGGTTACATTTATGCTAACTTAATAAATACATATTTGAGGGAAACCCTCTAATTTTTAAAATCCTGTTTTGTCAGGAATATAATGTCCCTTTCATTTTAACATCCACAAAGATAACAGACTAATTTCTAAAGTACTTGACAGTGTAAATGGCTTAAAACTATAACAATGTGACTAGAGCTCGAAGGGGATGAGGGACCTGTGGCTAGTAGCTGCTTCTGGAAACTACATATTCACAGAAAAAAATGTGGCCAATTAAGTAATTTGCTCAGTGAATAAAAATTATACACTATCCAGTGTATACTGTATACACCAATGCCATGAAATAGCAGTGACACTATTTTAAGCTCATAAAACATCTCTAGTTCCAGATGTCTTTCCATCAACATGTGACTAAATTCTTTGGCCACTTTCTTGCCAANATTCTTTACAAATATTTTGTCACCTCTGATGAGGACAAGGCCAACAACACACTTGGAGCACACAATTTCGCAGTGGTCACATTATTAATCTTTGTTAGGTGCACAGCTTTTTTAGATCCATGTAGAGTTAGTTAGCAGTTACCTACCTTGTCCTGTGTGCCCAAGCACATTCTAACATGTCACAGATAGTAAGTCTCAAAACAAGTAGCTTAGAAGGAACAGTGGGAACAAGGGAGTTCACCTTTCCTCAGCAATGATGAGCTTTTATCTACAATGTCCACATGCAGCCATAAGACTAAGTAGATGATAAACCAAAATAAATGGCCTACAGCTAGTTTTTTCCCCATCTCTGAACTTCCTATCGTAGAAGACAAATGCTGTTCCCCATCTAACTGACAGATGCCCAAGTGGTTCAAATACTGTCTGTGAATGAAGTTCAGAAGGAAGGCTAATTAATACCTTTCTTTTATTGGACAGAGCTAGCTCATTCTCCCTAACGCCAAGAAAAAAGTGGGTTAAATTAGGCCACAAAAACCTAAATGGCCAATAGACAGACATTACTACCATCCTAAGGAGGTCCTTGTGGAACGTTTTCTTTTAAAAACTTCTCATTACCACTATTCAGCTTCCCAAAGGGTAAAGATGGGAAGGAACACACAATGGGAAAGAGCTGGACATTACTGTTAAGCTCCACTATTTGAGGCAAGGATGAGACCATCAAACTGGGAATGAACTCTCTCCCAAAGGTGTGAAAACGTATACAGTACACAGAAACTCAGGAAACCAATTTAAATAAAGTTACATGGGACTCTATGAGCCATGGAAACTTAACAGTGTTTTCACTCTGCATTATAAGATGAACACCCACAGGGTTGAATACTGTAAAGAGCTGGACAGAAAATACTGAAATGAAAATAAAAGGTTTTTTTTCTATACTAATTAACAACAAGTAATTTATAAGCCATAATTGGCCAAATAATAATTGCTTTAGGGAAGAAAACTGGAGAGGCCTAAGTCCACACGACTTTCAGGTTCATTTTGTCGGCCCTCACCATTTCCCAGCTGATTTATAACATAGAATGTTCTGTTTTCTCTTCTCCAACTGACATTAATCACACCTAACTAATACAGCACTCTGGTTCACTGTGACTCAAAGGATAAAGTCCAAACTCAGCANGGCATATCCACCCTGGGTAGTGTTCTCCCCAGTGTGCCACTCACCAGCCCTCATACACCTCACCTCTGGGGTGGTCAAATCCAAACCCATATTGGATGTCTGAACCCCAGAGGTGCACCCTTCCTTCATTTCTTCAGCTGCTCTGCAGTTTCACGCCTGTGTGTCCTTGGATACACTGGCCCCAANTGAGAGGAACCCCTTTCCCTAACATCCCTGCTTCCTCTGTCAGACTAAAGCCAACCTCTGGACTCAGTCCTACATGCTGGGCAATCTCCTCATTGGATGGGCGAAACTTTTCAGACATGGCACTGTGTTCCCTCACTGATTAAAGAGATGCTTGCTGCATCGCTTTCTAGCTGAGCGACCTTGGTCAAGTTCATTAACTGCACTGGGGCTACTTCCTCATATGCTGAAAGTCAACATCAATTTGCTGTCCCAGTGAAATGACTACTGTCAAAATTAGTTTACATTAAAACGTGTAAGCATTATCCAGGCACTCTAAGGGTGAGGCTGAGCTTCTAGTTCCCGGTTCCCAGTTCGAGGAAGCTCTGCATTCTCATCCTTCTTTCTGAGTCCATTAAGTTCTGTGCTTCTAGCTGCAGGAAAGACCCATGGTGATGTCTGGATCATTAAAAGGGGGGGGGATGGGAAGCCTCTGAAAGATGGATTTTCCTAATAATGTGTACAGGAGTACCAGTGCTTGCAGATTCAATCACTAAGTAAATATGCAAATGAATGAATGAATGCAGGGGCTCCTTGTCCTCAGTGAGCTTATAATCAAGGGGTGACATAACAGAGTCTACATGAGTCTCATCTTAAAAAAAAAAAGTAACAAATGCCTTTATTGTCATCAAGAGTAGCAAGAAATTTCTGCTATGCTAATTTTACCTGATTTGGCATGTGTTGAATTTGCCATGTTGGTAACTTGCACTTAATGTATGCATGCTTTGACATTATCAGAATCACTGGTGCAATTCAATACCAATACCAAGTCATTGAATACCTATTGTGCTTGGTTTTATGAACACAAAGATATAGGTGGTGGACTCTGCCCAGAAGTCACTAAATACATTGAAAGGAAGCTAAGCTATTAATACACATTATTAATATGTCAGAATAAAAGTAAGATGTATGGAGGGCCTAAAGATCGGAAAGGACAGTTGAGTTAGGGCACTGAACCCCATAAATTATGGATGGCCAACAGCTTCTGTTATTATATATCACATATATGTGATTATATTATTAATTATATNTCACATTAATATATGCTGCATGCTAAGGCAGATCTTTCTGGACTGCCTTTCTCCTTACTCTGATTTTAAACCTACCCGTGTTGTCTAAGCACTGTTCAGACCTTTACGACAATCCCATTTAACAGATGAGACAACCGAGGCATAGGTCTTGCAATTTCCCCAGATTAAGAAGCAAAAGTAAAAATATGTAAACAGGACCCAAGAGATACATAAGCATTCCACACAGAGGGCACGGATCCACTTCCCAGAGACGTTTCCTGCCGTTTCTTCCTCTTCTTCCAACACACCCAGGGGGAATAATACACCGTAGCTCTCCTTTCGCCCCCAGAGCTTTTCTCTTCCCGGGTCTCNAACTAAACTGTTGCTTCTCCAGCAGACACTCTCAAACCTTCCTACTCCCTCCAGGACATGTTTAAATCACGAGCGCTTCAGGAGACATGAGACCAAATCAGATACCCAGGTGGACAGTGGTAGGGTCAAGAAACTAAAGCTACCGGATTGGGGATCCGCTCCTGGATCCCCTCCAGGGGATGGCAGCAGCACTCGGCTCACCCTGGAGGCGCCATCCCCGGCGGAATCCTCCTCTCCTGACCCCCCTTCCCCGCCCCCGGCAGCTTGGGCGCTGCCATCTGCTCTTTTACCCTTCACCTGCCGACGCACCCCACACAATCTGCATCCTAACCCGACCAGCGGTAGGCAGTCATCGCGGGGCAACCAAGCCCCTAACCCGGTCCAGCGCGCGCCGTACCCCGCCCGCCCCTAGCCAGCCACTTACGGTTCCAGTACACCGGGTAGCACTCTCCTTGAGTGACGTCCACCTCGTAGAGGCCACCGCGCACGCACACCGGCTCGATGGTCACCAGCTCCTCCATCTCAGGCTCGGGCCCCGCTGCGCGCGGGCAGAAACCGCAGGCGCGGTCCTCGTCGTCTTCCTCCCCGGAGCTGGAGGCCCGGCCGCACTCCGAGTCTCCATCGCGGCCCTCCGCCCGGGTACGGGAGCCCGTGGTCTGCAGCAGGGTCCGGAAGGCGAGCTCGATGCGCAGAGAGTCATAGCCGATGAAGGGCTTCCAGGTCTTCTTGTCCTCCTTGTAGAACCAGCGTACCTCCTCGGGGCCCAGCTCCGTCACCACCTCGTAGCGGTGCCGGGCAGCGGCGCTGCCGGCCCGGGCGCGCTTCCTGTCCCCNGGGCCCCCTCCCGCCGCCCCACCGCCCCCCGAGTTCGGGGCGACCAGCGGCGGCGGAGGCGAAGAGGAGCTGCCGCCGCCCGCGCTCTCGCCCTCGCTGTAGTAGCGGAGCGACGACCCGGACTCGGCCGAGCTGAAGTCGTAGTTCTCGTCGCTGAGGCACGGCTCCAGAGCAAGGTGGCTTAGGTCGTCGGTGCCCGGCGCCAGGTGCAGCGGCTCCGCGCGTAACAGCGCCAGCGGCACGCCGTCTCCCGGCGGGTGCTCGAAGCAGCAGCCGCCGCCGAACGTGCCCGCCGCGTCCGAGCCCAGCTCCCAGGCGCCCCCGCCGCGGCCGTTACGCTCGGGGCTCCGCGGGGCGCCGCGGCCCGGGTAGTTCATGCCGCCGGCGCTTCCGCCACGCGCGCATCCGATGCCGCCGCCGTCTCCGCCCGGACTTTCTAATCTTTCAAATCCCGAGCTGGCCGGCAGCTGCGGCCGAGGCGACTCCGCCTCCCCGCAGGCCCCCGGCCGCCGCAGCGCCGTTCCGAGGACCGCCCCATTGTTACGCAGCCCTGCGTGGGCGGGGCCCGGGCGAGGCCCCGCCCCCAAGCCGCGCGCGCCTCCCCGGAAGGCCCGAAGCTGCTGGTTTAGCGCGGGCTCGGAGGTAGCTTGTGTCTCCATCCCGAGCAGGGGTCGGATGGGGTCACCGCCGTCTCGGCTTCAGTGCAGCTCCCGCCTCACGGCGCCGAGAGTCGTGGCTTCTCCTCCTCGCTCCCACGCCCTCGGATGCCAGCTGGAATGAGGCTTTCTCCCACTCATCTTTACACATTCGGGTCATGAGCCCAGAGGCTGATTCAGCTGTATGCCCAGAGGGGCCCTGGAAGTTGCACGCTCGCGTTCCAGGCTTTAGGCCCGCTTGCAGCCTCCGCAGGACCTGCTCGGTCACCTGGCCTGGCCCTTCTCCAACCATCAGCCCAGACATAAGAAGGCACCCCACCCTATGCCTGCTGCTCACCTGGGCAACACTACTCCCACTTAGAAAAAGGAGTCCAGCCTCCCTGTGCCAGCTCTTAGGATTGCTTACCCTCTTGTACTTACATTTCCTGTTCTTTCCATATTGCAGTAAGGCTTTGGATGGAAACCAAGCTCCTATGTCTCAGTCTTTCCCCACATCGGTGCATATCTGATGGTCCTCGGTTATAACGATGGCAATGCCAGTCAGGTGTGATAGATTATTAGTTTGAAAGAAAAAAATATCGAGGTTCTAGGCTCAGCTTTGCCACCCTCAAGCAAGTCACGTAATCTTGATCTGTTTGGCTTACTTGTCGGTATAATCAGGCGATCATTGGACCGGATAGGCTCTAGTAANGCCTAGTAGTGATTCTAGGATTTTTAAGCCTTCACAGGGTTGGTTTTGTTTTTATTTGTTTATTGTGTGCCTCGGATTCTGTAACTTACTTCCTGGGATCAGGGAAACACTGAGGCTCCCTTCTGTTAGATTTCTGAGACAGCTTAAAGAGACAGAAGGCAGAAAGAGACCAGAATCTGACCTCAACAGACACTCTCCTGAGGGAAGGGGTGTCTTGAAAGCGGAAAGGCTATCTGGGGTCCTTAACAGAGGCAAGTGGGAGGCTTGGGAATGAGGAAGTTCTTGCAGCCGTAGGATGCTATGTGTGGGTCTGTGATCTGTCTTTCTTGGAATTGTCTGTTTCAGACAAGACAGCTATCCTGGGAGATAGGTTGTCCCCAGCAGACATTGTCTGGATTGTGGCTGACAATGAGGTTGGTCAGGATNAGCTGTAACCTCATAGGAATCCTGTTTTATAGCTGAGGCACTCTATCACCTCAGCAATTCTTTTAATTGAAAAGTATTTATTTTATGAGCCCATCCTATGTCGAGAATCCCTGGAAAACAATCTCCAACCTTGTTCTTAATTCAAGAATAGACAGTCTTCACTGTTACGTTGACTTTGTGGAATCAGGTCAGCAGAGCACGTTGTCTTGCTCTTAGGATGTAATCTGTCAGAGAAATTTGAAATCATTCTTTAACTCAGGCCCATCTCTACTGTACACAGTGTTTCTGTAGGGGTCTGTAAGAAGGAACTGCTTTCTATGGGCACATGTGGAGTGACACTGTGGCTCACGGTGAGGAACATGGGCAGAATTTTCTACCATAATTTGTGCATTTGGCTGGATAATGTTGCCCAGTGAACAGTTCGTCCATTTGTACACTACAGCCCCAATAACAAAGCATCCATACTGCTGTCTGAGGACCTGCATCCCAAATTCTCTTCCAATGTTTCTATTGGTANTATGCAGAATAAGAAATTGGATATGAACTCTGAACTGTTTGCTATTCATGAAGGCATTAGTTCCATACCACTCTGATAGTTATCTATATACAGGCACCTCTGTGTTAGTTCTGATGCAAAAAAGAACCAAGAACCTAGAGCTTGCTGGGCAGTGGTGGTGCATGCCTTAGATCACAGCACTTGGGAGGAAGAGGCAGGGGGAATCTGTGAGTTTGAGGCCAGCCTGATGTATAGAGAGAGTTTCAGGATAGCCAGGGCTACACAAAGAGAAACCCTGTCTCAAACAAACAAACAAACAAACAAACAAAAAACCCAAAAAACAAAAAACCTATTACTTAGTAGGGGGACATTGATAAATAAACACATTTCAAGACAGGGTTTCTCTGTGTAGCTTTGGCGCCTTTCCTTGAACTCACTTGGTAGCCCTGGCTGGCCTGGAACTCACAGAGATCCTCCTGTCTCTGCCTCCCGAGTACTGGGATTAAAGGTGTGTGCCACCACNGCCCAGCGTCATTATATTAAAGTATAATTAAAAGTAATAGGCATTATGACATTTAAGATACCTTCCTGTTTCTTGACAGGATGTAGCCCAAATATTTACATGTTAATAGTCAGATTTATTTACTTAGTAATTTATTTTTAGCAGTTTTATCTCTTAAGGATGATATCATTTCTATCCATGAATATCATTGTCTGCTATTTCTTTTTGATTGTTTAGTTTGGTTTTTGTTTTTTGAAACAAGGGTTTCTCTGTGTGGCCCTGGCTATCCTGGAACTTGCTTTATGGACCAAGTTGGTCTCAAACTCAGAGATCTGCCTGCCTCTGCTAGTTACAGGGCACCACATCCACTCTCGGTCTGTTTTTAAAAAGGACTCTACCTTGTTCTGAATGAATGTTTTTATTGTTTGTGTGCTAATTCTGGCCACACAGCTAGGTAGCATAATCTTTCCTGAAGTCGGTGTTGATTTCTCATTATCATCCAGGTAGCAAGAAAAAGGTGTTTAGACTCTCTCCTGACTTCAGAGTGCATTGCTGAGAGGAGATGTCAGTCCATATTTGTGGGAATTGANCTCGNTGTTTCCCAGTGGACTAGGACAGCCTGCTCTGGGCGAGAGGCTGACAGTGAGCAAAAGACATTGAAGACAGCAAATTGCACGTGTCCTTTTTATTCCCTAGCCATAGCAAGGCAAAGGTTTTGACTCAGCTCTTCTCAACCTTCTTTACTGCTTTAAAAGGTCATTCCTATCTAAGACTTCCTGCTAGAATCTTTTTGCTTCCTAGAGCATTTTTTTCAGGGTATATGCTCCCCTCAGGTGGGTAATGAGTCTGGCATGCCTTCCAGTCCTCACCAGCAAGAAGAGGAAGGAGTCAGTAGCTCCTCAGCCCTGCACATCATTAATAGGCTAATGGACATGGCACTCTCTGGCCTGCCAAGGCATTATGCAATACATCCTATTGCATTTTAATAATTACCCAACCAAGCCTCTTTCACATAAGGAAATTAGGTATGACTGATTCAAACATCTGGCATTTGTGGGCCTGTGCTACTGTAAGAGGCAGGTGGTTTTAGAACCAAGCCCAAGGGAGCCTCAGTATGAGAGAGAAAAAATANCTTTTTTTATACTACAAAAGAAGAACATCGCAGTGCATCAGTTCATCCTACCGCCTTCCTTCCCACAATGCATCTGGCAAGGGTTCTCTGGCAAGAAAGACCACCTTCCTCTTCCTGCCTCTCAGAAGTTACATGGCTCCATTTCTTGTCAATCTTGCTTCTCTTTTTCACTTTAATCTGCTTACACCTGTAGAAAATACGAGGCTCGCCTGATGCCATATANGTTATTTTGAGCTGATACCCTACACTCACACCTGAAACGGCTTCATCCGAACGTGTGATGGAGCATGTTTAGAGTGAAACCCAAGTGATCTGTGGTATCTCCTGCTTAGTAAGCTATCTACATTTGAACTTTACTGCTTAAGACTGGCATTTTTCCATTTCTTAAAGTGAGGGTGTGTTTTAGGATGCTGACTAAATTCAACCACATTCTAGACTTAGAGAACAGTCACAGACACATCAGATGCCCCCTAAGTTCCAGGCCTTCTGCTAGACTCTACAGCTGTGGTGCTCAACCTCTGGGTTGTGATCCCTTTGGGGGTTGAATGACCCTTTCACAGAGGTCACATATCAAATAGCCTGAATATCAGATATTTACATTACAATTCATAACAGTAGCTGTGGTGGTATATTGTGTATCCTAATAAAATTTGCCTGAAGATCAGAGAGACAAAGGAATAAGCCACTGCCACNTCTCACCTCACCAACTCCTCTTACTGGGAAGCACACACGCCTTTAATCCCAGGAAGTGATATNGTGGGCAGAGAAAGGCATCTAAGGCATTAGGAGACAGGAACTAAAGTCTTTTCAGCAGGAGCGTCCCTTTCAGCTAGAGGCTTTTTCAGCTGGACCCTTTTCAGCTGAGGACTTAGAGACATTCAGTCAGATTATTTATGGAGTTGGCGAGGTGAGATGTGGCAGTGGCTGGTTCCTCTGTTTCTCCGATCTTCAGGCAAATTTTATTGGGGTACACAATATATCACCACAAGTAGCAAAATTACAGTTATGAAGTAGAAACAAAAATAATTTTATGGTTGGGGTTCACAACAACATGAGGAACTGTATTAAAGGGTCATAACATTAGGTATCTCCCAATAAAAACATAATGGAAGGGCTGGAGAGGTGACCCAACCATTAAGAGAATTTGCTGCTCTTTCGGAGGACTGGAGTTTGATTCCCAACATCCACATTGGATGGCTCACACCCACCTGTAACTCAGACCCCAGGAAATCCAATTCCCTCTTCTGCCTTCTGTGTGCATGCACACAGAAACACACATAAATAAAAAATAAAATAATCTTTTNAAAAAATAATTATTTTTATTTTATGTGCATTGGTGTTTTGTCTGCATGTATGTCTGTGTTAGGGTGTCAGATCTTGGAATTACAGACAGTTGTAAGCTGCCATGTGGGTGCTGGGAATTGAACCTGGGTCTCCTGGAAGAGCAGTCAGTGCTCTTAACTGCTAAGCCAATTCTCCAGCCCCAAATAAAATAATCTTTAAAAATGCTCATTAAAACCAAAAAAAAAAAAATGCTTGTTAAAAAAACAAACTAAAGCAACAACTTTTTAATTCCTAAGAGGAATGTGACAGTAAGGTGGGGATAGTGGTGCCACATTACACAGAGCCATTCTCTCTAAAGACAGATCAATAGAGGAAACCAAACTGCAGCTGAAGTGACATGGATATGCATAATGAATAAAGCCATTCATTCTTCCATCTAGTCATTCAACAAATATTTGTCTAGTATTATTATAAATACCTTGTTTTTGTTTTCTTTAAATATATNCAACTGAAGTAAGTGTAGAATTCTGAAATGCATTTGCTCACAAATTTGTTAAAAGGCTAGCCACAAAACTAAAAATACTTCAGACCTCATAAAACAAAAATGTTCTTTCTGCAAATAAAGGTTGATTCTATTGAAGATAAATGTAGTTTAATTATAGAAATAAAAATAAATACAACATTTGATGTATATATATCATGGGGCACCCACAAAATACTCCTTGACTTTTTTTTTTTTTAAATATAGAAAAGGAAGATTTCAGTATTAAAACATGATTTAGACCATAGCTGTGGTTTGCTGTGAGGCTTAGCTGTGCTGCTTCATAACTTCTCTGGGCTTTTTTTTTTTCTTCCTATCTCACTCTAGAGATAAATGATTAATAAAGTATATAGTATATGATTCATGAGCCTTTGACAAAAACCATTGACAATTATCATATTGTGCTGAGAGAGATTGTACCTGTGTGTTTTATTCTGATTTTTCAATAAACAATGAGTCCTATGCTCTGATGTGATGTCTAGCAGGGACACCTTGAGTTATTTGCTGAGGTTTTTATGTGGCAGGACACAGTTCCTGTTTTTACAACTACTGCTTGAGGAAGTAAGTTTATCTGTATGGCAACATTTAAAATCTTTTCTTTTATTTAAAAAATTTTCTTTTCATTTTACATACCAACCCCTGTTCCCTCTCCCTCCCCTTCTCCCAGTGCCTCCCCCATCCCCCCATCCAACCTCCATCCCTTCCTCATAGGGGGTAAGGCCTCCCTTGTGTAGTCAACACAGGCTGGCATACCAAGTTAGGGCAGGAACAAGCCCCTCCCCACTGCATCACAGCTGAGTAAGGCCTGGTACCATAGGGAATGGGCTCTAAAAAGCCAGTTNGTGTACNTGGGGTAACTCCTGATCTCATTGCCAAGGGACCCACAAACACAGCAAGCCACACAACTGTCACCCACATTCAGAGGGCCTAGTGTGGTTCCATGCAGGCTCCCCAGCTGTCAGTCCAGAGTCTATGAGCTCCCAATAGCTTGGGTCAGCTATCTCTGTGATTTTTTCCCATCATGATCCTGGCCCCACTTGCTCCTATAATCCCTCCTCCCTCCCTTCAACTGAACTCCAGAATCTTGGCCAAGTGCTTGGCTGTGGGTCTCTGCATCTGCTTCCATCAGTCACTGGATGGAGGTTCTATGATNACAATTAGGGTAGACACCAGTCTGAGTACACTGGAAGGCTAGTTCAAGCACCCTGTCCACCACTGCTATGAGTCTTAGCTGGGGACATATTGTGAGTTCCTAGGGATTCCCCTAGTTCCAGATTTCTCCCTAACCCCTTTATGGTTCAATCTATCAAGATATCTCTTTCATTGCTCTCCTTCTCCATCCCTCCCCCAACTCAGCCATCTTGAACCCTCATTTCTCACCTTCCAGTTTACTCAGGAGATCTTAACCCTTTCCCCTTCTTGGGGCGATCCATGTGTGTTCCTCTTTACCTAGCTTCTCTGGGATTGTGGATTGTAGCCTGGTTATCCTTTGCTTTGCATCTAATATTCACTTATGAGTGAGTATATACCGTGTTTGTCTTTCTGAGTCTGGNTTACTGTNGGGGGAGCCCCAAAAAAGCTACCATGACAGGCTTAGAGGTTCAGACANAGCTTCNGGCAGGCAACACCTGGACCCAGGAAAAGCCTGACCCTACCCAGTGGGGCCTGCATCTAAGAGGAAATACCTAACATTCCAGACATTCCNCATACCCTAGACAAATGTCAGCCAATCAGGGCCCTGAACCCTGGAAATCCCCTCACCCGAACCTCTACTATGATAAAAACCCTATCCTGCCTGGNCTCTGGGCTCTCTGCTCTCACTGCTGTGTCAGAGAGCCAAGCTCCAAGCTTGAAAATAAAGGCTCTTTGCTTTTATATACAGGATTTGGTCTCCATGGTGGTCTTTTGGGGGTCCCCGCGATCTAGGCATAAAATTACCTCACTCAGGATGAATTTTTTCTAGTTCCATCCATTTTCTTACAAATTTCATGATGACATTGTTTTTTACCACTGCGTAATACTCCAATGTGTAAATGTACCACATTTTCTTTATCCATTCTGCTGCTGAGGGGCATCTAGGCTGTTTCCAGGTTCTGGCTATAATGAATAATGTTGCTGTGAACATAGTTGAGCCTATGTCCTTGTGGTGTGGTTGAGCATCTTTTGGGTATATGCCCAAGAATGGTATTGCTGGGTCTTGAGGTAGGTTGATTCCCAATTTTCTGAGATATCGACATGCTGATTTCCAGAGTGGCTGTACTAGCTTGTATTCTCACCAGCAGTGGAGGAGTGTTCCCCTTGCTCCACATCCTCTCCTGTCATCTGTGTTTTTGATCTNAGCCATTCTGANAGGTNTAAGNTGGTATCTCAGAGTTGTTTTGATTTGCATTTCCCTGATGACTAGGGATGTTGAGCAATTCCTCAAATGCCTCTCAGCCATNNNNGATTCTTCTGTTGAGAATTCCCTGTTTAGATCTGCACCCCATTTTTAAATTGGATTATTTGATATTTTGATGTCTAGTTTCTTGAGTTCTTTATATTTTGGAGATCAGCCCTCTTTCAGATGTGGGGTTGGTAAAAATCTTTTCCCATTTTGTAGGCTGCTGTTTTGTCTTTTTGACAGTGTCCTTCTCCTTATAGAAGCTTCTCAGTTTCAGGAGGTCCCATTTATTGATTGTTGCTCTCAGTGTCTGTGCTACTGGTGTTATATTTAGGAAGTGGTCTCCTGTGCCGATGCATTCAAGGCTACTTCCTACTTTCTCTTCTATTAGGTTCAGTGTAACTGGTTTTATATTGAGGTCTTTGATCCACTTGAACTTGAGTTTTGTGCATGGCAATAGACATGGATCTATTTGCAATCTTCTACATGTTGACATCCAGTTATGCCAGCACTATTTGTTGAAGATGCTTTCTTCTTTTCCATTGTATAATTTTGGCTTCTTTGTCAAAAATCAGGTGTTCATAGGTGTGTAGATTAATGTCAGAGTCTTCAATTTGATTACATTGATCAATGTGTCTGTTTTTATGGCAATAAAGCTGTTTTTATTACTATAGCTCTATAGTATAGCTTGAAGTCAAGGATGGTGATACATCTGGAAGTTCCTATATTGTATAGGATTGTTTTGGCTGTCCTGGGTTTTTTGGTTTTTCATATGAAGTTGAGTATTGTTCTTTCAAGGTCTGTGTAGA
>LZPO01034881.1:96347-106463 GCA_001675575.1 Neotoma lepida | reverse complement strand
ACTTGTCAATAAGCTGACAAGAAGGACAGGAGAGATGGCTCAGCAGTTAATAGCACTCTTTACTCTTGTAGAGGACCAGGTTTTGTTCCCAGTACCTACATGGCAACTCACAACCATCTGTAATTCAAGTTCCAGGGGATCTGATGTCCTTTTCTGACTTCCACGGGCACCAGGCACACGCGTGGTGCACATACATACATACAGGCAAAGCATTATACACATAAAATAAAAATAAGTAAATCTTAAAAAAAGAAATTGACTACATGGTATGTTGTCAAAAAAATCCACAGTCCATTCTAATGTACGAACAGCCTGGGAACCACTTCAAACCCTACAACTTCAAGTGTGCTCTCTCAGCACTGCAGTGTTAGCCTCATCTGTAATGCNCTAAAAATTCATACTCTTAGGTGTCACACACTCACTCTGAAGCCTACATTTTACTTAATCTCTAGGAGAGTCATTGGTGGTACAATTTTCATAGCCCTGGGACTGACACCGCTGAAGGTACTAAGAAACTTGAAAGTGTGAATAGGGCTTGTCTTTCCTTTCAAAGGCATTGCTGGGGGGAGGGTGGCAGTTTGAGACTAGAGGTTTGAGCAGTTGTGCTAGAGAGCTGCCTACAATCTTCCAGGATGAGGATTCCCTCTTCTTTCTATCCATCTTCGTGCAAGGAGAGGGACTTGAGTATTTGATATGGAAAAGGTGGTAGGACTACTGCTTCCCACAGCCTGGTTCTTGAGCCATTAGCATCNGCATCAGCATCAATATTAATATCAGCATCATCAGCATCAACATCAACATCAGCATCAGCATCAGCATAAGAACATCAGCACCATCAGCATCATCAGCANCAGGATGGGAAAACTTGTAAAAATACCAATTTGGGGACCATTCTAGACTTAGTGAATCAAACCCCAAGGATAAGAACTGGCCACTGTTTTTTTTTTAAAAACAAACACATCCTGGGATTATAATATGTACTCATTTAAGAACACTGAGTGTGTGCATTTTCCACACAGAGGAGATAGGAAAGGGAATTGCACGCGATTGGAAAAGCGTGAAGCTTGCTAGCAGCATTTGTGAGTCCTGAACACTGTGAAGACTCTACTGAGGAATTCCAAACAGTTTTGCTCTGATCAGTGTTTCTTTCCTGATTCAGGAACATGATCCNTACCTTGTTTGGGTCATTTGGTTTATAATCATATTGATAGGGAAAGTTTTAGGTTGGGTGGTGTGGTATGCTTGTTTGTTTGTTTGTTTTTTTCTTGAAACACATTTTGCAGTTGTCTGAGAACTTCTTATTACTAGAATAGTATNATCATCGTTATAAGGCTTCAATACAATGCATGGGAAGTCCAAAATATAAAGGCAGCACCATTTAAAGAAACCTGCTTTAAATTGTCTTTCTTAATGCAGAGTAAATTTACAGAATCTATAATCTTGTTGGATAGGATGGGACTAAGATCAGCTAAAAACATCACGTCTAAGCAGTGATTTTAATAATGTCAGTTTCCCCTTTCAAACTGTTCTTGTTCTGTTAGGGAAGAGCAAACCCATGCATCTTCCTTTCTCTTCTCAAATTGATGTGCTAATTAGTACCTTGAAGGGCAAATAGAGGTCACTGAAGAGAGGAAAGGCCCGGGTAATGAACCGTGCAACAGAGCTCAAAGTGAATTCCCACTGACCGCAGAAGACATTATGGAGATTGAATGATCCATCTCTCTCGTATCACAGGGCTTTGAGAGTTCAGAGGAGGTGCTCAGGGTCACATTGCTAATGAGGGAGAAGAAACCAGAAACTGTATTTCAAAACTCCTTGGGGAGTGCTTTTCCTATTATACCGTGGTCACATGATATACACGGAGCAAGTCAATGTTGGGGAAACACAGTATATGTGAATTGATGTAGAACATAGTCATTGATTATTTTCCCCTTTGCTCTCTCTAATGGGCTAGCAATAGACAAGCTGTCACTAAATTTTCTGGCATTGCTATATATACAGGTTATTTCCCAAATCATTTTTAGAATGAGTTAGCATGTGTATAGATGATAAAAAGTAAAAAANAACACGAGTCAGTCCCTTCTACTGGTTTCCCTACTGATGCAGGTTATGTATCCAATTAATTCTTGACCAAGTTTATTTTGACATGCTATATAGGTTTTAAAAACTATTGTGTCCCAAATTGCATATTGTCTCCCCAAACTTACCTCCCACATGCCTACAGCCAGCCAATCACTATTCACTTAGAACTTTGAAGAATATCCTCAATTCTTCCTTTTCCTCTTACTCCATGTGTTAGCTCAGTCATTAATTTCATCTGTGTTATTTCATGTCAATCACAGCTCNAATTTTTCAGATCCAATACCTGTTCACCACTCACACTTTCATTGTTTTAATTTGATCTACTGTTTGCCCTAACCTGAGCTATTGCTTCAGATTTCCTCCTGTGGTGGATGGAATGAAGATGTCCCACATAGGCTCAGGTGTTTAAATGCTTGGACTTTAGTTAGTGGAGCTGTTTAGGAAGGATTAGTAGGTGTGGCCTTGTTGGAAGAGGCATATCACTGGGAAGTAGACTTTGAGGTTTCAAAAGCCCATTCCAGCCCAGTCTCTCTCTCTCTCTCTCTGCCTGCTTGTGGATCAGAAAGGCTATAAGCTCTTAGCCTCATGGCTGCTTGCCTGCCTCTGTGCTTCCTGCCATGATCATAACAGACTAATNCTTTGAAACTGTAAGCAANGTTCCAATTAAATTCTGTCTTTCATAAGAGTGGCCTTGGTCAAGAGGTCTCTTCATATCGATAGAACAGTAACTAAGACAGAAGTTGGTACCAGGGACTGGGGTATTGCTGTCACAGGCACCAGGCCATTTGTTGGAGACTTTGAGACTTTGGACTAAAAAAGTGGTTGAATGATTTAAGCAGGGCTAAATGGGCCATCCTAGTAGGAATATAGAGACAGTAGTGCTGAGAACAATTTAGACTGTGGAAGCCTAGTTGTAAGGAACATGTAAGACCTAGGGTAAAGCCCCTGGTCAGGAGTGATAAGGTTAGAGTAAGATAAGCAGTAGAGTGACGTAAATCAACTATGTGTAGAAGTAGTGATAAGGTTAACAGAAATGAGTATAAAAGACGAAGCCTCAGAGACAAGACAGAGCTCATCAGACCCCAGATGTGAGACGACTCTCCTCTGCCAGAGACGTGAGATCCTGTCCTCAGCGCAGAAGAGGCTGACCTCAGGAAGGCTGGCCCAAGATCCAGAGGAACAGACGTGGCGAGTCCGGACCTGCAAGCCCAGAAAGGTATCCCTGCTTCTGCTTGGAAGACGGGGCAAATATTGTGTTCTCAATTGTAACCTTAATTGTATGAATAAATAAGTGTTATACCAAGCCGGAATCAAGAGTGATTATTCCTCCCCCNTAACTGGGGTATGTGCTTGTCACACTAGTTCAAGAAGTTTCAGAGGGGAAGAATATCAGNAGCTGGCCTAGAGACCATTCTTGTGATATTTTGGCAAAGAATGTGGCTGCTTTTTGTCCTTGTCCTGAGAATATGCCTGAGGCTAACTNGAAGAGTTTTGCGTTAATGTCATTGACAGAGGAGATTTCAAGACATCCTAGTATTGGCTGTCACGTGGTTATTAGTTATNACTCTTATGCAGATCTATAGTGAAAAGGAGCAAGCAGGGAGTAGGGGAAGAGAAATATAAAATGAACAGTTTGGGGAGAAAAGGAGCACTAGGGAATATAGTGGAGCTAAGCCCTGTGTTCAAGGAGGTAAAATGTTTAAAGAAAAGCTTGAGGCTAAATGGAATGAAGGGAGTGGTGACCTCAGGACAAGACCCCACCCAGCTAAGCTTCTAACTTGAGGAAAGGAGTTAAAGAAAAGCCTAAGCAGCAAAGGAAACCATCAGTAANTCAAAGCTGATGTAAATGTAATTCAAGGAGGGGCTGGTTCCAGCCTCAGCAGAACAACTTGGCAGCTTTGGTCATGTAGTTCTGGATTTAGAGTGAAGAAGGAATTGGGAAAGGGGTTGTGGAATCTTCCTCCACTGTTAAGGAAAGGTGCTGAGGCCAGGACTGTGTCAGGGCTCTCCCTGCATGGAGGCCAGGAGAGGCCATTGTGTGAAGCTGTGAAGGTAAAGTCTGGATTGTGTTGGAGACCCCGGAGCCATGGGATACTTGCCAAGGAAAGCTATAGACAGGATGTGGAACCAGCTCAGGAGAAAGAAGTGTGTTGCAGTCANCAAATCTGGAAGGGAAGATCCTCTAAAAAACCCTTTAACATCTAATATAGAATTGTAGAATTTGGAGTTTGCCCTGCTGGGCTTCATTCTTTCTTTGGTCCATTATTACCTCACTATGCTCCCTTTCCCCTCTTTTGGAATGGTAATTCATAGTCTGTGCCATTGTATGTTGGAAGTACATAATCTTATTTTTGATTTTGATATAGGGGATTACAATTAAGAGAATTTCCTTGAGTCTTAAAAGAGACTTTCGAACATTGTTAAGACTGTGAAAGACTATGGGGACTTTTGAAGTTGGATTAAATATATTTGCATTATGATATGGTTGCAAGCTCTTGGGAGTCAAAGAGTGAATGTGGTGGTTTGAATGAGAATGGCCCCCATAGTCTCATATGTTTGAATGTTTGGTCCCTGGTTAGTGGAACTGTTTGGGAAGGATTAGGAGGTATGGGCTTGTTGGAGGAAGTATGTCACTGGGAGTGGGATTTGAAGTTTCAAAAGCCCATGCCAGGCTCAGTCTCTCTCTGCCTGCCTCCCTGTGGGTCAGAATGTAGCTCTCAGCCTTATGGGTGTCTGCCTGTCTCTATAATTCTGGCCATGATGATAATGGACTAACACTCTGAAACAGTAAGCCAGCCCCCAATTAAATGTTTTCTTTTGTAAGAGTGCTTTGGTCATGGTGTCTCTTCACAGCAATAGANCGATCTTAGGCTGGTTCTAGGACACCACTTGTTTGCTTTCTTTATTTTTGCTTCTAGGCTCACTATTAGAAATTTCTCTTTTATCATGTTTCCAGAGTGATCATTCTAAAGTATAAAGAATACCACGACACAGTNCATGTTTTAACCTTAAAACAATTCTCCATGACTATCAAGATAAAACGTCAGCATGGCACATACCTTTTGTCATTTGATCTCTGCTTGCCAGTTTAACCACACCTCTGGTCCTTCTTTCTTCCACACCCATGCTCTAGCAAGAGTAGATAAATGTGCTCCCTACCAACTTCTTTGACTCCTGAAGATTCTGCTCATTCAGCACAACACAGACACTGCCTTGTAAGAGACAATGCTTTTGACATCTTTCTACTTTCCTCTGGATCTAGTATGGCAGTTTCAATGAGAAATGTCCCACATAGGCTCACATATTTAAACACTTGATCTGAAGTTGAAGATGCTGTTTTGGGAGATAGTACAGCCTTGCTGGATGAAGTATGTCATTGGAGGTGNGATCTGAGGATTCGTANCCGTGCCCCACTACCATTTTCTCTCTCTGCTTCATATTTGCAGTTGGAGATGTGATCTCTCAGCCTCTTGCTCATGTGCTGTGCCTGCTGCTTGCTGTCATGCCTCCATGCCTCATGGACTCAAGCCCCTTGGAACGTCCATCAAGCCAAAATAAACCCTTTCTTCCACAAGATGTTTTCGGTCATGGTGTTTATCACAGCAACAGAAAAGCAACTAATAAACCTAGAGAGAATTATTTTCTCTGGATTGTATGCTTGGAACATCTCCCTGATGTTTTATTATGAGAAATTTCAAGTGAACAGGAGAGCTGACTGAATTTTTTGTAGTGATTTTATAGTTAGCATGTTCCTGTGCTTGCTTTACCATCTTTCTGCATCCATCAATTATCTTTCAAAGTCAGTTGCAGGTAACAACATATATTGCTCCTAATAACTCAGAATTCCTATAATTCAGAGCTCTGTATTTGTGGATCTTTTTTACTGCTATTAAAAACAAATAAATATTGAAATGCACAAATCTTAAGTTGCCATGAAGTTCACTATATTTACACCATGAATAACCTATATACCAATCAAGATGCAGAAAATGACCATCAGATTAGAAAAGGTCNTTTTTGCTTCCTCCCAGGAAATGTGTCTCCTGTCTGCTAGAAGAAATGGCTCTTCTTTTCTCTTTTTTCTTTCTTCTGATTTTCTTAACAGTTGCCTGTTATACAACTTTATATAAATGGAATTTTGTAGTTAGTACTCTTTTATGTAAGACTTCTTTTACTGAAAATAATGATTTTACGATACATGCATTTTGTATCATTTGTATTCATTCATTAAAATTACCAATGACTAATAAATGTATTATGGATATTCTTGTAGAAGTCTGTTTGTGTGACTCTCTTCCCCATCTCTCTAACTGTTCAGGTAAATGCTTGGGTGGGAATTTCTAGTCATATTTACATAAATTACTCCCAAACTTTCACCTAAAATGAATAGACCATTTACACTCTCACCAAAAATATGTTGCTTCATGTCATCATCAACATTTGATGTAATAGTATCTCATTTTTTACCAATAAGAATGGAAAGTAAGGCATCAAATAGATATGTACGCATCATCTCCATGATAATGTTACCAGCACTCATCTCCACAGCAATGTTATTCACAATGCTAAAAAGTAACACAAGTCAGTTGATCATTGACAGGTTGACGGATAGGCAAGAGATCCAACACACAGTGGATACCGGATATCAGCATTACAAGGAAGGGAATTCTTGCACATATTATGACATGCAAGAATAACCTAGCACATATAATGACATGCTTGAGTGATAGCNTGAGTATCTCAATGGAGAACCACTTCCTTGAGGATGAGTAGGAGAGAGAGAAAGTAAAGACTTTTGTAGTTTATTTAATGAATATGTGTATTATTTTTTACTTTGAGTTTTGAATTCCTCACACTCCCAAGCTTTAGCAGTTGTCCTNGTTTGCTTTATGTTGCTGGGATAAAACACTAGCTGAAAACAACCTGGGGGAAAATGTTTGTTTCTGCTCACTGTTTACAAGTTCTGTCATCAAGGGAACCCAAAGGTAAGATCTGAGGCAGAAACAATGGAGGAATGCTACTTACTAGCTCGATCTCTTTGGCTTGCTCAACTATCTTTCTTACACAGCACAGGCCCACCTGCCCAGGAATGGTGTTACCTACTGTGGACTGGGCCCACCCACATCAATCAGGAATTTAAAAAACCCACCCACNCACATGCCTACAGGCCAATCTGTTGGAGGCAAGTCCTCAACTGAGGTTCTGTCTTTCCAGGTGTGTCAGGTTTGCAACTTAAGCTAACTCCAATAAAAGTACTATACACCTATTCTTTCTCTTTTTCAGAATGGGAAAGAAATTAGTTCAGGAGAGTAGAAAAGCATTCCAGCTTATTTCATTTTATTACCTTATACACCCCAAGAGGAATAGGACTGATTTTACTTCACAGCTGAATTCACTGCAGAAATTTCTATTGGGCTGGTAAAAATACTTGACATGGGGTAGCAGATGGAAAAAACAACAAACAAGCAAAACCACCCTTTAAAGTTATCTTTCATTTTATTTCACCAAAATCAAAATATTCTTTACCTGACAAAAATTCTGATTTGTGTAGCATTCAACAGCTTCTTATAAGCTCTATCTTGTCTTTTCTTCCCTGTCTCCTCTCTCCGGCCTCCTTTCTATGCAATTATTCAGATTCTTCCTGAGTTTTTGACAAGCTTATTCCCATTACACTCTATGACCTTGGTCCTGGGAATGAAATGATAAGAACAAGAATGAAAACTGAAAATTTAACCTCTGGATAGTCACACATAATTCCATTTTATCTCCTGGAATTTCTAGCATAGTATTATTGGTTTTGAGTTCTGTGAGGATCTGCCTGCTTGGCAGAAGGGCATTGGTTTTAGATGTGGAAGACTTACCTGAGATATCATTTTGTGGTTTGGTAGTTCCATGAACTTAAGTCAAGTCCCTTAAGCTGTCTAGGTCTCACATCCTAACTCGTAAGATGGGATAACGTTCCTCAACNCAGCTCACCACTTTTGTGTGAGAGTGTATAAAGATATATCCATGAGGTACAGTATGGCTTTCTTATCGACATCATCATCATTTTATATACAAGAAAAATGACTTGTCAGAACGCTTAAATATCACTGGTTATTTATGGGACAGCAATTAAATCGGAATGTTTAGAGTTAATTTCTCCCACTGAGATCTGAAATGCTCTTTTTCAACTTGTAGAAGTCATGTTTCATTTCTCACTCTGTATGGATGAGGTTTTTTTTTTTTGGACTGGGAGATATTACTAGCAGATGATGAGGAGAAGCCTACCATATAGTATCTGTTGGCACAACTTCAAAATGGCCAGCATTTTTGTTTTTTGAGACAGTGTCTTGATATGTAGCCCTGGTTTGCCAAGTACTCTCTATGAAGCCTTNACTGACCTTGAACTCACGGCAGTCTCTTGCCTTAGCAGCCTAATTGCTGGGATTACAGGCATACACCATCATGCCTGGCCTGACAATTTCTTGATCAGAAAGACCATCACTCTCCTGACGACCTCCTTAGGTCAAGACTAAATTACGGTGTACTATTGTATCAGCTTAAGTGGGGAGGCAATTAAGTGGGGACATGAGAGACCCATGCCATGGAGCATTTTATGCCCCTGTAAGCTGGAAAAAGTGTGCAATTGTTACCTAGACATCTGGTAGAAGTCAATCTGAAAGTGACTTTGGCAATACAGTCAGCATTTCACTTCTCTGCTCTCTTACAAGTATGGACTTGCATGAGGTTGTCATGCTAGAGGATGTCAAATNGGAAATTTAGGGCATTATTGGAGAAAGTGTAGTTTCAGATCCAGAGGACAGGATGACTTGATTCGTTGAGTAAAGGTTCAAGCAGTTATTCTTCTTTTAAAAATGTTTTTTATATGCGTGTGTCTCTAGTGCTTGTGCCCGTGCGCACGTGCTGCTGTGCTCACGTGGAGGTCGGGGGATAACTTTCAGGAGTTGGTTCTCTCCTTCTACCATGTGAGGCCTGAGGATTGAACTCAGGTTGCCAAGCTTGGCAGCACATGCCTTTACTTTCTGAGCAAACTTGTCCCTCCATAAGCACAATTTTTCAAGCTTGACAAAGATCAGATCATTTTATCCTAGTCAGAAACAAGGCCAGAAAAGGATATGTTTGGGGGGGGGTCTTCATTCCACACTCAACTCTNTATCTCCCTTTATAAATGCTATGTCAAGAGACCTACCAAGAAGGAATAGTAGTAAAGATGTTTTGGAAACACCTGCAATAAAAATGGCGAACTTAGTGAATGAAGTCATTGGGTATCTAGAAGTAGCAGGGGATGGCAGGGAAGTGGCTTTCTGTGACTGTGGCTGATGGGATGATGTGTGGTACAGGTGGCTGAGGGGATGATGTATGGTACAGGTGGCTGAGGGGATGATGTATTGTTCAGGTGGCTGATGGGATGATGTGTGGTACAGTGTGGCTGATGGGATGATGTATGGTACAGGTGGCTGATGGGATGATGTGTGGTACAGTGTGGCTTGCAGAGACAGCACATATTTTCTGTTCCTTAACTTCCCCATAAAGATAAGGAGCAGGTGCGGGAGAAGCAGTGTTTTGGTTTCACTATGTTGCCCTAGAGAGTTCTTGGGCCTTAGAGACTGAGCAGCCCAGGCTCAGTCTGCCTTCTACCAGCTCGCCATGAAGCCTATAAAGAAAGCATAATGTGCTATTTGAGAGCATTTTTACTGAAAATATGGAACATTCCATTGAATGTGGCTGAAGAATTAAGACATTAAATGGTATCACTTAAAAAGANGTCTAAAGTTTGCTACTTCAGAGCCAATGCAGAAGCCCAGAAACACAGTCAAGGGTCCTAAGCAAAGATAATGGCTTTTCATTATCACGTGATCAAGAGTGGGCCCCAAGATCACCACTTAGCTTAAAAATACTGCCTAACACATAACTGTGGCAGTACAGACAGGTGAGAAGTGGGGACAGCGGGACTTACCCCTTACAAGGCTTAGCCTTTCTTAATTCTATCTATCTATCTATCTATCTATCTATCTATCTATCTATCTATCT
>LZPO01034881.1:55063-67503 GCA_001675575.1 Neotoma lepida | reverse complement strand
AACTCACAGAGATCTGCCTGCTTCTGTGTAGTAGGCCCATAAGGTTGAGGAAATTGGCTCAGACCAGTTGCCAAGACATACACATAATGTACTCCTTATGAACCAACCTGGAGTCTGCCTGAGGGCCTAGCAACAGGAACTGTCAGAGATCCTGATCGATGTCAGAGTTCCTGATCGTGCCCAGCCAACGAGGGACGACCACACACAATACCACNGGATTTCGACACAGACTGGGTGCTGGGAGAGGATATATAAGGCCTTCCTCATATTAAATAAAGGAGTTCATTATTTGCCTTCAACTGACTTCCGGTGTCTGTGCTGTTGATGCCACACCTTCTCACCTCCTCCACTGAGGGAGCTGTTGGGATCCAGCAACACCTCTGCTTCTGGAGTGCTGGGGTTAAAGGTGTGTACCACCACTGCCTTGGGCAGCTGTGGGAGAGGTTTACGTAGAGGCAGTATATGGGTTGGCCCGTTCAGTGTGAGAGAGATGGTAAAAGATGACTTCCNAATTGGGACAGAAACAAAAGATAAAGTGTAGTAAACAGGTGATGAGGGTGGCAGCCCAGCCTAGTGGTGCGTGTGGACTGGAGGAAGCAGGGAGTGAAGACGGGTACAGACTCAGCTTTTCAGATGAGACCCCGCACCTTCCCGATGGAGTACTGGACTCCACAGTAGGGGAACATCTCTTCTGGTGCCCATCTCAATGTGAAAACAACATCACTGGCAGGTGAATGAAATATTTAATATTAAACAGGGAAGCTCTCTGAAGGAGAGTTGAAGAGACAGAATTCTGGAGAGGTGATGGCCTGTCCAGGGTCACCCAACTGTTCAAACAACAACTTGTGGGGCAGGTCAGTCATGCTCACGAGATTTTTTTTCTTTTGCTTGAGCTGTTATTGTTTTCATTTATGTCATCTGACCATTGGTANGTTCCTCTGCCAAAAGATGGCCAGGAACACTAACAAAAGGGATTGGAAAAACTCGTCATTTTCCCCCTTCTTGATGATAGCTCTTGTATAAGAATTAAAATAAATGACATCAGGGCTATAATCTCTGGAATGTTTTCTGATCCCCGTTGTCAAAAGAGCTGTGTACAACTCTAACACACAACATAGGGGCTACTATTAGGAAGGCTGTGTTTTGTTAGTCTTAGCGTGCATTTGGCTTTTGAGAAGAAACAACAAATCCGCTTGACAGGGATATGTACAGAGTATGTCCAGCCAATTAAATACTTTTCTTGGTCCGGAAACACAGCCTCCCTCTTTAATGATGACCCGGTTGGAAAAGGAGCCTTGGCCTTCAGGTGGGTGGGCTGGATTCTTTTTGGTCCTATGACAGATCTTTGAGGACATTTTCAGAGTGCCCCATCAGCAGGGTGAGTTTAAGGACTGAACTAAAATCAGAGCCAATGACTAAGAGTTGCTAAGTTCTTATTAGGATCCGGAAGGTATGAATGGGCTTGGGGTTCAGCTTCAGATGGCTCAGGAGTTTACTCCCAAAGATTTATGATATCCCCTGGGGTACTTAGGGCACACTTGCCTCCTGGATGTTTTTGAAAAGAAGAGAGGAGAGCAAGATAATATGTGATGTTTGAGTCTTGAATATTAGTGTCATAGACAACAATTGCTAGTGATTTGAATGACAGATCAAGGCGGGGAGCTCAGGTGATTTGGCAAGGGAACGTGGGGTGGGGTCTGGTCTACCTTACTCAAACTGCACGGCCAACACAGTGACAGAGAATAGGCGCCTCATGTTCTCACGCTGCTGCCTCTTCTGTGGAAGTCTGAGCTTTTGGATCTTATACAAATGGCTGTGAAGGCTCTCAGAGAAGCGTGTCCCCACTGTTGCAGTAAGAAATCACCACACTCAGTGATTTGCAACTATGCACTCTCATAACCTGGAGATTTGAAGTCTACAATGGGTAGCAGAGTGATGCTCCTGCCCAAAGCCTCAGGAGACAATTCACAGCTTCTAAAAGTTGAAGTTTTAGCTTGGAGCCTCTTCCTTTATCTTCAAAGCCAGCAATGCCATGTCTTCCAAACTCTATCTGACTTATGTTTCTGTCTTTCCAACACCTCAGATTCTGCCTCCTTCTATTGAGTACCTTTGTAATGGCTTATCTTAGGCTGGCCTTACTTATCCAGCATAATACCCCCAGCTCAAGGTCCTTCATTTAATCACATCAACACAGTCCTTTCTGCCATGTAAGATGTTACATCTCCAGGTTCTGAGATCTAGAACATAGACATTGTGTGTATGTATGTGTGTGTGTGTGTGCACATGTGTGTGCACTTCAGTATGTATGTGTGCATTATCTCTTGGTCACAACATGAAGCCTGTTACTTTTTTCCCTCTCTCTGTNTGTGTATTTGCATGTGTATTGTATATGTGTAGGTGTGGGCACGTGCATGTGTGCATGTGGGTGTACGTGCATGTAGGGCCAAGAGGTTGATAACCAATGTTCTTTCTGATTATTTTCCATCTCATTTTTTGAGTCATGGTCACTTACTGAAGCTCCACAGACTTGGCTAGGCTGGCTGACCAGTGAACTCCAGGGATCTACCCACCTCTTCCTCCTAGCAGAGATTACAGGCTTGAGCTGCTGTACGTGACCTTTGCGTGAGGGCTGTGAATGTGAACTCCATCTCCATGCTTGTCTGACAAGCACTTTTCCCTAAGCCCCTGTCCCCAGCAGGCGTTTTTACTCTAGATCACTACAGTGTGGCTTCACTCGTCAATAACTTCCCTAATTGAGAATAACTCTTCCCTATCAATGGCACAAGCAGCATCAGGACCACAGATGTTTCCAAAGGCACCGTGTGCCTGTGGACACTGCCAGTCCTCCAGACTGAGGTGGTGATGTCTTGATTATTGCCTGTATTATTGATGGGGCCACATTTTCTCCATTATCTTGGACTCACATCTGAATCTGAGATGGAAGCTAGCAGACAAGCTGAGCCACAGCATTCTACTCTGTAGAACTGNATCTCACCTCCAACATTGGTCCTCTGGTCTTGAATCAGTTTTTTTCTCTGTCTCCTTGTGGTCAGCCTGTTTCAGGAGGCTCCTCTGTCCCTCTTATACCACCAGCCTGCTTCCAGGCTCGGATACGTCAGAGTCTCACACAGCTGGGACTTGGGCTGCCACATCACTCATGCTCTCCTGTGGATCCTGTCCCAAGTGTTTGCATTCCATGCTCGGCTCTGGAGGAAAGAACCAATGCTGCTTCTAATTGATCATGAATTTTTACCTAGCGTGGGTTGAGCATCTGGATTTGATTGGAGGCCATTTGTGCTAACTTAGCACTTCCTATTAATTTTGTGAAGGATTACTATTGAAATACATAATTTAGTAACTTGGGATTTTACCAGCTATGCCGAGTGCTGGACCACATAGGGTGGGACTGGATTTATTACTGTTGAAAAGGAAATCTTTGATTGTGCTCCTTCCTGCTGCTTTTGATTCATTTTGTACCAGAGTGTATGAAATTGGAGCTACAAAAAATATTTATTCCTCTCCCCTGATCTCGTTGGAATAGATGTTTTCACTTCATGAAATAAAGAGTGAGGACATTTCATGAATTTCAATGTATTTTTAATGAGTTTTGATTCTTACAGTGGAATGGATTAATATTTTACATGCCCTCCCAGGAAGTGCATGAATCTGAGATGGGACACTAGCTTCAGCTTGTCCAACAGGAACACATGGTCACAGTGTTCAGAGTAGGAGAACCTGACCTTCAGGTCCTCAGGCTTTGCCGACTGGTCCAGGCAGAAGAGGTTGGTGGAGGTGTCCTGTTCTTCGTTTGGTGACAAGGTCTAGGGTTTTATGTGACTTTGGAGGTGCATGAGTCTCTAAGGACTAACAAAAGGAAGGAAGGTGAGGGTGTGGCAGGGTGGGAGAAGTTGGGCCCTTAGAGGTCATGAGAGGTACATATACCGTCGGCCTTCCCATTGCTAGCCAAGATTTACCTTATGGTTTTACCATTTCTCATTCAGAAGGATTGTTTGGCTGGGGAGCCAGCTCAGTCAGTGAAGTGCGTGCTATACAAGCATGGTGAGCCAAGTTTGATCCTCAGAACCCACAGAAAATGTTGGGCGTGGTGGCATGTCTTATAGTCTCAGTGCAGGTGGATTCCTGGGTCTCTGTGGCCAGCTAGCCTGGCCTGCCTAGCAAGTTCCAGTTCAGGGAGAAACTGTTTCCTAAGACAAGGTGGATGGCTCCTGAGGAAGGGCGCCCAAGGCTGTCCTCTGGCCTCTACAAGTGTACAATTGCACACACAGAAACACGCATCCCCCCACATGAACACACACACACACACACACACACACATACACACATACATGAGAGGGAGAGAGGGAGGGAGGGAGAGAGGGAGAGAGAGAGAGGGAGAAAGAGAGAAGTTGCTAAGCATAATTAGGCTTAGTTATAATTGAATGCAGTTCCTGATAGCCTGAAAATGTATTTACATTTTTTCTTTGTTTGAAAATAATTTTTTTCCATACAACATATTCTGATTATGGTTTCCCCTCCCCTAACTCCTCCAAGATCCTCCCTTCCCCTTCCCTCTGAATCCATACCCACCCTTTCTGTCTCTCCTTAGAAAACAAACAGGCATGTGAACAATAATAATAAAATAAGATAATATGTCCAAACAAACAAACAAACAAAAAAGAATTAAAGAAAAGCACAAGAAACACATATAGACACAGACAGACACAAATTTGTACACACAGGAATCCCATTAAAACACAAGACCAGAAGCTATAATATATACACAAGGGATTTGTAAGATAAAAAAGGAAACCTCTGATAAAACACTGTGAGACAAAGAACCTCCAAAAATGCCAAAGATGCCATTGAGTTCAGGCTGAGTTGGCCATCTGCTGCTGNGCATGGGGCCTGCCCTTAAGAGTGCTTTGTATACCTAGTGNAACTCTGCTGGAGAAAAACCANTTTTTCATCCTTGAGTGGCTCTCAATTGGAGATAACTTCTGAGTTAGGAATGGGTGCTTATGTTCACTTCTCCTCTCAACATTGGGACCCCATCTGGCATAGACTGGTGCAGGGCCTGTGCATGCTGCCACAGTCTCTGTAAGTTCATATGCGTGTCGTTCCTCCGGTGTTTAGAAGGCCTTGCTTCCTCAGTGCCCTCCAGCCACTCTGGCTCTGATAATTCTTTCCGTCTCTTCTTTGGAAAAGCTCCCTGAGCCCTGAGGGGAGGGATTCGACAGAGACATTCCACTTAGGACTGAGTGTTCCACGCGCTCTCGCTCTCTGCACGCTGTCTTGCTCTGGGTTTCTGCAATTGTTCCCATCTGNGTAGAGGAAGCTTCTATGATGATGGCTGAACAGGGCCCTGATTTGTGAGTCTAGCAGAATGTTATTAAGTCATTTTATTGCTATGTTCCTTTAGCAAAGCAGTAGTGTTTGGTTTACCCCTGGGTCCCTGGCCTATCTAGTCTCAGATTCTTGTCCATCCGAGCAGTGTCAAGCATGGGTTTCTTCTCACNGAGTGGGCCTTAAATCCAGTCAGNNAGTGAATTGGCTATTCCCACAACTTTTGTACCACCATTGCACCAGGGTATCATGCAGGCAGGTCACCACTGTAGATAGCAGAGTTTGTAGCTAGGTTCGTGTTTGCCTTTCTCCTTTTGGTAGCCTGTTGAGTACCTTCCAGTACCATGAACACTACTCTCTAGGGGCAAAGACTCTAGGTAGGCACCAGCTAGACCTCTCCATGTTCAGTGAGTTATGCAAGTGTTGTCCTCAGCAGCCGGGCCTTGCTATTAGTTTTTGGGGAGCAACCAGTAGCCTTGGCAATAGCCTGGGTTGGTTGTTGAACAATTCCTGTGGATCCTCTTTAGCCAACAACTTTATTAGACATAACCTATTCCTTGTAGTGGAAGCTTCATTTGGTGATGAGAGATGTCCAGTTGGGGATCTCTCTCTCTCCCATTATTTGGAGATTTCATTTAGATCACCTTCGTATATGTATATGTTTTCGGAAGCTTCTACTGTATTAGGTTTCCGTATGACCTCTTAAATAGCTCGTAGTTTTAGCTGCCCCTCCCTTTCTCATTTGACCCCCCCTGTTCCAGTCCCTCCCCTGCCCCCGGCCCTGAGTATTTGATGTTCACATTTCTTTAGTTTTCTTGTATCTACGTGTACGCGTTAAATCGAGTCTGGAGCGGCAGCATCTGTCCACGCACTGACTGGAAGAGCGCTTCTGCCACCTCGTGGGCGCTCCGAGGAACTCAAAGGATTTTTCCACAGGAAGAGGAGAATTTGATGAATTTCATTTCAAATTTACTTCAACAGTTGAGAATTCAGCCAAGTACTAAACAGATTAATTTTTTTGCCTTTGTGAAGGCTTGGGTGCCTTTGATCACTTGGTTGTTTTAATGAACTCAATGTGGTTGTTTCCGATTTGGCCTTNGAAGACTTGGCAGGTTGCCTTGGTCTAAGTGGGAGCCTCACTGCCTCCAGGTTGGGCTCCTCAGTTTGGCAGGGCTGTCCTTCCCACTGATGGAAGGTTTACAGAGAGGGAAAAAATAGTTTTGTCTCAAATTCTGCCAGGACACATCAGTTGTTTCCAGACTGCCATCTCTTGTGTGGTTCTCCGAAGGTTTAATATTAAAGTAAAAACAATTGCAGTGCACCTGTCCCCAGGAAAAGTGTCTTGTCTTACAGCATCACACTTTTATTGAATTAATGTATAAAATATTTATTTATTAGGATTTGTGACTTGGGTTTCTTCTNTTAAGGCCCCTGATCTCCATGTTGAGGAGCACTTGCTTCCAGTGTTATCCACGTGCCCTCTGTAGCCAGCCAGAGAGTCCCTGGGAGCTTCTGTCACCAGTTGTGCCCAGCAAGCTTCATGTGGCACTGTTTGTGGCCCCATCCCAAGTGACTCAGCCGCTCTGCTATCTTTAGAGTCTTGTGTCATTTCACACAAAGCTCTTTTCAGACCCACTGAAGACATTCTGATATCATACCATGGCCCTGCAGGGTCAGAGACAATAACGTAGCTATTTACTATCTGCCTTACAGCATAAGTGGGGTATTGGCATTTGGTTGACAGGTTGGCTGATGAAAAGAAGGGACCAAGATCCTGTCACTTCTCACTAGAACAAAGCATCTTAGGCTAAAACACGGCTCTCAAAGAGTGTGCATTATTTTCCTATTGCTTCTCCCTGTTGCCATCAGGCCCACGTTGCTTGGGTATGGCTCTATAGGCCCTACTCTATGGGGTCCCTCCCTCGGTGTCATGTTTGTGGTAAGTCAGTTGACCCAGAATTCACTGAAGTTAACATAAGCCATGGAGACGTTTAGCTGAAGCTGTTGAATATTAAAATTTGGTTGTTGTTCTTGGAAGCTAAAGTATATCGACGGCAAGCTTGTCCAGTTTTTATCTTTTTGGTTTTTCTGGCTGTTTTCTGTACCTGGTCCAGTTTAAAAAGCTATCTGTGGTCATATCAGATGTGAGAATAATAGAGTACTCAAGAAAAGCGAGATATTGGATTTGCTTCATGGAATATTTCATACCACTGGTAGCTTTCATGCCAGAGCTATTTTAAACCGGAGTTCCCACTTGGGGAGCAAGCTTATGACCAGGGCTGTGAAAAATAATCATTTCCATGAACATCACTTGAAGTTTATGCATCCAAAAATGATTTGCCTTTTAGTGGGAAAAGGAGAAAAGAAATGGCAGCCATGATTTATTCTTCGATGATTAACACACCATTGCTCTACTGTTGCTAAGCAACAATACCAGCAATAATACCTCCCATCCTTTACCGAGTGTCTCTGGAAAGTGTGAGTACCAGTACTCTTCCAAGTTGACAATCCTACTCGAGGTGACTTGAAGTTTTGATAATGCCCACCTTATCTGTGCTTCAACAAAGCCAGAGTAGAGAGTGCAGAGCTCATCCTTACACAGTTCAGGAGATCTCACTATCAGATAGCTTAACATTGCCAAGGGAAGTAGTTCTGCAATGGAGAAATGCTCTGCTGCAGGTTGGCACATTTTGGATCTGGTGTCATTTTGGCTGAAGGACTTCCTTAGCATCAATTTACTCATCTGGAAAGTGGTTGGCATGAAATCTTCTAGTTTTAGAATTCCAGAATCTACCTTTGGAAGAAGAAGGAGTTATAGATACCACTCTCAGGAATTGATCTTGTATTTACATCCCAGTGGACTTGCCAGAGTGGCTGAAGCACATCATCCGTTCACCAGTAGTTCCCTCTCACTTCCCTATCTTTCCAGTCACTTTCATTCCCACAAGGAGGAAGCANGTTAAGCCTTTACTNAAGAAGTGGGCACTGCATTTTACAGAAACAATGTAATATTTGATGTATTAAAAAGCCACATTAGGGGCTGGAGAGACGGCTCAGCAGTTAAGAACACTGACTGCTCTTCCAGAGGTCGAATTCCATTCCCAGCAACCACATGGTGGCTCACAACCATCTATAATGAGATCCGGTGCCCTCTTCTGGTCTGCAGGCACACATGCAGGCAGAACACCGTATACATAATAAACAAATAAACCTTTTAAAAAATTGAAATAAAAAGCCACATCAAAGCAATAATCATGAAAAATGGACTGTATTATATTTTCTTATACATTTTTAGAGGTTAATGCCACATATATTTGAATAGTCCCTATAACCTTTTAGTTTTTAGAGCTTTTATAAGGTGTTAATTTGGAGATGACAACTCTATCTCAGGCTCTTTATTTCTAGACTCTTCCCTCACCCCATGTTTTTGGCACTGACAGGCCAGGTACCTGCTAAACATACTCTGGATTTGAAGGACTCAGGGCTCACGGTTCCCTTCCACTGCTCATTTCTTCCTTCCTCATTTTGTTTCACTTTCCTTCGAGATACTATCTATCATGGTTCCCAGAGTGTCTGGCAGCCTACAAACAATGATTATCTAATTAAAGGAAACCCCAGACTTTTGTTAGATGCGTTGAGAAGAAAACACCCAGCTTCCTGCTTCTGTCACTTGCTGTCGTACTTCTCCACCACGATGGACTATTAAACACTGGAACCATAAGCCAAAATGAATGCTTTCATTTGCGAGTTGCCTTTGGTCATGGGATATTATCGCAGCCATACAAAAGAAACTGATACAGGCTTGGAGAAATGTATCTGCGTCCAGATCTTGTTTAGATGAGGAGATCCTGCGTTAGATTACACATTGCCTAGGGTAAGACTTTGGGAATCTTGGGCACAGAAAAAACACATATTCTGCATGAGGGAAGACTCGAAGCTACTAGAATAAAGAATGAGTTGTAATGCATTGCATTTCCAGAACATGGCAGCCACAGTGTCTCCCATCCTGTGTACTCTTCTTCCGATGCAACTTGCCCTCTCATCAAAAGGAGGAGTCTATTTCTCTGCTTCTCTGAATCTGGTCAGTTCTGGAACTACGTTGTCCAATGGGATATGATAATAATTATGTTGGTCTGGTTCGGTTAATTAGCCTAGTTGCTTCTGCTGGAGTTGGAAGNAACAATGCAGAAAACATAATNATTTTGAGACCACTGTGCTGTGAGAAGCCTCGAGCCAGGATGGAAAGGTTTTGGAGAATAAAGAAAGTGAGTGAGGGAAATAGAGAAATATAGATAGATAGATAGACAGACAGACAGATAGATAGATAGATAGATAGATAGATAGACAGACAGACAGACAGACAGACAGGTAGATAGGTGGATGGATAGATAGATAGATAGATAGATAGATAGATAGATAGATAGATAGATAGATAGATAGATAGACAGACAGACAGACAGACAGACAGGGAAATGGATATGGAGATGAAAAGGGATTGAAAGTGAGGAAGATAATATGAATTCTCTTGAGAAACTAGAATCATTAGGATGTAAGATGAGAGGTTTTATTTGATTAGATCACCTGATCCCAGTACTTAAAAAGTCCCACAATGGTCACCTGCAGGNTGGAGAGCTAGGACAGTTGCTTAGTTCAAGAAATCAGAGGCTCCAGAGTGAGAGAGGCCAACATGTAACTCCCAGTCAGTCCAAAGCTGAAGGCTCAAGAGCTCCCTGGAAGAACACCGGAACAAGTCTATATTCAAAGGCTGAAGAATCTAGTGTCTGATGTCCGTGGGCAGCAGCAAGAGAAGAATTGCCCTACTTAGGAAGAACTTCCTTTCTCTGGGGTGGAGGAGGAATGCTTCTAGGGTGATGTTATGTTTGTGCACATTCCAGATAGGTCTTCACCATTCATCTTACTGACCCAGAAGCCAGTCTTCAGTGGAGTCACACAAACCTGCTCACACATATACTTCCTCAACCAATTCTCTAAGAATTAATTCTTCAACCTAATCAAATTGACACCTAGAGTCAAGTATTTCAGGAAAATAGATGTCAGCAGTCTCTGAGGTACCAGAACATGAGTGATAAAGCCATCTTGGAAATGGATCCCCTGTTTCAGCTGCCCCATCTGATGCCACTAGGGTCAGAGATGGCCAAGCCAGCTGAACCCTTTTTAAATTTCAGACCTACAAAGTTGTGAAGAAAACAGAATGGTGTTCAGTCACTCAGGGTTGAGCTAGGATCCCATGCCATTGTAAGTACTAGTTTCAGATTTATTTTCTTCTGGGAGNCCGGGACTCTCCAATTCTTGAGCCCTCTGAGGAGCGCAGATGANCTTACCTCTGCAGTATCCACTGCCAGCTCAGATTTCCTCCCTCAGGTCCACTAAGCCAGTTATCTTGACTATGTCTGCTTTGTAGCTTCCAAGATTGAACTAACTCCAATTTCCCCTTAGGGATAGATGTATTTTGTTTTTTCTTTACTATAATTTTTTTTGGCACATGGCAGTCAGTGGAGGTAAACACCTTTAATCTTAATGTTTAACAGAATGTTTATATGTGTTTTATTGATAACTTAGAATAGTAATGGTGACTTTGGACTTTGGGCAGAGAGAGGGGTTTTGTGAGTCATATTGGCTGAGAGCTTCTCCACAGAAGGTAGAACATTTGGGGATGACTCAGGGGCAAAGTCAGATCATGATTCTGGCCAGAAACATTCCTGGGGGGATGATTACTAAGGGAACATAGTAGGTGCTACACCTGGCTCTGAAAAAGAGGCTCCTGGCTGCCAGTGGAAGACAGGAAACACACACACACACACACACACACACACACACACACACACACACACACAATTATTCATTTATAGCTTTGTGAATCTATAGAGATTACTTTTAAAAATTATTATAATATTTTTATTTATCTTTTTGAGAATTTCATAGAGGGATACAATATATTTTGATCATATTTATTTCTCACTCCCCCCTTCCAACTTTTCCTGGACATCTCTCAACGCATACACCATCAACTTGAGGTCTTTTATTTTCTTTCTGATTCATGCTACCACACCATAGGGGCCACATATCTGTAGGGAAATTATTCTCCCTTTCCCAATATCCATCAGTTGCCAATAGCTTCTTGGCTAGGAGTGGGGGATCATGAGCACCCTCCCAATGCTGGATGCCTGGCTTGATCTTCTGCAGGTCTTACACAGGAAACCACAGCTCCTGCGAGTTCATGAGTGCAGTGGCCCATCATGTCCTGAAGACACTGATTTGCAGCAATCTTCCCTGGTTTGTGGCTCTTACAGACTCCTCTAGGATGTTCCCTGAGCCTTGGGGGTTGGGGATGGGGTGAGACATATATGCATTTAGGGCTGAGAACTTTGACAAGTTACAAGTTGTGAGCCTGGTATTAACCACTGCTGACTACAAAAAGAAGCTATTCTAAGAGGGCTGAGATGCACTAATACATGGGTATAAAGATAAGTGTTTAGAAGGCACTTTGATATTATGTCCATTTAGCAAAATAATGGTAGTGGCTTCCCCGCTCTAGGGCTCTCATGGGTTCCTGGCCAGGTTCACAGCACCAGGCATGAGTTCCCTCCTGTGGGGTGGGCCTTAAATCCAATCAGAAAACAAGCAGTTGTTTACCCCCATAACATTCATGCCACCCTTGCACCAGTGAGCACATCTTGCCANGCTGGGTTCACAGCTGGGTCAGACTGTTAGTGACTTTTCCCCCAGTACCTTATATGGCACTTTTAAGCACTATGTGAGCTAGACAGTAGGGAGGAAGCTTCCCAGTGCCAGTTTGACTTCCTCATGACCTGTGACCAACACGTGTGGTGTTTTCAGAAATAGGATCTTATCATCAAGTTTCACTGGATAGCCAAGAGCAATGGCATTAGCCTGTATTATTTTTGAAGTCTCTGGTATTCTTCCAACCAGAAGTTTGAAGAGAGGTGTTCCACACTTGACATTGCTTTTCTTTCTTTCTTTCTTTCTTTCTTTCTTTCTTTCTTTCTTTCTTTCTTTCTTTCTTTCTTTCTTTCTTTCTTTCTTTCTTTCTTCCTTCCTTCCTTCCTTCCTTCCTT
>LZPO01034881.1:42247-54978 GCA_001675575.1 Neotoma lepida | reverse complement strand
GCATTATCCCTCTGCATTGGGTACTTGCATTCAAATTCTTTTATTATTATTATATTTTGGTGAGATTATAAAAAAGTAGGTTCATGAAGATTCTCAAGGAAGAAAGCCGTATGGTTAGACTTTCTGGATTGAGATTGTCACTGTTCAAATGTCAATTCACTACAGCAATGATGACATTGTGAAGGTGATGTGGTACATTAAATATTTTTCTAGAAAAGAGAAAAGCTGGTATTGCATGTGGCTGAAAACAAAGTCCTTGTGACTGACAATTCTAAACTGTCACGTAGGAACCTGACAGTTTCTCTAACAATACGATTGAGTTTTGAGAAGAAAACAACAAATCAGATAGGTTTTTTTTGTTGTTGTTTTAAGAATAATCTTTCAGGGCTGGAGAGATGGCTCAGTGGTTGAGAGCACTGGCTGCTCTTCCAGAGGACCTGGGTTCAATTCCCAGCACCCACATGATGGATCACAACTGTCTGTAACTCCGAGATCTGACACCCTCTCACTGACATACAAGCAGTCAAAGCACCAATGCACATAAAATAAAAATAAATTTTGAAAAAGAAATAACCTTGGATCTGAATTTTATTTATTATTNTTGTTTAAATTCCCCAAACTGAGACTCAAGTTTCTACTGAACTTAAGGGAAAAAGTCCTCATCCTGAGGTGGACCTATGGTGTCACAAGAAAAAAAAATCAGACTTATCAAAATGAAGGCATGTGCAGCCTCTGGTGCTACTACTTGTCCTCCTGATTGCATCCTCGATGCTTCGATGTGAAGGTGTGGCACACACAATTTGGAGAGAGCAGTTTCGAGGTTAAGTCTTAGACTTGATGGTTTCCTTTCTCAAGGAAAGAACAAAAGCAAGAGATTACAAAACAGAGTTTCAAGACAGAATTGTAGGCAAACTGTGGCTTGGGAAAGCTCAGAAGAGTTAGAGAGAGGTGTGTGAAAAGGGGCAAAGCATGTTTGGAGGAGCCTTCTTATTGAACAAGGGCAATAGGAAAGTATATTCAGCAACTTGGACGAGTTCAACAGGAAAAACTTGGGTGTGAGGAACAGCCCGAGGGAGCTGACCTGTGGTGTTCCTCCAAGAAGTCCAAGAGAGACAGACCAGTGTGAGGGGATTTTGGTGAGTGGAAGAAGCAGGCATCAAGAAATGGAAAAGGAGAAACAGTTTTAGAGTACGAAAGGATTTTATAGACCCTAGATGACTCCCTAACTCCTGTGGCATTCCAAATCTTGTGGTAAGGAGGAACTTGTCTGGTAATAAGATGTTTATAACTCAAGAGGAAAAACCCAATCAAGTAACTATAGCCAAACTTAAGGGATGCCAGATGGGGTAGTACTTAAACACATGGACTTCATGGTCAGAGGTTCTGGGATTCAATCCCTGTCGTTCCCTGACTAGTCACGTGATGTAGGCCTAGTAATGTATTCTTCCTGAGACTCCGATTTCTTTTTAATCTTTAAAAGTTAGGCAATAGAGTATTTCATAGGGTTAGTCTGAAGATCCAGAAAAGTTGTCCAGCACCTAGCAGGAGTTGGACACAGTAAATGACAGCTGCTGTCTCCTGCCTCATCTTCATTTTAGCAGATAGGTTGCTTTCATGTANGACTCATGCTTCCCTTCTGTGGAATACTGTTTCCAGAAAGGTTCTGCCCAACAAGACTACAGTTTCCAATCATCTTTGCATTTAAGGGGACCACTGTAACGAAGTTATGGCCATTGGGATGCCAGGTAAAGTCATGTATATCACTTCCAAGTCTAATAATAGGTACTGCCTAGTGACTGGTCATATTCACTATTTGCTCCCTGCTGGCTGCAATGAAGACGTTTTAAGTTTGGTTGCTGGGTGGTTACCGGGANCAATGACTTCAGAATTACATTACGTTACAATCAGTTACATTATAGCAGTTAGTGTTACCTTAGCAACAAAAAANTCAGGACTGCAGCCGCCTGGCCAAGGCTGAACTCAAGAACAAATCAGCCAGAATCCTACCCAAGCAGTGGCCAGAAAGGCAAAAATGGGGTGTGGGAGTTGGAAGACAAAGGGGTTCATCTGTGCACTTTTAAATCTCTCACAGCAGTCAGGGTTTGCCATGAAGTTCTTTGACATTTGGTTTAAACAGTGGGCGGAATATTTGGCCTCCATATGCAAATGTCAGGAGAAAGACTGGAAGAAAAAGCCTGTCCTCTGAAGGGAAAGACATATTTCCATGAGGTGGAACAGTCACTGTTAGTGAGCAAGTCAGGGAGACCTTGACTCTTGATTCTTCCTTGGTTGACTGGAGGCACTGAGTTTCAATTCTGTCAATCTAGGGTAACAGCTTAGTTAGGGTTTCTATTGCTGTAATGAAGCATCATAACCAAAGGCAAGTTGGGGAGGCAAGGGTTTATCTGGCTTCCACTTCCACATCACTGTCCAGCATTGAAGGACGTCAGGACAGGAACTCAAACAGGGCAGGAACCTGGAGGCAGAAGCTGATGCAGAGGCCATGGGGGAATAATGCTTACTGACTTGTTTATCATGCCTTGCTCAGTCTGCTTTCTTATAGAACCAAGGACCACCAGCCCAAGCATGGNTCCACCTACAAGGGGCTGGGTCCTCCTTCATCATCACTAATTAAGAAAATGCCCCACACAATGGATGGTGGTGGCACACACCTTTAATCCCAGCACTTGGGAGGCAGAGGCAGGTGGATCTCTGTGAGTTCGAGGATGGCCTGGTCTACAGAGTGAGTTCCAGGATAGCCAAGAACAGCTAAGGCTACATGGAGAAACTCTAATTCAAAAAACATAAAACAAACAAACAGCAACAAAAAGCCCTACAGCCTGATCTTATGGATGTATTTTCTATTTTCTATATTCTATTTTCTCAATAAGATCAGGTTCCCTCCTCTCAGATGACTTTAGTTTGCATCAAGTGGATATAAAACTATCTAGCACAGGTAATTACTTTTTGAAACCAAGCAACTTTGATAGTTGTAAGTGTGTAGGTTCAATATCTCCAATCCAGCCTAGTGGGTTCATCTCATGGAAACTCAGTGGCTGGAGAACCTAAGCCGCTCGATGGCAAAGACAATTTTTACCCTTTTATTTGTAACAGCTGCTCTTTCTTCACTACTTTCTGAGAAAACAGAACACAACAAACAAAACCAAACAAACCACCACAATTACAGGCCACTTCACAGAGACAAGTGCCCGATTCTCCTTTTGGGGAGTCTGAGCTATGTTGTAGAACAAATGGAATTTGTCTCGATGGGAGTGGGTGGCATTCCTACCCTTCATTTGGGTAATGGTGGGGAGGATGTGGGCAGCAAATGGTGAGAGGGACATACCTGACGCTGTGCCAGTGGGGCAGATGGCAGGGTTGGGAGCCTGCGTGGACTCTACTGCTACATGCTGTTCATCTGGGATCATTCCCCCAGACTTCTTCCCGTGTCTGTCCTCTCCTGGGGCTTGTGTGAGTTGGTCTTGAAGGTAAGAACCGGCTGGTAGGAAGCAGTTACTGGACTCTCATAGCTGGGTTGAACACAGCAAAGGGAGATGCCCAGTGTCCCAAAGACAATGGTTAAAGTTTTGGATTGCAGGATCAGGAAGTGGGCCTGTGACGCCCTGACTTGAGGCTACCTAGGCATGCGCGTCAGAAAAGCCAACACTGTCATTTCAAGTGGTGAGGTGTTATTTTTACAGCTGTGAGTCCTGAACCAGAGTCTTAACTAGAACATTTGACTGGGCTGGTAGTCAAGAGTCAGTGGCCTTAGGGACATGGTTGGGAAAACTGATTTTACACCCATTTATTGTTTTTTTTCACCTTCTATTCTCAAGGCCATTGTTAGTGTAGAATTAAGTTTATGTATTCTGAGCAAGAATGGGAGAAAACACATGGTTGGTTTTTTAATATTAATTTTCTTTATTCTTGATAATTTCATATATGTATGCAGCAAAGCATGATCAGTTCACCCTCATTTTCCCTGCCAGCCCCTCCTAAGCTTTTACCTAACAATCCTCTCTCAACTTCATGTCCTTTAAAAAAATAACTCATTATGTCCAATCATGCTGTCCATCAGTGTATGGGTGTGAGACTATCTGCTGGAGTGTGAGAAATCTACCAGTGGCCACACATTAAAAAACAAAAAACCACAATTTGTCTTCCCCCAGCAGCTACCAACTGCCTTGGTAAGGGATGGGGCCTGTGGAAGCGCATCTGACATCTATGCCAGAATTTTGGCTGGTTTGGCCTTATTCAGGTCTTGTTCTGTTCTCCCCAGTTGTTGTGAGTTCATGAGTGTTACAGCCATGCCAAAGGCAGAGGCTTGCTTTCACAGCACCCCTCCATCATCAGCCTTTTACGTTCTTCCCCTTCTTCCATAATATTCCCTGAGCCCCAGAGGGTGGTGCTTGAGAAAGATGCCCCATTTAGGGCTGAACACTCAGTCTCCTATTTTCAGCACTTTGACCAGTTTTGTATCTTAGCATGTCTTAGCTTCCCACTGCAAAAGGAAGCTTCTCTGACCAAGGCTGAGAGCAGCCCAGGCTACGGGTATAGACACAAATACTTAGAAGGCAAACTGACAACATTTAATAAAATAACAATAGCAATTTGACCATTTAGCAAAATAAGAATAGTAGGTTCTACCTGAGGGCCTATGACCTCCTCAGTCATATTTTGACCAGAATTGTCACACCAGGCATGAAAGAAATTCCCTCCTGGGGAGCAGGCCTTAAATCCAATCAGAATGCAGTTAGTTGTCCATAACAGTCATGCCACTGTTGCACCAGTGGACATATTTTGCCTTCTAGGTTAGAGTCTAGCACTGGGTAACACCAGCAGCCTGTAGAGCATCCTCTAGCATTTTGAAAGCTAGCTGCAAGGGAGGCAGTTTTTGGCTGGTTTGAGAATGATTTCTCTATGTTCTGCAGCCAAAGCGTGTGGTGTCTTCAGCTATAGGATTTTATCATGGAGTATGGTGGGTAAACTTCTGGGCCTCCCTGACCAATAACTCATAGGGAGATATTTCATGCCTTTCGCTTTGATTTTCATTAAGTAACTTAAATCTCCTGGAGAAGAACTGTTCAGGAATGTGGGGTAACTCCATTTGAATTAATTTTTCTGAGAGAAAACCTGTTTGTAGTCTTTTATAAAATTATAGTCAGGTTTAACTTAATTTACATGATTAGGAAGATTGTAAAAAGTACTGGGACCTATTTGGGAGTTAATGCTGTGGTGTGTCACAGCTGAATGGCAAGAAAATACTACTGCTTTGAATTCTTTTCTCTTGACTATGTAATGTTGAGGCAGAATGAGACCNATATATTGGGAGGTTCATGCCCTCAAGCTTGTTCATTCTCAGGTGATAATTAATACACTGTACCCACGAGGTGCTATTGTTCTTGCAATTATGTTTCTGATCTCATGACTCTGAGCTATTAAAAATATTTCAGAATTTGTCTGTCACAGAAGTCACTGTTACTTTAGCAACACACGTAGCATCATCACGATCAAGGTTGCAGTAGCTGTGACAAATATGAGGTCAAGCCCTAGAGAAATCAGAAAGAACTCCACCTCATCAGTGACCAGACAGGGAACAGGGGACCCTGGCTCAGTCAGGTGACAAACAGTAGCTCATCTGTGTAAATTAACTCACATTTAGTGTTTTGTCACGGAATTTCTTTACTTTGTCCTAAAAGACAGACTGAATGCTGTCTTCTGGAATTACAGCTAGTGTCAAATTTACCAGACAGCAAGGAACTGAAAGACCATGGTCTTTGCAGAGGAGGGTCCAGTTTTGATTCACGTGGGTTTGCCCTAATTAGGTGGGGAACACATCGAAGTATTTCCTGATAGCCAAAGAGAAGTCATTCTCTGAACTGTCTGCAGAGGGCCACATGGAGTCTTTTCAGGGACCCAGGATCTGAGAGTGAGCTAAGAGCTAGCAAGAGAACACTGGATTTATGGCAGCAATCTGAGCTCTGGAGGCCCTCTGCAGCTCCATAGGAGAATGCAGACCCAGGCATTCTTCCAGTTCAGCTTGTGAAGAACCTTTACACCGTGCCCAGACCCTTGACTCATAAAAAGACAATGAGGTGGGTATTGTTCTCAGTTAGGAAGCGGTAGCAGTTTCCTATGCTGGAACAGAAAGTGAACACACTCCACTTTCAGCATGCTGATTCTGGAAAATCAACGTTGGTTATATGTGGCACTAGAGGTCACTCCACCATCAGAACCATGCTCTATGACACAACCAAGAGGATAATGCACTGTTTCTCTCTTAGGAATTCTCTTGAATTCTGCATTTCTCATTGTTACTCGACACAGAGGGAATTCGGGGATCTGTTTTGAGCAGCATCAGTATAAATGCTTTTAAATTTTCATTTTTGAGCCATTGTAATGATACTATACTTAAAATTTTAGTGTTTAAAGAATTTAGACAATTTCAAACCTATTGAAAAATAAGAGCAACAGAAAGTCTCCTGGATCTTCTCCAGCTAGATTTTGAAACACTAACACTTTATTGCCTACTTACCATTAATTTTGTTCTAACACAGTGACCCATAACTGCTAAATAGTCAAGTATAAACTTACCCAAATACAAAGGACCCTCTGCTTGTTAATTGCCNTAACGAACCACAATAAGGAAATCAATGCTGATGCAGTGCTGTCCTACCCACAGGCCTATGTATCTTGATCTGTTTTCGGTTGCTATAATGGAATACTTGAGACTTTGTAAAGAAAAGGCATTCATTTTGGCTTACACTAATGGAGGTTGCNAAGTTGAAGATTGGGCAGCTGCCTCTGGCAAGAATCTTGTGCTACATGGTGGAAAGTCAGAAGGGCCAGTGGGCACACAACACAGTGACAAAACAACCGGCACTTGTGGGAACTAACCCAGTTCCATTAATCCCTCTCTACAATCACATCATTTGTCTAAGGTCTTGCCACCAAGCACAACCACAGCGGCAATCAAAGTTTAGTGGGAGTTTTGGAGGGNGCAAACCAAAACATCATATACCTCTTTTTCTTTTCTAGTCCAGAAATTATTTAGGAATGCACATTGAATTTGGCTGTCTTGTCTCTGATTTCCACTAGTTCAAAACAGCTCCTGAAGATTACAGGCCTTCATCATGTGACAGGCCTTCAACCCAAGCTGAACGCTTCCATATGACCAGACTCACTCAGGTCATGCATTCTTTGTGGAAGTACCATAGAAACAGTGCTGTACTCATAAGGAGAACTCANCATCTTCTCTCTATTCGATTAACATTTGGTACTCAATTTCACAGAAGCTTCTCTATCTCTAAGAAGAAAACCTTTACCTAGCCTCCGTAGGTGACTCTGGGCTGTATCAGCTGCCATGCTCTTTACACAGTTCTGTCACCATCTGCACTGTTGACTGGCATTCTGCTGGGGGACTGCTTCCCTTTCTTCATTTATGCCAAGCAACATGATCTTCTGGAGCTCTTTTTCACATGTGTGATCTCCTACATGCGTGATCTCCTACATGTGTGATCTCCTACATGCGTGATCTCCTACATGTGTGATCTCCTACATGTGTGATCTCCTACATGTGTGATCTCCTACATGTGTGATCTCCTACATGTGTGATCTCCTACATGTGTGATCTCCTGTTTATTTAGATGTTCAGAGTGTCCTAGATTTGGCTAGTGTCCATCAAGTTTGCTCCCACATCTCATCAAAGTCTTTAAAGATTGCCTATTTTCTGGTATAAAAAGACAGTTTTGGCTTGCTTTAAATTTTCTTTCCTTCAGACTTGGAATTACCCTTTTCTTCAAGAACCCAGGTTCCCGGAAGATGGTATTTAAAAATCTAGGTCTAGAGGTTAGATGAGCTCATTAGTATTGAGAGGTCTGCGATGTCGCTGCTGTACCTTCTCAGGGGACCAAACAAGGACTCTGTACATAAATTTACATCTATTTACACATCCTCACATGTGCTATATTATTCAGAGTTGGATCAGAGAAACCAGTGGGCCATTTCATCACACACACAGAACTGTCTATAGTATAACCATCAGGGGTTGGTTAGGAAGTCTGAATGATGACTGGTTAGGAAGGCAGTCTGTGTGGGCTAGACAGCTGTGGGTACAAACTGTAGCTTTGCCCACAGGGAGGANGGAAGGGTGATTGCAATGAAACTGCTGCTTAGATCCAGACAGACAAAGGTGATTTTTTTCCCCTAGTTAATAGGCTTTTTTTTTTTTTAAATAACGTTGGGGGTCAGACTTAGTTTTTTTTTGTTTAGGACTTACTTTATTTGTGTTGAATCTCTATGTATGTGCATGTGAGTTCAGATGACTACAGAAGTCAGAAGAGGGCTTTGGATCCCCTGGAGCTGGAGTTACAGACAGTTGTGAGCTGCGCCATTTGCTGGAAACTGAACCTGGGTCCTTGGCAAGAAGAGCAAGCAACTTTAACCATTGAGCCAAGTCTCCACCCTCTAGATTTATGTTTATAACAAAGGATTATGGAAAGTACGTAGCCCCATCCCCACATAGGCCTAACCTCTGTGATGGACATCCCTTAGCAAGGTTGTGCTTTTTTTTCTTTTTCTTTTTCTTTTTTTGTTTGTTTTGTTTTTTGTTTTTTATTTTTTTCCAGTGAGGAACCTCCACTGATTCAAAGCACATAGCTTACAATAGGGGCTACTCTTGGTGTTCCCTGAGTTTGGACAAATGAGTGATGATATGTTCACCATTGTATTATTGTATGGAATATAGTCACTGTCCTAAAAGCCCATGCTGTTCCTGTCCCTCTCACCTCCACCCCACCCCTTGGCCACCACTGATTCTTTCATTGTCTCCCTAGTTTTGCCTTTTCCACAATGTTATAGGGTTGTGCTTATAGAGTCTGAACCTTTTCACTTACTGGGATTCTAAACCATCTTTAAAAGACTTCCAGTTGATTAAGTCAGGCCCATTAGGGATAATTTCTCTTTTGACTAAAGCCAACTGATGAGGGTAAAACCCTTTAACAGCAACACTTAGATGCCTGTTAGCTGAATAACTGGGGAAAGTGTGTGAATGCTTCACCATGAACTTGCTTCCATCCGTTCTCAGCTTTCAGGAGAATATCTGCTGCAGCCCACCCTAAGCACAGAGTCTAGAGAGGAACTTCGGAGAATTTCAGCTTAATCAAGCTGCTCCATCAAAAGACCATCACACGTACACTTACAATACACCTATACACGTCCCTTCACTTATCATCTGTCTAACATCCATCCCTGCACTTACCAAAATTTATGACTTCATACCTAAAATCCTAATCGTATACCTCCTCCAATAGTGAGAAAGCAGGTTCACGGTAGCTTCAATGTATTCAGAAACACCAAAGGCTAGAGCAGCTAGAAACAGAGGTACCTGTGCCTGGATTCCTGCTTATGACTTTTCGAGGGGACTGAATGTAAGGGCTCCCTGGGTACCAGGAGATCCATCGTAGCTGTATGACATTTGAGGGACACAGTTGTTCTCGTGTCCTTCCTCTGTGCTCCAGTCTCCTCCATTGAGCAAGGTGTAGGATCTGAAGGTGATTGCTGCTAACCTTGCCAGCAGACCACTGAAACATAAGAAGGACTTGATAGAGATGCCTTCCACAGGAAGGACTGTGAGAGCCACAACTCAAGGGAAGCCATGGCATCAGGGATAGCTGAGAGGTGGCCTGTTAACATCTTTGTAGCAATTACCACTCATTGTCCCTGCCAAGAGTAGAGGCTCCATATCATACCCACTGAGGCTATCCAGAAAGAAGATGGGACACACTGAGCAGGGGGACATGTGTGAGTCAGAGGCCCCTTCCCTCATCCTATGAGGGTATTTAAACAGTCTTTCACCAAAAATATCTTCTTGATGTAGCTGGGATGAAGAGGACAAGCTCCTTAAGTCCTGGAGAATCTACTCTGCTGGACCCTAGAAGGCTTTGAAAATATTGTACCAAACAAGATCAAATTGACCAAAGAGTTTTAAGTGACAGGATATGAAGTTGCCCTTACTGGGGTCATTTNAAAATCTCTTTTCTGCTACCTTTCTCTACCACTACCACCACCCCTTTCTCCTCTTCACTGCACCAGGGAGAGTGGTATTGCAGCTTGGGACTGACAACTGAAAAGAAGGGAAGCTGTGTTTTTATTTCTGGCTCTAAGTTATTGGACCCTGCACATTGCTGAACACCCACTATCTCAGGCTCTGCCCNGGTTGGTGACTGCCATGTGAACACACCACGCTCTTCTGTGGAGGCNTTCCACACTAAGTTCTTTTGGCCCAGCTTTAGTTGATTCAGCAANTTACTCAGGAGAGGATGATCTATGGTCAGAGAGATGGTTCTTGCAGGGCATGCCCATCTGGCAGCTGTAGTCCTTAATTTGCAGATTGTTGTGGTACCTGTGGGAATGAGGATTGTGTATCCTTTTCCAGTTCAGGAAAAAAATCCTGAAGCTCCGTGATGATGATGTTGCCGTTGATGATGACAATGTGTGGTTCTTGATGCCCAAATGAGCAGATATGATGCTGATAATTAAGAAACTGAAGTTTCCTAAGGCAGAGATGGGTGTTTTGTACTGTATTGCTTTACAGTTTTCAAGTTGAACTTGACATCTTGGAATCACTAGTAAATCAGCTTTTTGTGCCAGGGAACATTTCCTGTGTGGGTGTGTGTTTCAGTTCTATCTCTGGNCACCCTCACAGTGGCAGTCTCCATGGTCAAAATCTGAAATCACGTCTCCAGGGTACTTCCTCNGGTGTTCTAGCTTCTATTCACATCCTNTGGTGGTCCTAAGTAGTGCTGTCCTTTCTGTGAGCATCTTGCTCAGTTCTGAGGGCACGTCATTATCTTTTCCAAAGTCACACAGAGCAGGAATTTTGTACTAACTAATCAAGAGAGCTTCTAGCCTATTAGAAACACCCAAGCAAAAGCCACGAGGTGAATGTTGTCCTGTGCCTCCTTATTAAATTGGCGAAGTCTAAATGGAAGATATTGAGAAACCAAAGAGGAAAATCAGCCTGGATTCATCCCCTANGTAAGTGGAAACACTGTTTAGTTTCTGAATAAGCTGCTCAAGAGTGCTTGGTTTAATCTTCCAGCAGAGAAGGTACTAGAAGAGTCTTAGTAAACGGATTACCTGAAACTCAAATCCTACTTCTGAGAACAATCAAAGTAGCAAATACAGTTGTTAACCTCCTGTCATGTTTGTTTCTTGACAACCCCCAGCCCTTTTAGCAGGGCAGCTTCATGAATATGAGGTCATTTCCTTCTTTTGACATTTCACTTAAAGGTTTTAATTTTGATGGTTGAGTCATCTTGATGAAGATGAAAGGAATATTGAATAAAGGAAGATGGAGAGTGCTGGAAGAGTTGGGGAAATGCAATTTTCTTGGAGCAGATACTGTTATTCACAGAGCTTGTGAAGGAACAATGGCCACCACGGCAGTAAGACAAGCCATGATTTGCACCNCAAGGGCTGGTCCTGTACTCATATATTAAGCCATTAAAGCAAAAGAACCAACTAGAATTTTGCCTTGGGAAAGCTTAGGAGGCAGAGGGGATAGGTCAGACTGTATGAGGTAGAGCCTGTCTCTTATACACATCTAGATGTGTATAAGAGACAGGTCTAGGAGAGTGAAGAAGAGATCCATCATGGGCATGGCCATTCCCCAGAAAGGCTGGGATGGAAAGAGTATGGTCCCAGAGGCTGGCCATGAAGGTACCACAGGCTCCTGCCCTTCACCTCATCATCTCACCTGTGACCAGAGAAAAATGATGACAGCTTCCTGACAGTCACCATTTATTACATGTGGGCCACCATTTTAAGTGTTTTACCTGTTTTTCTCTAGTAAGAGAGCAGGTTGCTAGGATGTGGACAGTTTGGGCAGTGATTGATAGCCAACTTTGAATTTTAACAGCATGTTTTCTCCACTGATTGCCACAAGAAGAAAATTAGGTGAGCCATGGGATTAAACGTCAGGTCTTGATTTGTTCAGGTTCTGAGTTTGTCAACACCATTTCTTAGAGACTTAAGCCCTAGGAGTCTCTGCTTATTTGTGTGGGAAAGTCATTGGACAGAAGGCAGAGATATGAAGAATCTGAATAGGTGATCAAAACCAGTATTGGGAGGGTAAGGGACACATGGGCTGCAGCCCACATTGTTCAGAGTGACTGCTCACATGGGGTCCAGGTCCTAAGTCCTTTTCACTCTCTGTGAAGCTACCTGTCCAGTGGGACACGTGTGGCAGTGGTCTGTGTCATTTTTGAGATGATGAGTTCCAAGTGTCTGTGGTTTTCTACCCGCCGCTTATACACATCTAGATGTGTATAAGAGACAGGTCTAGGAGAGTGAAGAAGAGATCCATCATGGGCATGGCCATTCCCCAGAAAGGCTGGGATGGAAAGAGTATGGTCCCAGAGGCTGGCCATGTAGGTACCACAGGCTCCTGCCCTTCACCTCATCATCTCACCTGTGACCAGAGAAAAATGATGACAGCTTCCTGACAGTCACCATTTATTACATGCGGGCCACCATTTTAAGTGTTTTACCTGTTTTTCTCTAGTAAGAGAGCAGGTTGCTAGGACGTGGACAGTTTGGGCAGTGATTGATAGCCAACTTTGAATTCTAACAGCCTGTTTTCTCCACTGATTGCCACAAGAAGAAAATTAGGTGAGCCATGGGATTAAACGTCAGGTCTTGATTTGTTCAGGTTCTGAGTTTGTCAACAC
>LZPO01034881.1:29857-41602 GCA_001675575.1 Neotoma lepida | reverse complement strand
GTTTCCCAGCACCCACACCATACAACTCACAACTTCCTGTAATTCCAGTTCCAGGGGATCCTACACCTGCTCCTGGGCTTGGGGAAATCTGCCTTCACATGCACATACCCATGTGCAGACAGACACATATACACACGTGCACATACCCATGTGCAGACAGACACATATACACGTAGTAAAAAAAATGAAAATGAATCTTAAAATGAAAAAAAATGGGAAGACAGGGATCAAGTTAAATGTCACACCTTAGAAAACAGTCAAGTCAGGAGCCAGTTGTGACACCTACTGTTAAGCTGCATTGTCACTGCTCTGACAGGTGGCTTTTGAGCCTATGCACGGCACTGTAGACACATGAGGAGGAAAACACCATGGCTTGGCTTGTGGACCTGAGCCCCTGGGTGTAGGCTGCCAGCCTGTGTCAAAGTCACATTTTCTGACTCTAACTTCAGGCCTCTTTCAACTTGGAATACCATAAATTAAAGCAAACATCAACTTGGTTATGGGGCAGACAGTCAATATTTTTAGAGTGTTTATAGAAAGGAAGTAATTTTGGCCTGGCAAAAGAGCAAACTGACGGCAGTTTTACATTTCTATTTGAAAAAAAAGAAAAACTTACTTGAATTGGGAAAATTCTTATGCCAGAGAACTCGGTAAAATATTCAGGGAGATCAAACCCCTTTGGCTCCCAGGTTGGCTCTTTAAAAAGCAAATTTTGTTGATCATCTCATGGAACTTGCAGCCCTTTCTGCCCAGGCTTCGTTTTTGGCAAAACTTAATTGGCAAGANAGCATCCCCNTGGTCAGTTTTTGTGTGTGATCCTNGCTGGGTTAAGGGCAGTCAGTACCCCACTCCGGGTCACCCCTGACCTCCTCTCCAGGACTGAAGGGCAGCCAGAGGGGCACCAAGGAGCTTTTCTTGTCCTTCCTGGATTCTAGTTCCCTCTCTCTCATACTCTGGCTAAGTGATCTTGGACTCCATGACTTTGTTTTCCCATCTGTAGGGTTTTGTTTTATGCGACTGAAAGAGAATTCACAGCAGAAACTCAAAACTGACCCAAGTGCTGAGGATGTCAACGGAGTGCTCAACCACATGGGACATGGGTATTACATGTTCCTCTTCTCAGGGCTCAGAGACCACCCAGGAAGAAGGGGCTGAGAGACTGTAAGAGCTGGAGGTAGGAGAGGGCCTGAGTATTGACAGAACTGATTTGCCCATGAACTCAAAGCAGCTACAGCTGGGGTCCCAAGAATGAAGTCGGTCAATGATCTAGCATGGAGGGGGAGGAGCTCATGAGTCTCCACCCATCACTGAGGAGCTATGAAAATTGGTGCTTTCCAGGGTGGAAGAATGAGCTTGCTTTCCGGGTGTGGCCCCCCAGTAGGTTGACCATGCTCAGCTGGACAGCTCCACACCCATGTGTCTATGNGTCACAGACTGGACAGGTGGGTTATTTAAAAAAGAAAAATAAAGAAGAAGACACAAAGTTGGAAGTAGCTGAGGGGAGGAGTGGGTTTGGGAGGAACTAGAGGGAGGAGATGGGGTGAATAGGATAAAAATACATTGTATTAAATTCTCAAAGAATNAATAAAACTATCATATTGAAGAAAAGATAACGCTGAGCAATGCATAGCCTTTGTTGTGGCTTGAATGTTAGGACTTGAATGAATGTGTTGGAAACTTGCTTCCTTAGGCAGCAATGTGGGAGGTAGGGCTTATATTAATGGGCTAATAGAGTTGTCAAGTATGATGGGAAATAGTTGTCAACTTGAATCCATTTAGGATCACATGGAGAAACACTTTTCCATGTGTCTATGAGGGTGTTTCCCAGGTAACAGAAGAGGGAAGACTGATGCTGAGTGTGGGCAGCACCATTGATGGAACAGGGTCCAGGCCTGAACACAAAGGAGGAAATCAGCTGGGCATCAACAGTCGTTTCTCTCTCTCTGCTTCCCGAATGTGGATGCCATATGACAGCTGCCTCATGTGCCTGTTACCATGACTCCTCCACCATGCTGGAGTGGACCCTCAATCTGTGAGTCACAAGAAACCCCTCCTCCCTTAGTTGTTCTTGTTGGACAGTTTATCACAGGAAAGNGAATGGCTTCTTAACAAACCNGAAGGTTTGGCCCGATTTCCTATCTATGTCTCTCATGTGGTCAGTTGCCCTATGACCATGTCATGATGTAGTCACAAAGGCCTTTGCTAGATGCCACCACACGCCCCTGGGATTTCCCAACTTGAGAACTGTGAGTCAAATGTCTGTTTTTATAAGTTTCCAAGTCTGTGGTATTTTGTCAAAACAACATAAAATGGACCAAGACAGTCTTTGAACTAATGTGAACACTAAGTGCTCAGTGGAATTTAGTGAGAATTATTAAAGAGTGTCTAGGGCTGGAAAAAGGGCTTAGTAAGAATTATTAAAGAGTGTCTGGGTGCTGGGGAGATGGCTCAGTCATGCACAAGCATGAGGAGCTGAGCTTGGAACCTTGGCATACACATAAATGCCAGCCGCTTCATAAGAAAAAGGAAGAAAAGCACAAGACTCCATGTTCCCTGAACGCTGTGGCCTCAGACTCCATAACTGCCCAGAGGGAGGTGGCTCTAGGCTCTGGGAAGCAGGAGTGCTCAAGGGCCCCACAGAACTGGAGATGGGAATGGACGAGGTCAACAGACCAAGAATGGTGGTGTCAGGAGCAGGTGGATAGAAGTGAGTGAGGGGGCCACAGGGTTCTGCTCCAGAGTGGAGTGAAGGTTAGGCCATTTGTAGGCCTGGGAAAGCTCTCCTTCTAGGAAAGGGCTGGCAGGAATTCTGTGGCCAAGAGTCAGCCTGGAGCTTGGTTATACGGGAATGTGACTTGATTCAGCAGGTGTCTATGCCTGCACCTCTCCACATCTCTGTTCTGGAAGCACAAGTCTTGGATTGTCTTTGAATTTCCCTTGGCTGANCAGTTTAATAGTAGTTCAGAATTTCAGGGCCCTTCTCCTGGCTCATTTCTCAACTCCACATAATCATACCAAGTTGTATTTCTTGCCCTTTAAAACTATAAATCACTTTCCTACAGAGCATGCAGGGCAGGGAGGGAGGAGCTCCAGTACTATTCTAGTTGTGTGTTTAGGAGGCCACTGTTGCACTGGGGATGGTGGTGATCTATCGGGTCTCCCTGAGGCAGGTAGTCCATAGATGCTAGGAATATTGTCTGGTAGTGGCATTGATACACCTGTAAGGGCTGTCACTGTAGCATGAATCCACCTGTAAGGGCTGTCACTGCAGCATGAATCCACCTGTAAGGGCTGTCACTGTAGCATGGATCCACCTGTAAGGGCTGTCACTGTAGCATGGATCCACTTGTAAGGGCTGTCATTGTAGCATGTGGTATACTTGTAAGGGCTGACATTGTACAATGGATCCACCTGTAAGGGCTGACATCATAGCATGGGTCCACCTGTAAGGAATGTCATTGGCTCCAGCTCTACTATTTAATGGGATTGATTTTCCTTCTTATACAGACACATGGCAAAGTCTAGAGCTATTTTTTTTGCTGCCACGATGGGGCATGGTGATGCTGGCATCTAGGGAGTAGACAACAGGGATGCTGCTAAATGCATAGGATGGGATTCTACAGTCAATCATCCAGCCAGAATGGCAGAGGTGCTGGAGTTCAGAGATGCTTCTCTAAGGGTACCACTAACCTCAAGATTCCAGACGTTCTCCTCAGGACAGCCTGTACTCCTTGGGGGCTCAGGAGTACAGGCTTGTACTCAAGCCCCTTGTTTTAACTTGGGCCTGCTTATAAAGGCCAGTTAGACCTCTCCACGGGATGAACTGGCCTCTGTAGGGAATGTGCCACCATTTTACCCCTCTCTCTTCCTGACTTTCCTCTGTTTTGTCATGGTTCCAAAAAAGGACTACTTCTCCACGAGTCTCCATGTGTGAGTTTCTCTCTCAGTCTTCATCTGAGGATGCTCACACTCTGACGATCAGCATGGAAAGCAACCCAGAGAAGCCGACCAAGTGTTGCACCCTCTCGTTGCTTGTTAAAACTGAGATTGATCTTATTTATCCCCTACTATTAATTGTTAAACACAATAATAAAGGAAGTGGCAATGGTCAGTTCAGGAAAGAAAAGATGATATCCAATTCTCGCCTCTCTCGCAAAACAAACAAACAAACAAACAAACAAACAAACACCAAAAACAAAACCAAAAAAACTCAAAAAACAAAACAAAAAGAAAAAGCAAAAACACAGCTTTTTGGGAGAAAGCCTTGAGACCGTGATCAGGTCTTGAAGTGTGGGGGGGGGAGAATTAGACAGAAAACAGTACAATATTTGGGGGAGGGCAAAATTTGGCAGAAGCTTCAAAGGGAAGGAGAGGGACTTGGAGGGAGAAAAGCTCCCTGGTACTTTAAAAATAAATGTGCATAGAAATCAAAAGCCCTGGCTAAAGAAGGGATAGTACTTAGTTAAGGTGTATGTGTTCCGTAAAGTCAGAGAATAAAATACCACATAGGAAAAACAGGGAGAGGAAGTTCATTTCCAGAGACAGGCAGAGAGAAAGATAGCAGCCATAAGAGCGGAGGGACACAGAGAAGGGGTGAGGAGAGAAGAGCCTCTCCAGGGGTCTGCCTGAGGGGTCTTCTGGGAAATCCCAACTCAACCCCCAGAGCAATCTCTAGAACAAAGAGAATGTCAGAGTTTTTAAAGCTTTAGGGGTGGTGGGAAGGTGTGACTGATGAAAAGATGTGTCCAAGAGTGTGGTAGAGCTAGGTCCTGGGAGGACCAACAATAGGGGCTGTTGGCAGGCCACAGCACAGATAGCTTCNGTCCCAGGACGAGNGCTGTAGGAGGGCATGATCTCATCTCTTCAGTCTCGGGATCTGGTCTCTTCAGAGTCACCACCATTTTAAAAGGGCAAAATGGCTGATTACTTCCGATGTGTTCTTTCCTGTTTTAACACAATGCTCATTTTAATGCGACATGCTTATGTTCTGTTTAGCCTGGCAATATGATCATGCCTGACCAACGGGAAGTAAGTGGTTCTAACAGGAGCAACTCATGGGCTAGCTCATGTTCTTTCCTTTCTCTTTTCCCATTCTCCCCGTCTGGAGTATGGATGTAGGAGTGAAGTCCGGAGCAGACTGAGGCTATCAAATAATAATTTAAAAAGCAAACAAACAAACAAAAAACAAACAGAAGGAATGTGGGTCCCTAGTGACTCTTGTGCCAATATGAACTCAAGGTTACTTGTTAGGACTTTTGTGTGAGAGAGAAACCTTTTTGTTGTTGTCGACAAAGTAATACTTTGGAAACTTCTGTTATACCTAACTATGTACATATCTAGCATATGAAAATAATGATAATAAAGGCCATAAAAAGACACATTATTTTTGATTATGAGTTTCCTTAAGCCAGAGTTTTATGTCACATTCTCAATATAAACCACCTAACTTTATTATTAAATTCTTGCTACCTATATAGTAGTTTTATCCAGCACCAGAGAGTAAGGTTGGAGACAAGGGCAAGTGTGTTAGAATCTCTAGAGAATTATTCTGAACTATACANACTCAGGCCTTGGGGTGTAATACGTTTGGGGTAGTATTTTGAAAACTTAATTTTGTCATCTTGAGCCATCTAGGAAGTATAGAGCAGGAATCCTTTATCTCTCCTTTAAATAACAAATCTAAATATATCTTCAAAACTTCCATGCTACAAGGAGTATAGTAACTGTTACAGAACCGTTTCTCTCCTGCTCTCTCTTTTTCTTATTTAACATAATTTCTTTATTGAATCTTCAGGAATTTCACATCATGCACCCCAATTCCACCCACCTCCCAGTCTCTCTATATTCTCCTCCACCCTACAGCCCTCCAAAGAAAATTAAAAGATAAACAAAAAACAAACCAAATCAAACAAACAAAAACAAAAAGGAAAAAAAAGAAAAAGCAAGCAAGCAAGCAAGCAAGCAAACAAAACAAGCAGAACACCTCTTCACTACCCCATCTTCCCCATCTCTGCAACACCTGGTGGCATTGGGAGTCACGGTGCATCACTCAGTCTACCCTTTTGTCCAATCAGCTTTATGCAAATACCCATTGCAATGAGTCATTGGCTTGGTTCAAAGCCTCTGGTTTCTGGTACACTGTCATTACTGGATCCTCACTGAAACTCCTCTCAGACATGCTGTGGCCACCCAGAGTCATGGAGATCCTGCAGGTATTGTTCCACAGGACCAACTCCTTCACAAACTCCAGCAGGTCCTGGATGGGGTAGATGTTAGGGTGGGCCAACCCAAGGCCCAGCTGTGGGCCTGGGTGGTAGTTGAGCTGGTCTATCTAGGCCACTAGAGCTGCCCCTCTCAAGTGAGGGGCAGAGCCAGCTCCCCTACACCCATGTCATCAGGGACAGTTCTTCCTCCCCTGTGGTGGAGGGTGGGGTCATCTCTCCAAAGTGTGGNAGTGTGGGGGTAGCTCTCACATGAAGGTCGGGGCCAGCTCTCTTGCTTCAGTGTCCAGCAAGGAGCAGGGGCAGCTATCCAGGGCTAGTGAAGGACAGGGCGGGCTTAGCATGGCTCCTCTGATTTCATNATGCGTGGTTCCTATGGCTCCTTGTATTATGGTAATTAGATGGCCAGCCCAATTATTTATATATATTATCAAGATAGCTTTATTTTAGAAATATCTTACAGAACCGGGGGGAGGGAGCCAGTACAGGGATGAACAAGGAAGCGACGCAATCCAGNGGAGAAATCTGGCTCNGTCTTCAGTCTGTCTTCAGTCTGNCTTCCGAGACTGCAGTGATCCCAAAATGGCAGGAGCAGGAGAGAGAGACAGGTCACGTAGCATCCCAGATTTTTTAAGGGGCTCAAGTTAACCACGCCTTAAAAGAGAGGTCTTAGCTACCTGGCTAAAGGGGCCATCTTATAGCTAAAAACCAAGATAGCTATCTACTACATCTCCCCCTTTTTTCTAAATAAGAAAGTTCTAACCTAATATAAACTATTTACAATAGGAATAATTATAAAATANTATTCAGAAAGAATAAGAGATAATAACCTGAACAAGATGAACTATACCAACATGAATAGCACCAGACAAGTGACACACTAAGATCCAGAGGAGTTTGGAGCATAAGTAAATGGCATATCATAGAGTTCATTCCAAAAGATGTCCTATCCTGGAAAACTTGAATCTAATATTTAATAAGTTCTAATTGCAACATGTGAAGTTTGTAATTGTAACTGTCTAGTCTTCAACTCCATCAACGACCTGAGAAGGAATATAATAACACCTGAAACTGTCTCTTATACACATCTAGATGTGTATAAGAGACGATCCCGAAATGGCAGGAGCAGGAGAGAGAGACAGGTCACGTAGCATCCCAGATTTTTTAAGGGGCTCAAGTTAACCATGCCTTAAAAGGGAGGTCTTAGCTACCTGGCTATAGGGGCCATCTTATAGCTAAAAAACNAAGATAGCTATCCACTACATCCTTGAGGTGACATGGGCCACAGACATTAACACAGACCCCAGNGGCAGCAGTACCACAGACCCAGGCATGATCCTCTGCAGCAGCTTGGGCCTGGACAACATCCTGGCTCCGGGTGGAAACACAGGCCACTCAGATCAGGGTGACTCTGGTGGCTGCATGGTCCCTGGAGACCAACAAGGCCACAGGTTGTGGCCCTAAGCCCAGGCTTCTGTGTATCCTTTGGTGGCAACCTGGACAACGGACTTCAATACAGACCAGGAGGTATGACCACAGACCCAGACATGGCCCCCAGCTGCAGCCCTGGCCCTGATAGCAGTACATGCCACTTCGATCTGTGTGGCCCTGGATTCAGTATGGTCCTTAGGCACCAAGATGGTCCCAGGTGGCCTNTCAGACCTTGGGCAACCACACAGCCCTCGGTTTCAACAGGGGCACAGAGGTTGACTNAGACTCTGGCTGCTGTAGGGCCACAAACCCAGCCATGGCCCTGGGCAGCAGCCTTGGCCTGGATGGACGTCATGGTCCTGGGTAGCAAGGAGGCCTCCCATATCAGCCTGCTCCTTGCCGCCTTCACTCCTTCAGTTCGCGTCTGCCTCTTTCCACAGCACACGATCGCTCTGCATCACTTTCTCACCCATTTCTCCATCACATACTTGCTCAACATAATCTGTGGATGTCTTTCTGCCAGTCCAGGTCTTGAGGACCCAGGCTGACCTATGGNTGGCTTGCACTCGCCTGAGCCAAATCATGTTTTCTCTCTTAATTGCAAAGCTAACAGCTCATTTTTCAAATTCTTAAGGAAATAAAAATATAAGGCTTTCTCAGCCGATTTGTAAATAGCTAAGAAATTAAGAAAGAATGAATAAAAAAAAAAGCAAGGCAGAAACCTATCATGTTTTCCAACAAATACATTTGAAATCTAAGACTCGTCAGAAACATATATTTATACACAAAGATGGTATTGTAGATAGACACTGCAGATAGATTAAGTGACATCATTATTTTGGTCAAAGAGTCATTGTTTGCTTATGAATACTCATAGGTGGATGACAGCAAGGTGAAACTTTCATAGTCTATTAAGGATTCTAAGANATAAATGTCAGTGCACATTGGTTGAATAATCATATCTCAGTATGTCAAATAAATATGTAAATCTGGATTAGGAAGTAATGAACATTCTCCTATTATACAGCACTTTATGCTTCTTCTTGAGCTCCAGCAGTTGGCTCAGGATGGGTAGACAGATGCCTGGTCAAGTGAAGTTTGCTCTGGCACTCACTGGAGCTAGTGTCTTGTGGGCTTCAGAGGGAGGGCTTCACCTCTGATGGGGTCCAGGATGCCCCAGGCTGTACCCAGCAGGCAGGACGTCTATAGGAGCTCANGTTCCAAGCTACCTTGAAGACTTTGGGTTTGTCCTTTCTGTTAANTCTCTCTCTTTCCTTCCATGTTATTGGGCCTTTTCAAGACCTTAGTGGATACTTTTGGCTCTTATTGACTAATACTTAGTAAATTTGCTCCTCNTCCTCTTCCTCCTCCTCCTTGTCATCTTCTTCTTTTTCTCCCCCTCTTCCTCCTCCTCCTACCTGCTCCTGTGTGTGTGGAGGCGTAGACCGTAGACCAGAGGTCAAATTTTGTACTATTCCTTAGGTGCCATCCACCTACATTCTTGAGACAAGCACGATTTCACATTGTACACTGGATCTTACTATGTAAGCTAGGCTGGCCAGCCAGTGAGCTCAAGGGATCCACCTATTTCTGCCTTTCCAACTCAGGAATTACAAGCATGGTGACATTTGGCTTTTAATGTGGGTTCTGGGGATTGAACTCAGGTCCTCAGGCTTGTACGGCTTCACTGACTGAGCTATCACCCAGGCTTTTGTTTTCTTCTATTTAGCAGCCTCATTCTGTCAATATTTGAATGAGTTCAAGATTACTAGAGAGAGAAACTGGCTTATCTTTGTGTGCCACATCAGGTCACAGAACACTCAGTAATTACCCCATGAATATGTGGTTGTGGTNGAGGACCCCTTCTGCCATTTTCCTGGGTTTAAGACAAAGGAAGGGTAGTATTCACTTAGTAGATAGAGCTGGGCACTCTGAACGACAGGTACAGTGTTGTAGAAAGACATTCTTGTTTCTCAGAGAGGAAATTCCACTTTGCCACAGAGAAAAACATTATTGAAAAGTCTCAGTTGAAAGCCATAAGCAATTTTGTTGGAGGTCTGTGAAATGTTTTCTGGAGTCTAGTTGGAGATAGTCTTCTAGCTGTGCATGTGCTATTGACATCAGAGAGGNTTTCGATGCAAGTTTCAGACTTCTGTTTTCTGAAGAGAAATCCTGTGAGGGAAAATAGGCTCAGTTAGCCTTCAGTATGTCAAGAATGTGGAATGGAAAAGACATCAGAGCTAAGGAACTCTGCATCTCAGCGGTGATAAGATCATTTGCCCTGGGACACTGTGACGATGAAATGAAGAAATCCATGCAGCACACCTGGCATTTAGCAGATGATCAAGACATGTTGATGGTTGTTCTTGAAAATTTGAACACATTTATCCTGGGTGGGGAACAGCAGGACAAAATTGCCGTGCGTGGGGAAATAGGAAAAAATAGGGCCAGGGGGCTGGGCTTTAACTAAAAGCCTTCGCAGTGCGAAGGGAGAGAGAGCAGAAGGGGTAAATAATGGCAAGGTTCAGGGATTGTTCTAAGTGGGGTGGGGAAGGAATAAGGAAGTGACAGANACTAAAGAAATAAACAGGGGAGGTTGCAAGGGCAGAGGGCAGATACGAAGGGATGGGGAGATGAATGAGATTGGGATGCATGATGTGAAATCACAAGGAATCAACAAAAAGGTTTGTTTTGTTTTGTTTTGTTTAAAGAAGAAATGAACAGACACAGGTGTACCAAGAGCCAGGGTCAGGTAGTCTAGGCTTTCTGATGGAGAAGCTGCACCCCCACCACAAGCTCATCGTGTTTGTTATTATATATAGTTGAACGGGGAGCTGGGGTTATTGTGTGCAGCTGAACAAGAAGGTGGGGTTCTTATACACAGCTGAACAAGGAGGCAGGTTAAGCTAATCTCAGTAGAAGCGTTTTCTATGGGGGACCAGTTTTCAGGCTGTAAACATCTGGGGGGGGGTAAATAAAGCTGTGGTGGACGTTTTCTGCACAGACTGTCAATATTTGCATTCAGGTCAGAGGAATGCTCTGCCATCCCTCTGAGCCTCATTAGGGGAAGGCTTTGCCACTCTCATAGGGCTGAACCATTGGTCCTTGACATGGCTGTAACCATGTCAACAACAAACATTCACTCAGGACTTCACTCACTCACCCCACTAAAGACGTTTCAAAAGAAAAAGAAAACCATAGAGAATCATATTATTTTATGGTTACTTAAAAAATGCATTATATATACTACCTCTGTATCTCTATTTATCTATACATCTCCACTGGAGGTGATAATGTTTCCCAGGAGAGCTATAGACTTAACAAAGTCCCTAGTACCAGGCAGAAGACACTTCCTTTCAAGCTATTGGTCAGAGGAGTCTAAGAGATCCTCCCAAACAATATTAGACTATTGTCATTGCTCTTAATTGTCTATCAGACTTTGAAGCTAAATCTGTTACTGAAGACACCACACATTTTTGGAGACAGGACTTGGAGGAATCTAGCAGGATCTGACTTGGGAGCCTCTTCCCTGAGGACTCATCTCAGAGTCCTGGAAGTTGCTATAAAAGTTGTCAAGGGAGAAAAGCAATCAATAGTCCTACCAGCTNCAAAGCTTGTGACCATGACCATGACTAGGAGCACAGCAAGATAGCTCCAAAGGTGCAGTAGTGGTATTTACACAGAGGTAACCAACAGCTGTTCTTTGGACTTAAGGCCCTCTCAATAGGAAATAATTCACACCTAGTACTCTAAACCTAGCTAATTACCCATGGCTGGTGAGACTATGGAACCTAGAGGAGAACCTACTAACTACTGCCACTTTCCTAAGCCAGAACATAATTTCTAACTCAATTCTAAATACTTATCCTTACACCACAGACCAGCGTAGCTCTCACCCCTCATCAGAGAAGCTTCTTTTTGCAGCAGATGGAGAACAGCTAGTTAAAACGTAAAGAAGGGTGATTGGGAGGTGCCCAGCCCCCTTATATTTAAGGGTATATTAAAGAAGATGAGGCAGAAATACAGTAAGAGCCATTGAACCAGAATGTCTGCCGTGATATTATAGTCTCTATACTGACAGGGAAGCTGCATC
>LZPO01034881.1:13456-26852 GCA_001675575.1 Neotoma lepida | reverse complement strand
CTAATGGCCAAGCAGTTGTAATTAACATAAGCTTTTGAGTTATTAATTTATAAGTGGCTGTGGGACCGCGTGGGGCCTGGTGGGACCCAGACAAAGCATTCACCTACAAATACCTTTTGTTTCTCTAGTTGCCCTATGTGGATCTTGTCTGAGAGTTTCCCAAGGATCAAAGGCCTATGCAAAACTTGGTTCAGGAAACCTGGAAAACCGTGGTACCTGATAAATTAAAGAATTTGCACTTGGCATTGTATTTTTGGGAGCTCATTTTAGTTTGTTTTGAGCATATGGAAATCAACATGCTAAACTGTAAATAGAGAGAAAATAAAAATGCNGTGGGTGAAGGGAAAGTACTTCAGTCCTTAGAGGCTGGATTCCCCNTGCAGCCGCAAAAGGCTAGATTCATTCTTAAGATGCCTCTGGGTCTTCTTTCCACGGATCCATGTGAACCCACACACCCATGCTGCGACACTTCAAGACACTACACAGAGAGGGAGAACCAGTCTTTACCAAGGATGAGCCTCCTAATTAGTTATCCAATACTGAAGATATACATATATACATATGAGCAACAGTAAATGGACTCAGCAGGTTGTAGTTATATATTTATATGTATATATGTAAGAATAATAATTAACAAGAGAGAAGCCTTAAGTTTGAAGTGGGGAGTCAGACATAGGAGGGGTTGGAGGGCAGAAGGGGGAATGATGTAAGTACACTATTCATATATGAAATTCTCAAGTAAATTTTAAAGGGTGATTAAGTACAAGTAGGGTACTTTCTTGCTGACTTACCAACTGAGGCAACCCTAATACCCTTTGATTTAGTGTCTCCCACATTTTGGCTACCTTAGGTAATTGTTACTAGTCCTTCCAGGCCTGNTTCAATTTGTTGCTTCTAGAAGACAGGTGTTACATTCCCTGCAGGATTTCACTTTAGGCTGCTCACACTCTAAGCACTATAAGTTAGCTCTTACACCCTTTATCTCAAACTGTCTCCCCTAGACCTCTGGGCACTCTTCTTGGAGCTGGTCCTGAGCCAACTTTGGAAGATTATAAAGACCCCTTTGCTCCTCATGCAATGGCCACTGCTATCCTTTCAACAGTGTGCCCCAGAGCTCAGGGAAGGGTTGCATTAACTTCAGTGTGGACAAGTATTGATTTCAGGTTGGCTTAAGTGCAGAGCGCTAGCTCCCAGGATTCTCCTTTTGTGGGAATGGGATGGGGCCAGGAATCTGCATTTTAATCAANCATCTTGGAGGATTTTGTTCTACCCCAGGGTTCTGTGGGGATGCTTCAGTCACAGAAGTCAGACAGAGCTCCAGGAGCCATTTAGTGCCAATCAAAGCTCTCTACTTTCATCTGCTTTATAATTAGCCATTTAGTGGGCTGGAGAGAAGGCTCAGCCGTTAAAGGATAGGCTCACTACCAAGAATATAATTAGCCATTTGGTAAAAATTTGAGTTGGGGAATTTGGTCCATCCACATTCACAGATCCAAATCTACCAAGTATTCCTACTTGTAACATGATTTGAAAGGCTGCCTTCCTCTCATNCTTCAAAAAATAAACAAGCAAGCAAAGAATGCTCCCCAGGTTCTTCTCGCTGTGGTATGGCTGTCTTTTGTTACATTAGAAAATATATATAGAAACCTTTTTTTATGTGTTTTAGAAGATAAGTTAATTATATCTAATATGNATTTTATCATCTTAATTCTTATCCTACTCATGTTACCAATATTTTGTTATATTTATTGAATGATCTGTTTTCATAGATTAGAAGAAAGTGAAGTCTGTTATATAAGTGCATGTCTATCAGGGCCTGTTTCTGGATGGTACTCCACTGGGATATCTGCTCATCTTTTGTCGTTCCTTTTTAATTCTATGTTTATATCATAACTCATTATCTGAAAGATTGTGTTTCTTTACTCTGAATAGTCTTTCATATGCTGACTTTTAAGTCTAGAAGAATAATTTTTGCTTGGTTCTGGAACACCCTTTGCAAATGTAGAAGTCAATCTGATTAAAGTAGAAGTGATGACAACTTGCCATTTTGTGCCTAGTGTGCATCCCTAGAGTAGAGCCTGGTTCTCAGCATCCCTCTCCATGGTGCTTTTTNCATCTTCTCTCTGTAGAGTCCCTTCATTTCTGGTCAAGGTTTTGGTAGGAAAGTGCCACAGAAGTGTGGCACAGCTGCATGTTGGCTTTGAAGTTTGGGTAGGAAGTTTTATCCCACATATCCCAGCTGCTTTTCTGTAAAATGACATTATCAGCTCAGCTTGATGGTGGTGGCACACTCATTTAATCCCAGCACTTGGGAGGCAGAGGCCAGCCTGGTCTACAGAGCGAGTTCCAGAACAACCAGAGCTACATAGAGAAACCCTGGGTAAAAGAATGTATACAATCATTGTATAATAGATGCATCAAATAGGCAAGACAGGCTTCCAGAGCCCTGACAATTTGTTGGCACAGCCAAAGCAGAAGAGCCCCTGTTCAGGATGTCCCCTCAAAAAGGGGACATTAGAGTATACAGGAAACACATTTCTCAACATTTCACCAGGCTGAGGCATTGTTTGACCAGGACAGGGTCTGTTTAGCTCAGCAGCTGTGGCTAGACAGTCAGATTACCAGCCTGTGGCTCTATGGGCTTCTTAGAATCACTGCAGTGGAAGCAGACATCTTTCCTCAGGCTCTAGTNAGAACCCATCTCCTTTTACTTCAGCCTCCACTCCTGTAGGTCAATGATTAGTATCCCACACTAAACTGTAGTCTTCCTTTTGGAGTTTTAATGCATTTTGAACCCATGACCAGCCCGTGCTGTCTCACTTGCCCTTCTGTTCAGATTCTTTGGCCAAATTCTAGCACNTGTTAGAGTTCAACAAATGGCCCAGTGAGTGGAGTAGACTCCTGGCCTGTGCCCAGTGCNGGTCATGTGCCTTTTAAAGAGACATAGTCTACTTAGAACTGGAAACTGTGTGATGTCTGTCCCTTCCACTTTACAAGGAAGAGTTGGAGTCTTGTCTATGATTCTCAACACTGGTTTCGTGTTATAACCATCTACAAAGTCTTACATACCTCTCCAGTGGCCAGAGTCAGAGCAGCATTATTGTCCCCACCATGTAGCTTCTCTGAGGTCCATTGGGCCACATCTGTGACAGCAGGGACCTCAAAAGGAGGCAGAAGCAATTTGCAAACTCTCTAGTCTTCTGGTCATCTTGGCATTCTGGGAGGAAGCAAGTATTCAAGTACACTCCGACTCCCTGAGAGACCTGAATCCCATCATTGGCTCCTATGTAGTTTCTTGTTAAAGAATGGGGCTTAAAAAACTCCAAACCAAAAGCTTCTTTCTCCGTACTGTGACCATCTCTAACTGTGCCTCCATTTCTCTGTCCCCCTCATAGAAACACATCTCAAATAAAATGTCTATGTTTTCGTCTTTCAAACTCAGGTTGCTGGAAAAATTGGGTATGCATGTGCAAAAAGAGTGAAATTAGATCCATGCCTCGCAGCCTTCACAAAATTAATTCAAACCAGCTCAGAGACCTTCATTTAAAACTGGAGATGCTGAAAGTACTAAAGGAAAACACACGGAACCACTTGACATAGGTATAGACAACAGACTTTTGAACAGAACTCCAACAGTGCTGGAAACAGCCCCAAGAGCTGACAATGGGACGACATGAAATTAAAAAGCTCTTAAACAGCAGAAGAGGCTGTCAACAGAATAAACAGGACAGTACACAGAGAGGGAGAAAACTTCTACCAGCAATGTTTCAGACAGAGGCTTAGTGTCTAGACTATGTAAAGAACTACAAAACTTAAACAGCCCACCTCCCTAAATAAAAAGCAATGTTGCCAGTCAATAGATGGGCCAATGATCTGAATAAGAAGTTCCCCAAGGAAACACAAATGTCAAATTTTAATATTTAAAAAAAATTCAGTGTCCTTAGCCATCAGGGAAGTGAAAGTTAAACCTACTTTGAGATTCCATTTCACCCAGTGAGAATGGCTGTCATCAAGAAAGCAAAGGACCGTGATGGTGAAGATGTGAGGGAAAGGAACCCTTATTTGCTGCTGGTGGGAGTGTAAACTGGTGTAGCCACACTGGAAATCAGTGTGGAGGCTTCTCAAAAAACTGGAAACAGAAGCAATCTATGATGAAGCCACAGCACTCCTGGACATATACAGGAAAGATTCTACAGGGTACCACAGAGGCATTTGTGTAGCCGTATCTCTCACTGCACTTTTGACAATATAAGGAAGTAGGGCCAACTTCATGGAAAAGGAAAATGTGGCAAATGCGTACCGTGGAATTTTATTCAGCCACAAATAAAAATTAAATTACAAAATTTTCAGGTAAATAGGTAGAACTGGAAAACTGTAATGAGGCTTTCTCTGTCCCACCAGCCAGCTCCCAAACAATGACACAGAGAGACTTCTTATTAATTATGAAAGCTTGGCTTTAGCTTAGGCTTATTTCTAACCAGCTCTTATAACTTCAATTAACCCATTTCTATTAATCTAAGTGCTTCCATGTGATTCATGTCTTTTATCTCTCCTCCTANATGTCCTCCTTCCTCTGTGTCTGGCTTGTGACTCTGCCTTTCTTCCTCTCTGAGTCCTCTCTGTCCCCAGAAGTTTCACCTAACCTCTTCCTACCTAGCTATTGGCCATTTAGCTCTTTATTAAGCCAATCACAGTGACACATCTTCACACAGTGTAAAGGAATATTCCATAACAGAAAACATTATATTAAACAGTATAATTCAGGCTCAGAAAGATTGTCCTTTTTTTTTCTAATATGGGGATCATAGCCCCTAACTCTTAAATATGTGTAGCCAGATAGAAGTGACTTTGGGTAAAGCTGAAACATTCCAAGGAGTCTATGAGAATGTACAAGAAAAGAGACTTTAAGGAATGGGTGTGGGGGAGACACTAGAACAAAATGGAAAGGGTGACTGGGACTGAAGGGTACAGAGGCAAAAGTAGGGCAGGGTGGTGAGGGAAAGAAAGTATGTGTGAAAATCCCATTGGCAACCTGTTCCTCTATAGGCAGACTTGAAGGAAATTTAAAGAAGCAAATGATCTTTGTTCATTCCTTGTCCACTTTCTGACTTCCTTTACCCTGGCTTTTGTCCTTGCACAAATCACAAACCATAGCTACAGCATTTCCAAAGGCNATCACATCAGACCTTCAGAACCCTCTAACTTTCCTTACTCTTCTCTCTTACAGTTTTCTTTTGTTTGGAAGATGGCTTAAGACAGGGCTCCCCCCTTTAACTTGGGACTGCCCCTTTAACTCTAGGCTGCTCCTTTAACTTGGGACTGCCCCTTTAACTCTAGGCTACTTCTTTAACTTGGGACTGCTACTTTAACTCAGGTCTGGAGTTTGCTGTCAATGTGGCAGAGATAACCATTTGGGAAAGAAACTGTCCTTGCCTCAACTGCTGACAGTATGCTGTCCAAATTGGAAAAGCAGGATACAAAAGACAGCAACTGCTGAACTTTGCCAAAACAAGGTAGAACAGTCCTTCAAAATTCCTATTTCACAGAAAAGTCCGTCAGATGTTCTAGGTCCATAGGCTGAAGATGGATGCCCCAATGTTGCAGAGGAACCCATCCAGGCAGCTGCCGGGAGCCAAAACTTGTATTGGCTATAATTAAGCTATCTTAGCCCAGGTAATTTTCAGTTTCTGTTTCCTGAGTAACAGATTTCTTGCTACGTGCCTTAAGGCAAGTCTCAGCCNCCAGAAATGGCCTGGTACTTCCTTATCTTTTTGTCAGTTAGGGACNTCTGCTATCCTGACCTTCCTGAGAAAACATCTTGCAGTCAGGTTACCTAGCAACCTAATTGCCCTGACCCACACCCCCAAGCACAAGCTCCCACTATATAATNAATTGGTGAAANAANAAACTTTGCAGCTTGATCAGAATCCTGTCTTGCTGTCATTCTTCGTGTCTCTTGTCCCTTTCATTCGCTGTTCCCCCTTCTAGGGTCTTCGTTGAAGACCCCGCTGGCCGGGGCAGGCAGCCAGTTGTTTTTGTCATTTCTGTAGTTTTGGAAGTTGCTTGCTCTGTACTTCTTGTTTACTCAGGTAATATTATATCCTTCTCGGGTCTTTGATGGAGTTGAAGAATGGATAGTTATAGTTCTACAGTTTTCCTTGTTACCAAATTTAGCAAAGAAACCTGCATAAGAGATGTAAAGTTAAAAAAAAATGATGTAAAGTTTTATAAGGTTGAGAAACATAAAAGCTTAAGTTGTTTATCTAAGAAAATGTTTTAAGGTCTAAAAAGANATTTAAAAATTTAGATTGTAATGCAAGTTATGATAGAAAATGGTTTAGGTATAAAACTTTAGATTCATCAAGATAGGATAGATAATAGAGTATTTTCTCCAAATGTGACAAATACAAATAAACTGGACATTGTGAATATATTTCTTACCTGATAATTATTCTTATATATATAGTTTTACTATGTTAGAATTAAAATCTTTCCTTTTTGTTTAGACAAAAAGGGGGAAATGTTATGGGATAATCCCTTGTACACTGTGAAGCTATGTTTTTGCCAAAGTGCCTTCCGATTGTTTTAATAAAGAGCTGAATGGCCAATAGGCAGGACAAGATAGGTAGAATTTCTGGAGAGAGAAGAAGAAGAGAAGGAATCTAGCTATGTGAATTTCTCCAGTAGACTTGAGTAAGTTGGATGTACAATACTGAGGGGAGGTAACCTAGCCATGTGGCAGAACGTAGATTTAAAAATATTGGTTAATTAAGTTACAGAAGCTAGTTGGAAACAAGCCTAAGCTAAAGGCCAAGCTTTCATAATTGGTAATAAGTCTCCATGTCGTTATTTGGGGGCTGACAATCCAAAGATAGTCTAATAAGAAAGTTTGCTACACAAGTTTGCCCCCTTTAACTCAGGGCTGCTCCTTTAACTNAAGACTGCCCCTTTAACTCAAGACTGCCCCTTTATGTTTTTCCTTGTTGCTTTCTGCTGTATTTCCCCTCCTCTGGGTACTGAATNTTGGAGGACTTTGAAATGTTTCTGTTGGCCTTGGTCCTGNGAATTTTTGTCAGAAATTGAAGCTAAACACCTCAGTCGTTCACAACTTTAAGGCTCGGGTGCAAATTTTCAAACCAAAATTGAATTTTTTCCCAAGCAAGAAGACCTATCATTAGCTACTATGCTGAACACTGAATGACAGGAAAATGTGTTACAAACATGGTGTTTCTTAATAAGCTGCACCTAAAACTCCAATATAAAACAATAATATGTGAATTTACGTATGAAAAATCATTTCCATCACAACTAATAGTCCATTCACAAATTACGTCAAGATTGGTAAACTTTCATGCTGTTAAATACAGTAACAAAAGGGCTGGAGAGATGGCTCAGTGCTGAAGACCAATTTCTATTTTTGCAGAGGATCTGAATTCTGCTCCCAGGTCAGGTAGCTCACAACCTGTAACTCTAGCTTCTGACACCCTCTCCTGGACTCTGCAGGTACAAAGGTACACACACACACACACACACACACACACCTGTCTCTTATACACATCTCACACACACACACGGTCTAAAAAAAAAACCTGGGACAAATCTCACTCAGTACCTGTAGGCCCTCCCAGGACTACCTGACCCCCTACCCGAAACCTCTCCAGCCCAGAGGCTCAGCGCCNGCTTCTCTTTCCTGTATAACCTTAGTAGTTTTGGCTCTGCACCCTGTTGGTCTCTTGGCTGGCTCTGCAACTCTTGGTCCTTGTGGCTCCTCTTCTGGTCCATGCACTCTCTTTTCTTGGCCTTTTGATCTGGCTCCTCTCTTGCCCACCTCTCTCTTCTCTTTCTCTCTTGCTCTCCTCTTCCCTCTCTCTCCTCTCATGACCCAGTTCAGTCTGCTGTCCATGTTCAGTCTGGACNCTTCCAGATGCCTCTGGCTGTTCTCCCCCTCATAGCTACAATAAAACCTTTTCCTCGACCATACCTGAGAGCAGTCATGGCTTCATCTTTTATGCAAAAGTTGTTATAATTAAAATTAAATTAAAATTTTAAATTAAATTTAAAACAAAAATTATAATGGAAAAAGGTAATATATCTAGTTATGCATAAGCATGTAGTGATATATTTCCTAAGCTGCTATTTCAGTAGTGTTTTCCAGCACAAAACAAGGTTCCACATTTTGAAACCCATTTAACTGTGCAGCTAGCTAACCTTCAATTGCAAATACATAATCTGTAAAACAATGACACACCAAAAGCTCAACATCAAGAGAACAACCCAAGGGAATTCTGTAATTCTTCTAGGTGCTGACTATATAGAAGAGAGATTGTGTCTTTGTGGATCCATGACAGATTTATCTGTTACAGTTTGCATAGGGCGTGTCCTCCCTAAATGCTAATGGCTCCTTAGGGTGGGTGTCTTCTTCCTGCCCTCTGCCTATCTCTTTCTTTCTTCTTCTTGTTGAACACAGGTAAAGACACTCTGTGTCATGTGTTCCTGTTGCTTTGATATTTTCCCCTAGTGCTTGAGGCCAAGCTACATGGACTGACCCTTTTGAGGCCATGAGCCAAAATGAGTTCTTCCTATATTAAGTAACTCTTCTGAGGTATTTGGTCCCAATGACTTAAAGCTAATTTACCCACTGTCTTTGGGAAAGATATTTCCAGAGACAAACTATTCAAGACCTTACTACATTTCTGTACCAACTGATGATTATTTCAACAAATTTTCAAGAGGAATACTAATTTTGAAACTTAATGAAGGAAAAATTTACCCCTACCCCAAATAATTCCATTTTTTTTCTTGTTGGCATATCTATATTGTAAAAATCATCCTAAATTATTACTAGGTTTTCAATCTCATCAATAAACAGTTGTGGAACATTTTCTTTCTGGACTAGCAGTATCCCTGTAACATCCCAGACTGCACTATTTGGCCTGTGGTGCCTTCGGTGTTTATTATCTGGTACTGTACAGTGGAGTTTGCTGGTCCCCTGATGACTTCATTGTAATTTCCTCCATGCACATCTCTGTTTCCAGGCCAAATGTTATCCAGCTTCTGACTGCTTCTCCAACTGCTCTGGCCTCTTTTCTCTTCCTCAAATACATTACAAGCTTTCCCCTACCGAAGGACTTCTGTGCTTGCCTCATCTTACTCCCGGGTCACTTTAAAGTTCATTGTCATCCTTGAGGTCTCACCTTCAGTGTCTCCAAGTAGTGTATTCCACAACCCGGTTATTTGGCTTATGGTATCACAGCAGAATCGAGGCATGGTGTCTGTTGCTAGAAGATGAGGGCTCATACCTTGAGCTGCAAGTGTGAAGCAGAGCAAGGCAACTTAATGCAGGAAGAATGGATTTGAGCTCACGGTCTCAAAAGGGTCAGCCCGTGCAGCTTGGCCTTGAGCACTAGGGGAAAACATCACAGATACAGGAACACATGACACAGAGTGTCTTTACTGTGTCACTCAGGAGGCAGAGAGAAAGTGATAGGCAGAGGGCAGGAAGAAGACACCTTAAGGAACCACCCCCAGGGATGGACTTCCTCCANCAAGGCCACACCTCCTAAGCCTCCTCAAACAGTGTCACCAACTGGGGACCAAGTGTTCAAATGCCAGAGCTTGTGTGGAGAATTCTTATTCAAACCACCAAATCCATCATGACGGAGAAGGCACCGTGGGTGGAATGTGAGGTTGCTGGTCACGTTCTGTCTATAGTCAGGGAGCAGGGAGTGATAGATGCACATAGTCAGCTTGTTTTCTCTTTGTTAGTCAGTCCCTGAAATAGTGCCACTCATAGTTAAGGTAGGTCCTCCCACCTCAGTTAGCCTAATCCAGATAATCCCTCCCAGGCATACCCAGGGACTTGTCTACTAGACGGTTCTAGATCCTGTCAAAGTGACAGTCAACATTAACATNGTGCTTGTTTATATTTTATNGGATCATTGTCTTCTCTACTAACATGGGAGTTTCAGAATCTTTGCTTTGTTCATCAGTGACTAGCATATAAGAGATGCTCAGTAGTTATGTCTGGAGTCAAGGAGTGAGGGATAGATGTCCTAAGGCTGAGGTCCTACAGAGCAATCCTCTGAGTCTTCCAATTTGACTATTCTCTGGTAATGTCCTCCATGATTCTCAGCATACCACAATCTANCTAGTAAGCACAGCAAAAGAATCTTCCCATGTTTCCCTGACTGCGAGGTGATCAGACACCTATCAATGTAGTTACATCTATCATCTACCAACTTCGGGTTGCAAAGACCTCATTTTGTTTGTTCTTCAAAGCAAAGCTAGTCAGAGTTAACACTTTCCTCATGAATGAGGCTTCAACCTAAATCCTAGCAGCATTTGGTACTTAATACCTGATGCTGTGAGATAATGCTCTTGAATATTGGTTTAATAAAATGCTGATTGGCCAATAGCCAGGCAGGAAGTATAGGCCAAGCAAGTAGACAAGGAGAATGCTGGGAAGAGGAAAGGCAGAGTCAGGAGTTGCCAGCCAGACACAGAGGAAGCAAGATGATAAGGCAGAACTGAGAAAAGGTACCAAGCCACGTGGTTAAACATAAATAAGAATTATGGGTTAAATTAAATGTAAGAGCTGCTCAGTAACAAGCCTGAGCTAATTGAAGGACCCTCACTTAAAAATAGGCCCCTCACTCAAAAATAATATTAAACTAACAGCCTCTGTTTGAACTAAAAGAAATAGGCCTGAGTTCCGAGCTTCCTAGAAATGCTGACAGGGGCTCCAGGAATGAAACAGTACAAAGTCACAAAGGTCAGGATGCCCGGAGGGCTATCTGAAAGCAACTGATTAACCACAGAATGTCCTAACTCCGGAGATAATCTATAGGAGAGGTCTTGTGACAAACAGCAGGTCAAGCTTAAGGATGAAATAACTAGATAACTCAGGAACTGAAGAAATTCCTAAAAGTAAGCAAAGATAACCCACAGGAACTATAGAAATTCCTAAGAGTAAGCTAGTAAAAAATGAACCCGTACTAACCCCCCTCCCCCTTGAGGAATCTTGTGATTTTTGCCTTNAAAAAGTTAAGCTCACAAAGGGAGGGCAGATCTCCTCCCTGTCTCGCCTCAGGGAACTGGGATGAGATCTCCCTGCCCGGCTTGTATTTCGAGAGAATAAACCTTGCTGTTGCATTCTGGACATCCTCAGTCTCCGGTGGTCTTTTTGGGGGTCCTAATCTGGGCATAACACTAATGGCCAAGCAGTTATAATTAATATGAGCTTCTGAGTGATTATTTTATAAGTGGCTGCGGGACCAGAGAAACGTGGGACCAAGGGGGTCCGGGTGGGACTGGAGAATCATTTCAGCTACAACCTGAGACTTTGCTAGAAATTCAGAATGGAGTATTCTACCCAAGAGACCTAATCCACACCCTGAGGTGTGTCATACCCAGGCCTGGATGCTGGCAGATCTGGAGACCTGGAAGGTGCTCTAGCTGGTGTGGTGGCTGCTGTCATCATCTCTGAGGGCCCTAAGACCTCTCTGCCCTGTTGATTTGTAGAGAATATCTTATGATCTCACTGAGCTGCCTCTGTCCCTTTGTTAGTCTATCCCAAATGTGGCCTAGGATGTCTCAGTGTCCATCACTGGAATAGTCCCAGGCAGTCGCGTAACCCCAGAGCCTACCAAATCAAATCCTGATGCGGAGAGAAAAGAAAGTTTACCCCTGACTTCAGCATTTGGACTATTTGTTCAGATCATCCTTTTTTTTTTTTGACCCAGTATTGACCTGTCCCTAGGATGATTGACAGCAGGAACATCCATTTCCTTCAGGGGAACCCCACTCCNACCCACAGGGGTGTGGTCTGACATATAATCATTTGACATAAGCACATTCCCTAAAGTCCAGGCTATTTGGTCTTAAATAACACCATATGCTGGCTAGCAGCGGTCCTGACAACTTGCTTTTCCGTCTCCTCTTACCAGGGTTCTGACACCTGGGAGGGGACCCACACCCTGGGTGACCTGGGTGCAGAAGGACCCAAGGAGCATGCTGTCGAAGCTGACTGAGAGCAGACGGGACAAAAGGACCTGAGGAGGAAGAAAAGTTGTGAGCAAAGAGATTTCACAAAGAAAAGTGAGGTGCAGTTTTCCCCAAATCCTTCTAAACAATGGGTATTAAACAGGGCTAGAGAGAGTACCTGCCCCTTTGAATTGTACAGACACTGACTGTGAGGAGATTGGCTGTTGTGGAGGCAGATGAACACAGTTGAAGACTGACTTTGACTGGCTTAATGCTGTCTTGGAAANTCTAGCGCACGGCGGTCCTGTCGGTTCTTTCCCTTTGTNGAACTGTTGTGCCAGTTTGAGAAATAACTCCATTGTGCTACTGGGAAAGGTTTTTCTACAAAAGACTTTTTAGATGTTGGAGAGCAGAAAGAATAATTCATAAGAAGCCCTTGCTGTTTATTGAATTTAATAAAAAAATCTTCTATTTGTATAGCTAACAGGCATTTCCCACACATGATCTTATTTGATCCTTCTATCAGCCCCCGGGGTTATCCAGAGCTATGTAACTATTCCCATTTGAATTTGCCAAATAGAAGCCTGGAGAAGCGATGTGGCCAGAGCATAGTGAAGTCAGACCAATATGTGACTCTAAGTTTAATCTTTTTGCTGGTTTTAAAAAAATGTTTGAGGTTAAGGTAAGGACTTCAGTGGCATTGAACCAATGGCCTACTGCCTACAAGGTTTAGGCAGCAATTTCATCACAACAGGCATTTTCTGACTTTTTCCTAGGATTCTGAGTGGTCTCTAGACCAGAGATCATATATGTGTTACACACACACACAGACTCACACACATAGACACACACAGCCATACACAGACACACACACACAGACACACATGCCGACACACACACACTGGCACACACTGATACACATAGACCCACACTGACACACATAGACATGCACACAGACAGACACACATACTGGCACAGACACACAGACACACACACACACACGCACAAACACAGACACACATATAAACACAGACACACACACAGACACTCACACAGACACACAAACACAGACACATACAGACACACATACAAACACAAACACACACAGACACACACAGACATTCACACAGACATACATCAGACACACACATTGGCACAGACACACACAAAAACACAGAGACACACACAGAGACACACACACAAGCACAGACACATACAGACACAGACACACACAGACACACACACGCACACACACACCCCTCTTCCTTCTTCCTTCTGTCACTAACCCCTCAGATGTGCTGTCTTTCCATTTCACCCCCCTGACTTCACCTGATCGTCACCACTAATGTTCCGGAGTAGTCAGTGAGAGAAGGGTAACAGACTCAGAGTTCAAGGATGGGGATCAGGGCTCGTG
>LZPO01034881.1:2267-13191 GCA_001675575.1 Neotoma lepida | reverse complement strand
TTGCTCAGAAAACAGAGGGAGGTGGTGCCCTCAGGTCTGCCTGTGACCCTTGCCTAGTTCACCAGTTCCCACAGCAGCTATGAGATCACAGGCATGGAGGGGACCTGTGCATGCTCTCATCCTGCTGAGGACTTGTTNCANCAACAGGAGCCCTGCAAAGACCTAACTAGGTGTCTATGCTGTTGTAGACGAGAGCCACACCCAAAAACATCCCTGAAAAAGCAACCCTGTTCTTATTTTCCCCCCATGATAGAAACATTCATAATTTTACTTAGCAATACTTTCATTTCTTAAACCCTACCACCAGCACTTTTATGAGAAGAATCTGAATCTTTCCTGCTGCAATTAAGTTTCTTTCTTCTTTTTGCGTAGTGGCAAATATTTTTCTGAGAAGCCACAGGTGGATTTCTGTCTCACTGTTGTGACTGACACCTAAGGCTTCTGAACAAGAGAGAGCCACGATTGCCTGGTGGGAAGTAAGTTGCACAGGAAGCCACTCGGAAGGGTGTAGGAACCTGGGCACAGCCATAATGAAGCTGCACTGTGCCACAGTATGCAAACGGAAGGCCTCCAGGAACCTTCTATTAGTGACAAATCGCCATGGTTTTCCCATGCCTGTGTGAAGGCAATATGAAGGCCTAGACTTGACTTTACAGACTCCATCTTAGGAAAGGGCCACCATCTTAGACCACCTGGTGACCGGGCCTGTACTCAGTTTCAGGAAGAATCTCAGGAATGTGCTGTAACAACAAAACTCGAACAGATACNCTAGAAGCAGCCAATCAGTTTCAAATATGGTTTTCACACCTTAAGTCTAGACCAATAGTTTCAAAAAATCACCCTGCTCCATATCTCTTCACCCAATCCCAAAATGCCAAAATTCCCAGCTGGTGGTTTCTCCCTTTAAAAACCCTCCTACCCTGGAGCCTGCCGCTGCTGCTGCATTTCCCTCCATCCGCTGCATTGGAGCATAGGGTGGTGGTCTGTGTTCGAACCTGAAAATAAAAAGACCCTTGTGTGCTTGCATTGGAAACTGGCTCCTTAGTGGTATCTGGGGGATTTGCAACATGGGCACAACACCTATCAAGACTGCACAGCTTTGGACTTGACCTGACTGATGATGAGGGCATGAAGAAAGGACAGACACACAGACANACGCACAGAAAAACTAGAATCATGTGGGCCTTGGGCTTTGATGGAGACCCATCAGCAGCTCAGAAACTCAATACATTTATTATGTAGCACTGAGCAAGGAGATGCCCTTATTGTATCTAGCTGAAAGAAGAGGGTTAGCTAATCTCAAGGGGAGGGTTCTGTAGGGGAGTGGTTTCAGTTGCAGGCCTTCAGGAGGTAGAAGCTGTGGTTGATAGTTTCAGCTAAAGATCAATTGTTCCAAACATCCATACTTGGACCAGAGGCTTTGCAATTCCTCTGAGCCTGCCCTGAGGGAGGTTTTGCCATTCCTATGATTCTGAAGCATTGCGGTCCTTGACATGGCCACACTCATGTCAATAATACACATTTACTCAGGATTTCATCAGCTCTCCACACATGGTTTCTGTGGCTTGTCTGACCTCCTTTCAGATGGCCCCACTCTCAGCTTTTAGATACAACTTGGCAATTCNTCATATGCTTGGAACATTTTTTGAGTATTGAGTTTACAGGACTTGACAACCTGGTTATTTCATATAAGTAAGCATAATGATTGAGTTCTCTAGAGTAGTAGAACTGGTATAGATAACTCTGGTGTATCATATGTCTATAAAATTTGCTGGTGGTGAAGGCTCTGGAAGTGAGGGATGGATGAATAGAGAGAGAGATAAAGAAAAAGAGAGAGGGAGGGAGAGATAGAGGAAAGAGAGGGAGGGAGAGAGAGATAGAGATAGATAGATAGGTAGGTAGGTAGGTAGATAGAGACCTCTAGCAGCATTTTGATGTTTTTCCTCATTTTCAGAGAAAACCTGAGATGAGATCAGGTGAGGACAGACAGAGAGGAAGTTTTACAGGAGTGAAAGTCCACACTCAAGAAGGAGTAAGGCTTCCCAAGAGTGGATTGCGTTTCTGGGCTTTTGGACAGTTCATCTTACAGGTAGACTTCAGTGGAGGGAGGATTATTCACTAGTCAAGCAAGGGGGAAGATTATGGCTTTTAGGAATGAGATGGGATTTTCTTTGAATAGGGTTTGCTCCTCATTTCTGTCCTTACCTGGAGTTTATATACATGTCATTGAGACAGATGAATAGAGAGAGCAGACAACTAAATCAGCAAGCCTAATTGTCTGAAGCAAGGGACACTTAGCAGGCATCTTGGTCAGCCTTGTTGGTTCCAGCTCAATTTGAATAGTCTGTGTTTTTACTGTTTAAGTGGTCACAGAATGTCCTACTGTGATTACAGTTCTGANGTGGCAGCAGCTTCTGGTCATCATGCAGTTTCCCTCAATACCTATCTAGCCTCCCTGAAAGCTGTCTACCACTCTCTATCTTAGAAAAACAGAGTTAGTGTCTGCTTGCTTCTCGTTGTACTGAGTCCTCTTTCTCTTCCCTTCCCTCCCCATTCGTCTACCCATCTATCTACTGAGAGGTGGTAAGATGAACTCTGTGGGAAGCCTTCTTAGAGATTCAAGCAGAAGCTGATATTTCTATCTTGAGTCTGAAGCTGGAAACTGAGAAAAAAAATTTCCATTTTAGTTAGGAGGTGCCATTCCTTCTTTTTCAAGAAACCCCAGTTTAAGTCTTCAGGTGTTCAAGTGGCTGAAAGAAACCCACATGCATTATTATTCTAGCTTTTAACTTCATATTGAGTTATTTATTTTGATAAATTAAACTGATACTCTGCTTTTATAAAAACTATAGAATAAGACAAAGTTTAGCTTGGTGCCTAGACATGTTAAATGGTCAGTTCATGTTGGTTATGATTTTTTGCCAATTTTCAACTAAATTTACCTCCTGGATTCCAGGAGGGCCCTCTGAACCAGAACTCAAATAAAGTGATTAGGTCTGTTTCTTATGTTTGTTTATATACTATTAGACTCAATGTTTAACTTAATATACAGACTTTGACAGCTTAATGTAAAATATATCAATTAATATGAATAATAGCACAAAACCAATAATGGTTCAAAAATAACAATACAATATAAAATCGTCCATGATTTTCTAATCCCAACTAGGGACTTCTTTTTTTCTCCATCTTTATGTATTTACAAACATGTTATTTCTAGAGCTATATTCCAAATGAATTACTGTTTGCATTTGGCTACTTTGCAGAGGACATGATAGATGTTAAGATATCAACTAGGCAAACAAACTGTACGCTGTTGGAAGATGACAGCTTACCATAGCTCATCCCTGCAGGAGCCTGAGCAGCTGGGGNGNTTGTTCCCTTGGTGGGGCAGCTCAGCAGATGGGTCCTTTCAGAGTATTTCCTTCAGTTGCTGTCCTGCAGAAAGGCTGGTTGAAGGAGCAGAGAGTTCAGGAGTAAATTGTAGGTACAGTTTACTGAGGAGGAGAAAGATTAAGATCCAGATCTACATTTTCATGATTTTTTATTAATGCAATCTATTCATCTAGCTGAAGTGTGTGTGTTCCTTCAATATGCTGTGCATCTGACACTGCACAAAGCAGATCTGCCATCAGAGAGTAGTAGACTAGAAGGACAGATGGAGAGAAAGAAGAACATAAGGATCACCACAGGATGGAGCCCCTAACTGAGGGGTAGGTGTGATCAGGTGATGGGGTAGGCAGAGAGACTGACATGTCTTGGAGGATATTCTAAGCTGTGCTTTGGAGGGTGTGTAGGAGTAGGCCAGGTGAGGAAGGACACGCACACCCACAGTTCAATGTATTTTTCTATTGGTAGCAGAAAAAATTGCTTTTGGAGGAAATAGAATGCAGATGTTTTACTACTTATTCAGGAACCTTGAACCTCAGGTAAGGTTATGAGAACATACAAGCCTGTTTGTAACCCCATGGTTTGCAGAACTGANGACAGTTTCTGGCTGTGGGAAGAGTGCAAAGGTGAGAGGGTCCATATTAAGGAGCTTGGGTTTAATTNTGTGGTCATGAGGACTCACAAAATATTTTGTTTTTACATTTTAATATTTATTTATTCTTTGAGAATTTCGTACAGTGTGCTCTGATTGTATTCACCCCCTTCCTCCAGCTCTTCCCAGGTCTAAGCCCTTCCCTGCCCATTGAACTTTGTGTCTTTAAAAAAAAAAACCAAAAACAAAACATCAAAACCAATTTCTGCTTCTCAAATATTTTTGGATGTGTAGCCTTCCACACTAACCACGGTTAATCCACCAGGGGCTACAGAAAAACCATCTCTGTCTTTCCCAGCAGCTAACAATTACTAGCTCCTAGGTTAGGAGTGGGATCTTGTGCCCACACCCCTCTGCATGCTGGGATTTGGCTTGGGCTAGCACAGGTCTTGTCTATGCTGTCAGAACTGCTCTGAACTCATGTGTAGCTGCTCTGTTGTGTCTAGAACAGCCACCCCCTCCCAAATTTTTTTATAGTTGCCCACTGCCTCTGGCTCTTATAAGATGAGAGTTTTCTCTAACTGGTCACAGACAAGAGAGGTGGAGAGTCACATTGTAGCTTGTCCAGAGTAGGGAAAGGATCGAGGTTGTGGAGACCACATGGTAAGGTACTGTTGCTGAGAGTGATCCTCAGTCAGAAGCTGGAGGAATTGTTTTAAGGAGAGNAGTGTCATGTGACTGACTGATTCCAAGTAAATCATTTAACGATTAAATTTCTGTTTTGTAATTTATTAAAGAAGAAAAATACTAGCGCCCATCTGGTGGGGTGGTACTAAATACTAGATAAGAGAATATATGTAAAGTCTGTTATCACGTCTTGATTCAGAGAAACTTTCCATACATGTTACTCATTATTGCTTTATGTAATCTTCTGTCTGATGTATATAATTCAGTGGTTATGAAGATAAATTTACAGAGTCAGGCATTTATCACAACAATCCAAATTCAAACTCTAACCATCTCTGTAAAATACTGTGTACGTTTTTAGTCACCTCCTGTTATGATCCCAAGCTCTAGTCTGTCAGGAATCCACCTTCTATTTCTTCTTTTCCTCCTAGGTTCTGGAGATCAATTCCAGATCAATATACTAGGGATATTGTTAATTTTCTCACTGAGGTGAGAAAATGCCTGACAAAAGCAACAAAGGAAGGAAAGGGTTGTTTTGGCTCCTTGTGTGAGGGTCAAGACAGTGGAGCAATAGTGGCAACGGGAGGGAGAAGGAGGTGACTACACTGTGTCCCCAGGAAGCAGAGAGGCTTTGGTGTCAGCTCACTTTTCCCTTTTNTGTTAAGTCTGGAACTCCAGCTTGTGGGATGGTGCCCCACCTCTCACATTCAGAGTGGGTCTTCCCTCCTCACAGATACACACAGAGGCGAATTGTCCATAGAATTCTAAATCACATCAGAGTGACAGTGAGGATCAATCATTGCACCAGGCAGCACTGTACCACTGAGTTACAGCCTCAGCTGTTGCTTTAGATTTCTGGATATGTTTCATGAGTCGAATCAGACAGAATGCAGTCTTTTGTGTCTGGNTTCTTTCACTTAGCATGATGCTTGTAGAGCTCATCCATGTTGTAGGATGATTGTTACTTTTGTTTCTTTTTGTTGTTGAATGAAAAGATTACATATATGGCCATAGCATATTTTGTCATTCCAATTCACCAGCTGGTGGACATTTGCAGTGTTTCTAAACAAACACTGCTGTGAATNTTTGGGCATAAATACTTATGTGCACATGCTATATAATANCCCAGTTCTAAAAGTCTACAGTGCTTAGAAACACCAAATGTTTGAAGGAGATTACTACTGAATATGGCCTCGGGTCTTCTCCTTGGGAAATAGCTTTTTCTAGCTGTTTGGAAGATGCACACTGACCTACATCTAACAGAGAACTTACCTTTTCATTTACAAGATCAAAAGTTGATTTTAATAAAATACTTCATCAGTGAAGGACCCTCACTCAAAAATAGGCCCCTCACTCAAAAATAAGATCAAACTAACAGCCTCTGCTTGAANTAAAAGGAATAGGCCTGAGTTTTAAGTTTTGAGCTTCCCAGGTAATGCTGACAGAGGCTCCAGGAATTGAAACAGTACAAAGTTACAAAGTGAGAATGCCCAGAGGGCCATCTGAAAGCAACTGATTAACCACAGAATGTCTCAACGCCGGAGATAGTCTATAGAAGAGGTCTTGTGACAAACAACAGGTCTAGCTGAAGGATTAGATAATTCAGGAACTAAAGAAATTCCTAAGAGTAAGTAAAGATAAGCTAGTCAAAAATGAACCCGTACTAACCCCTCTCCCCTTTGAGAAANTTTGGAGTTTTTGTCTTTAAAAGCTAGGCTCACAAAGAAAGAGCAATTTTCCTCCTCACCTCGTTTCGACGTGGTGCTGTGGACAGGAATTCCTAGCCGGCTTGTACTACCCGTGCGCTGAGAATAAACCTTGCTGTTGCATTCTGGACACTCTTGGTCTCTGGTGGTCTCTTTGAGGGTCCTAATCTGGGCATAATAATCAGAAGTAGATCAGGGACTGACCTCACTACTTCTGAAGTTTGAATCAGACTATACTCTAAGAGCTTTCACAAATAGTGCGTAACTGCAGGGAGCACCCTGCAGAGGGCGGTGGTGTGGCCATCCGTGCCTTTCACACTAGACAGGACTAGTGTCCTGTGAAGCTGTGAGTGCATGGAGGCCATACAGCTGGTTCTCTTGAGTCAGTCATTTCTAACTGCCCTGGAAGCAGGGCCTGTTCCATTTCTCTAGGCCAAGTCAGAAAGAGATCTGAGGCTTGGGATGCCTCTCTGCTGAGTGCTGTGTGTAGCTCCAGATGCTGGGGAGTCCTAGGAAGGTGACTTGCTTTAAACCAAGGAAATTTCCAAATAGAGTTGCAGANGGTGGTGGCCATACAGAGCTGGTGGCACAGGCTGTAAGTCCTGACCGAGTGAGTCACCAAGTTCTACGCACACTTCTGTCTGGAGAGATCTAGATGCTCCCAATCTCATTAAGTTTATGACTTTGAATTCTTGTTCTATCCTTGGAGTAATACCCCTTTATTCAGATGTGAACAGGTTAGACCTGTGGGTAACATTTTGGGTGAAGGAGGCCAACTGGGGACTTATGTCTTATTTGGGATACATGCTTCATTATATCCTTCCCCTAAAAGAACTGGGCTCTACTCTCTCAACAGAAAGTTGAGGAAAATTAGACACATTCTGTGGAAAGCTGGAGTTAACATTCAAGTCTCAGAATCTGATCTTAGGTCAAATATCTCTTGCTTTTGCCAGTAAAAAGAGCCCAGATGTTTTTCTATTTACTTAGGCAAACCCCTGGAACACAAGTTAGTGATATAAACCTTTACATTTGCAATGTTAAGAACCTGTATTTGGANAGTCACAAGCATAAAATATATACTGTGAAATGCGAGGTCAAGACAGTGAACTCATTTCAGAACCACAGCCTTTGACTTAAGAATTTTGATGGGGTCTTCATGTTGGTTGAGCTTCTTGGTCCTAATATCATTGAGAGAATTAAATCATGATATTAAAACATTGAAACACTAATGCTTTGTTTTTATTGGCAAGAACCACCATGATCTAATACTAATGCCACAAAACATCAGTCACTTTTTTTTTCCTGATGAATAAGATGAACTTTGGCTGCTTGTGATAGTAAATTTAATAATGTCAGTGATTTGAACTGTTTCAATTCAAAATGTGCAGAATGTGTTTCTCTGTCTCCCTCCTGCTCTCCCTTGCCCTGTCTTTCTCCCCCTCTCTCTTTCTTTACTCTGTACTACTGCTGTTAGTAAGTTTTGTGTCAAATAAGCTTAAATACGTAGGTCAGAACATATCACTCACATGTACCATGTGCATGCCAAACTCAGTACCCTGTTGGGCCCCTCTCACAGGTGGTCTGAATTTGCTTCTAGCTGGACCTGTAAGCAGATTTAATATTTCATAAGCACTGCTCCGTCTCATGCCTCCATTATTGACACCACATGGAAGTCAGGAAATTGGTTCTTTCTGGGAACAGTTTGCAGAAATATGCAGCCTGTCAGCCCCTTTCTCATGGGTGCATTAACAGAGAGGCTCACAATTACAAGTAACGAACCTTCTCCAGATGTGTGCAGCAGCTCAGCTCCAACTTTATCTCCAGTCCTGAAGATGGACTTGACAAGATGGATTATTTGTGGCTGTATTGTAATAACTTTGTGAAATTGGAATTCCCAACGATGGTAATGGAGGGTGAGGAACCAGCAGCTGGGCAAGGGAGACTTTCTCTTCGAAGTAAACAATACAGAAGACCGGCAATGCCAAGAGCAGATCAGCTGCAGTGTTTTCCTGCTTTGGACACCAACTTGTCCAGACTGTTTCTCATTTTTTCCCCTTTTATGATTCTGTTTATGTTACACACATTAAAGTTAAGTCATGTCTCTAATAAGATGGAAACTGGAAGTGAGATTTGGAAATGACCGAATCAACCTTCCTAACTTGTTTCTTCTCATGGCGAGCACAAAAACAACTGACAGAAAGGGATATACCAAAGAAAACAACTTTAATTGTTGGCTTCATGGAAAATCTAATCCAGCCTTCCATTCATCCTCTTCTGGTAGACTTTCTCTATATGGCTGAGGGCTTAGCTTAGCTGACAAGTTCCCGAAGGATCACTAAGTTTCTGTAAGAAAGGATCTAGCNGTAAGTGATGCTGATGTTTTTCGGTCTCAAAAGGCAGGGAGGTTTTTCCAGGATAATGTAATTGGGAGTCAGTTTCCCTTACATTTTATGGGTAGACGATTTCAAGGGAATATTCTTTTAAAAGCAAGGCTATATTTCAACTTTCCTGTTCAATCCCAAGTCCCCTGAGTTGATAGTTACAAAATTGGGTTCCTTGGGGAGTTATTTGTACATCTCCTTGGTTGGCACTCTTAGTTGTTTGATGTTGATGTCCTAGATAAAATTCTTCAAGTCCAGCTGTTGGGATTTAGCTTAATATGTTTGGACAGAGGGATTTCCTTTGTCATTGAAGAGAGGGAATCCAAACAAAATTAGTCATTCTTGCATCTTCTATTTATAGTCCAGCTATTATTCAGATGCATTGTTGAAGAATGATGTAGACAAAATTTTTTCTTTCATTTTTTTCTCTTGTAAACAGAACCCTTTTTATATCATGTGGATTTAACTTTGGTTTCTAACTTAGACAGACAAGACACTTAACAAAATATTACTATTGAAATGAAAAATTACCCCTTAAGTCATCCCATCTCCATTTGCAAATTAAACATTTGTCAGCACAAAGTATGTGGGATGACTAGAAGTCATGGATGACTTACATGGAAGTGGCAGGGGTTGAAAAGGTCAATTTAAAAATTATTTGCGTGGGTTGCTCATGAATTATAGTCGANGTCTTGGGAATATCTAAATAGAATCCTACTTTAGTCTCTTAGTTGAATGTCAGCATTAAAGCTAGCCTGCTAATTTAGTGAGAGTCATGATTGAAAGTATTTTTATTTGGGGGATATGTTAAGTAATTTGTTTTTTGAAGGTGGTGGGGTGGGAGTAGAAACTTTGGCTATACATGGTAAGTGGAGGATTAGGTAGATTGGCTAGATAAACTATGGGAGTTTCCTGGGCTACTGAGTTCTTCCTCTCTCTCTCTGTCTGTCTGTCTCTTTTTCTCCACCTAATCTTTCCAGTTATTCTGGAGACAGCTGGGAGGACAGTAGACTAGAGGATAAATCTGTCTAGGTGGGAGAAAAGTCTGGAGGAAAACTCTATGGGCTGTCATTTGATTAGTGTGGTGTGCTAGACTAGACTAGAGATGATGGGTTAGTGATAATTGAAGCCCAAACTGGTAGAATCCATTGGAGGAATACAAGGAAGCCAGGAGCAAGGCCAGAAAGGCCTTCCTCAATCCCATACAGCAGCAGATCTTGGAGTAAAGATACACCACAGTGGTGTATCTTTAAGGCTGTTTAAGTCATTATATCCAATGATTCCTGGGAAATATTGCAAATGTTTTGGTAAGTAGAGGTCAGTGACAAAGACCTCCATGAAGCAACAGTTTTTATAATTAGAATATTGTACCATCATCAAAGAGGACCTGTCTGGAGACCTGGAAGAATAGTGACAAGATTTGGTCCCTTATTGAGAGGTACCTGGTGAGGAAGTAGTCAACTCTAGGCACCCTGTCAAGAAAGTGGCTCATGGATGGAGGAAGTAGAATGCAAACCAGGAGCCTGGGAGAGTCGTGAAGTCATCAAGAATTGATACTTCTACCACGGTCTGTCTAGGAGAAGGCAATTTTCCCACAGGGACTATAGGTAACTTTTTTTTATTAACATAGACTACCATGTCAGCATCAGTAGATCAAATGTCAAGTCTTATATGCACTGGTAGGATCAAGGCTGCTGCTAGATTCCTGTGCTGGGGGAGAGAACTGGCTTGGTTTCAAATCAAATCTCAAATATCATACCTGCTTGACCTTGGGAAGTTGCTTTCTTTTTAGAGGTAATAGAAGGCCTTGTGACACAGAACAGCTATCCTTAAAGGAGAAAGCACTGGAGTATTATTGTCTCAGTTAGGGTTTCTATTGCTGTGATAAAACACCGTGACTAAAAGCAACTTGGGGAGGAAAACCTTAGAACTCCCAGGTCACACTCCATCACATAGGGAGGTCAGGCCAGGAACTCAGGGNAGGAACCTGGAGACAGTAACTGATGCAGAGGCTNTGGAGGAATACTGCTCACTGACTTGCTCAGACTGCTTTCTTACAGCACCCAGGGCAACCAGCAGAGGGGGCACTGCATACGGTGATCTGGGATCTCCCTCCATATCAAATCATCAACTAAAAAAATGGTGTGTGTGTGTGTGTGTGTGTGTGT
>LZPO01034880.1:596203-606335 GCA_001675575.1 Neotoma lepida | reverse complement strand
GGAGAACAGGGGTCACAGAGCACAGCACTGGGTACAGACTGTTTCCGTTCCTGTTTTGTTTTTAAATTCCAATAATTGTTTTCAGTTGTGTTTTTAAGCATGCAGCTTACTTTCGTTTTGTTCAGTGATTCTGCCAAGGAGGCAGGGATGGGTGGGAAAGGGAAACTTAGAGAAAGGTGGAGGTCTGCCCCGCGTTGTCCAGCCTCTGGCTTCCTGCCTCCCCATGTACTCTCCTTCCACGGGCCACCGGAGTCCAAGTGTGGATGTCTGTCTGTTGTTTAAGAGGAAGGAAAGACTATGGCCGTCTTCTTGAAAAAGTCGCACATAAATATCCAGCTAGAATCCAGATGGAGTTGCCCAGCAAACGAGTTCTACAGGAAACTAATGACAGTGTTCAATATGACAGGACTAGTGAGAGTGTGGTATACATTCTANTGTGTTAGTCCAGTCTCGTCATTCGTGGATGTAGACATGGAATCTTGGAGGGAGCAGGGAACTGGTGCCATAGGGGCCCAGCAAAGGTCACAGGGATAAAAGTTGTGTGTTCTGTGGATCAGTCCTGGGCTAGCAGAGGGAGCCAACTCCTTTTATCAAAAGCTCAGCTGGTGGAGACAGTAAAGTTCCCTAGCACCCATCCCAGGGAGGCCTCCTTTCTACCTCATTCCTCATCCAGCCACGCCTAGTGCCCCAGAGGACCTACCTTACTGTCCACCCTGTGCATGGCCGGTACAAGGACAAGGTCACCAGGAAGAAACACCACACACCGCCTGGAAAATAGAGAAATAAGCCAATAGAAGGACGAGATCCACAACCCAGCCCTTCCTCCTGCAGACTCAGCTGTGGTCTCCCCTAGAGAGGCCTCTGCTGTTGTTGACATCCTGCCAAATGGTAGAGACAACCTTGTCTTGTGAGGCTCCAGCCTCAGATCCCAAGTCCTTGAGGGACTAGAGAGAAGCTAATTTGAAGCTTTGTAGAAGGCAGTTCTACCAAATGCAGATTTTATGGAGAGTAGTGAGCTGGCTGACAGTGGTAGGAAGCAATCAAAGAAAAGATGCCCCTCTGAGCCTTGGAGTGCCCCTCTAAGCCTTGGGGTGGGTGGCATGTTTCTAGTGAGGTCAAAGCTCAGGAAAGAAGAATGTGCCTCTGGTGGGGGTGGGCCGGCCCTAGAGAGTTGATGCTGATGACTTGATTGCCTTCCCCTCCACAAGAAAGGAAGAGAGCAGAGGGCACGTGGGCCAGTCCTCCAGCCAGAAAGCTGCTTCCACAGGGCAGCTACCTCTGCTGCACTGATGACCACTTCAAGTCTAGGGTTGGGGGAAAAGATTAAACCTCATTTTCCTGATTTCTGAAACCCACTACTAACCTGCTTTTGGGACTAGGGACCAGCAGGAAGGATGGTGAACCAGGGAAGGGCAGGACATGGGGAGAAGCCAAATCCATGGGTGTTAGACGTGGTCCCTAGGGTTGAGGAACTCTGGTGAACAGTACCAGAGGGAGCTATGGACAGGAGCCTGCCCTAAGGAGGGACCTCATGGTGAGACATGCCTCACAGAAGAGCAGGCTGGGGTTAGGCGACGCTGGGCTGTTTTGGGGGCAGGGGTTGAGTGTAGTAGTAAATAAATGCCTCCTGCCCCTTTAGTGTTCCCCCGCCCCCTGCCTGCTCTGATGGTGCTCAGGCCCTCCTAGTGAGCTGTCCGACCTTAGAGTGGGGTGAAGTGTTCTCCAGTTGAGAGGAGATATCGCCTTCTGTCTTCTGGGATTGTATTGACTTGGAACGGAGGCCCCAGAACCTGCAGCATGACTGCAGCACAAATGAGGAAACCCTGCTGGGAATGAACAGGTCTGGCTAGGAAGATAGTCCTGGACAGGGCAGGGGACTATGACCTCTGTCAGAACTGCATGTCTTTCCAGCTGCTGCCTGCCCTCTACCCCAGGCTCTACCCAGCCTATTGTCCAGGGATTGAAGGNCTACAGGTGCCATGTGAGCCCCTACTTCCAAGGGGATAGGAGCTCCTCCAGCTACCAGGTCCAGTCATCTGCTTCTAGACTGACAGAGGAGAGGGCAAGGTTACTCCTGCTGAGGATTAAAGAGGAGGAGGTGCTCAGACTGCTGGGTCCAGGCCTCAGTTAGAGGTGAGGTCCTTCCTACTCTGCCCCTACCTGTTAAACTCAGTTTACTCTAGGAGCGACTACCCACCTCTGATTACTATGATGGAAGCCAGCTGTAGGGCAGAAACCTGAAGCACACCCCTTTCCCCTCCCCCCAAGAGCTATATACTCTGGATTGAATTTAGTCCTGCTGACAAATTCTTGTCTGTCCTTGGAGAGCCTTCCTACCCTCTCTGGGACTTTTGCCTTAGCATCAGTCACCTTTCCTGGTCACCATCACCTCCATAGAGGTCAGACTGTGCTTACCCAGCAGCCAGCCTGGTGCCTTGTGTCTGCCCCGTGGCAGGTGACTGGCACCAGGGCTCCTAGCAACCGTGGACAAAAGGTTATTCCTGATGTGCCAGGCTGCCTGAGTGGCTGGCTGGGGCTTTGGCTGGTATGCCTGCCAACGTTCATGTGTGNGGACAGGTTTGTGTCTGCACACTCCAGCCGCCCTCCCTCCCCTTCAGAAAAAAAAAATGTGCACTCCACATGTAGCGCTGTAACTCTCACTGATGAAATGGAAAGTTGAACATAAATCAGTGTCTGCCGCCCCGTTAGCTATGCATCAGCAGTCAGCGCCTGAGAGATTTGCTCGGTAACAAAGCCCCCAGCGGCTCTGCAGGCTGTGACTGCCCCCTAACGAGGAGCCTACCCCACACTGTGGAGCCCTGCTGGTTTTCTCCAATACCACACAGCTCTCTCTGTACCCTCCTTCCCGAGTAGGTAGGAGGCCTGGACAGAGAGCCTGCTGCTGTTCCTTGCCATTGGTGGGCCTTACCTCCCAAGCTGTGAACTGAGGTCAGGCATTTGTGTATCAAATGCTAGAAGGCCTGGTGTCCACTGCTGTTGAAGGCCTGGGGCTGGCTTCTCCTCTCCTTTTGGACCTGCGTTTTATACTTGGGTTTCTTTTAGCATTGAGTTCTCTTTTCTGCTTCCGAGAGAGCTGGCCTGTGTTGCCAGCAGCTCAGCTCTAGGCTGTCTCCTTTCCCCAACAAGAGTTGCTTATGGAGGTGTTCCCATTTGTTGGAGTTACCTTGTTTGGTCTCTCTGTAGCCTACTGCAGGGGTAGACCCTCTGTGCCTGTCCTGCCATGACATCAGCAAATTGTATAAGATGTTTCTCCTTTACAAAAAGAGAGGTCAGATTTGCTTAGTCCTTGTAGCAGAAAGGGTTTGAGGAAGAGCCTTGTCCTGGTGTGCCTCTGTAGTACACAGGTCAGGATGGCTACCTGTCAGTCATATAGCCTTGCCCCCGGGATCTAGGCCTGGTCCTGGGATAGGATTCAGAAGCAGCTCAACCATCTAGTATAGTATGAGAATTCTCCTGAGGACTTGGAGACATGGTATGTGCCATTTCTGTCTGAAGATTCTTCCCCAGGCAACCTTTCCTTGCAGAGTTTCGTCCAGACACAAGGACTTGACAGCAGTAAAGCTTCTAGCCCAGGCCTCCCAAGCTTCTGTGAACTTTTTCCCCAGAAAAGCCCTGTCTCTTGCTAAGACCTGAATGGTGGTGAGTGAGTCTGGAGGTATTCAGGGCAGGCACAGCTTTCATGAAGTGCCAGCTCCATGCTAGAGGTTAGGCTCCCCCAGGGCTTTCCGCCCAGCAGGTGACAGGGCATCAGCTCTATATGCAAGGCAGGGTAGGTGTGGATGGTACCCTATTCAGGCCAGGAAGTAGCGAGTGGCTGTGAGCAGGGCCTTGGGAGCAACAGGGCTTTGCCTCTTCTGGTAGCAGAATATGGGCAGCACTTGAGGTGCCGTAGGATTCCTGCTGTTGCTATCTGTGCTGGAGGGGGATGGGCTGGACACAAATGCACAAATGTATTCATGTTCAATAATGTTTCTCAGTGTTGCTGGAAGATGAGGAACAGCCTTAGGTCCATGCCTACAGTGGCCTAGAGAGCATGCTCTTCCTTGTGGGTGAGGCAGGTGCAGAGCCCCACCCCTCCTTCCTCTGTGAAACAGGTTATCCTTCCTGGTGGTTAGGGTTGCTCCAAAAAATTCAATGAACCTCTCTGAACTTCAGTTGCTTCACCTCCTGTTTGGAGTTGATACAACCACAGCTCTTCAGGGCCCATGTGAAGACGTTGTGAAGTGTTGCACAGGAAACCCTGTGCTGGGTGCCTGGTGCCTGGTGAGCACTCTGTACCTGCTACCATTTGGATGGCTGCTGTGTGCCCTGGGGCTGCTTTATTCTGTGTGCTTTCTACCTAGCCAGGAGTCAGGGCTGCCTTGAATGATGCTCTTGACAGAAGGGTGTCCTCTAGTGTAGCACAGTCTTCATGGCGTTGCTGAGGTTCTTGGATTCTCCAGAGCAACTCCACTGTCAGNGCTTAACCTTCCAGTTCCACTGACAGAGTTGGGGCCTGGGAAACACCAGTCCCATTTGACCCTTCAATGAGGCAACTCCCTAATCCCTTCCTAAAGTCTGCCCACATGACTTACCCCCCTGGCTTTGGCCACCCCGACTTCTTGTTCTTTGGTCTAGCCAACAGGACCCTGGAGGGGAAGTGAAGCCTGGGAAGCAGATTGTGGGTTCAGGAGCCACTGCTTCTGTTCCTAGCAGGCTTGTTTTTGTGAGCTTAACCTGCTCTCAGACCCCAGGGAGTATGTCTCGGTAATCTTGCCTGAGCATCATTTGAGTTTCATTTTTCCCTTACCCGTAAAACAGAAACAGCTCCACCTACTTCATCAGCTTTGAATTGAACCAAAGAGCATGGGAATGGTTGGAAATCTACAGGATTCCTTCTCAGAGGCCAGCATTCAATCATTCACTCATGCAGCACACAGTCACAGTTGATCGTCTTCTGCCTGGCCCTACTGGGCCTCTGGATGTTCATGGTGCACTTGTCGGCTGCCATCCTGGACTGCCATGCCAAGTACTCTTCCTGTCCCCAGTGTCCCTTAATTATAAAATGTCACATTTCTTAGTACAGCATCTGGACCCTGTCTGACCTGCCCTTGATATCCTGACCACATTGGTAGATCAGCTCTTGGTCCCCAGGGCAAGGGTCAGACCTGTTGTTCTTGAGCCTGGTCTTTGTCCCTCTGTCAGTCTGTGGGAATTCTTCTCCCAACTGCAGAGTTCTCTCCTACAAGAGAAGGCTCTTCGTTCTCAGGTCATTGTTATACAAGGCTTTGACAGAGTCTTGCCCTGTCCTTGCTCTAAGGTCAAAATGAACAAACCTAACACACGGATCTAGTCAAGTTCCTCTTCATGAGGTTTGTTTTTAAGTGATCCCAATAAACTTTCTCTGCAGTTGTAGGAATAGTCTTAAGAGTCTGGAAATCTGTGATCTAGTCTGGAAAAGTGACCTGTTTTTCTGAGTCCTGGTCCCCAGTAACGTTAGAGGGAGTGGACATGGGGCGAATGAGGAAACTATATCCCAGGCTGGCATATTCCTGCCATTGAAAAGCCTATCAAGTGGGATTCCTGAGTGGGTAATAAGGAAAAAGAAAAGGATCCTGAAGAATTCTAGGAGGTAGTCAGGATCCTGTGTTGACAGCTTCACATAGGAGCAGCTACCTCTCCTTGACAGCTGGCTCCTGGCACTGACCTGAGTGCTTGAACCTGGGCGCTGTAGACTCATGATTGTCTTCCAGCCACATCAAGATCTTCAGAGGGTACACAGGCCAGGCTCCTGCCACAACTCTGGCTTCTTCCATTACCCCAGAGTCGTTCCTTGTGCTTCTGCCAGAGTCCTCCAGGGTGCCGTGTACGTTGCCCATGTGACAATGGACCAGGAGTCCTCCAGGGTACCGTGTACGTTGCCCATGTGACAATGGACCAGGCATCTCAAACATGTTTCACTTAACTGAGAAAAGAGTCCCAGGTTATCTTAGCATGTCAGAGGAGGAAAAGAAACCATAGAGCTGTGGGAGCAAAACGCAGATCATTGGCTTCCAGGTCTGTTCTCGCATATCTGTTGTTTGGTGGATGGTGGAGGCTGAATTCTGGGCATTTTGGGTGTGTGGCTTCCAGCACCCCATTACTCTCTTCCTGGTTGGCTGTGAGCAATCATGAATTGTCTGGTGATCTGTGCAGTGTTAGGTTGGAGGGACTGTGTGCACAGGTGAGTCCGGAGGCCTTCGAGTAGAGCAGGCTTCTCTGGAGAGATGAGGCAATCCCTCTTTAACATGCTTCTCACCTCCAGTGCTGTTGTGATTAACAGCAGAGCCTGAGTGCTGGCAGGCGGGAGCTGGCTGCACAGTAGCACTGCCCAATTTCAGAGCAAATGGCAGTTTTTAAGGGGGCGGGGAGCAGATTGCTCTGGCAGAACAGGAATATTCTCCCAGTGCCAGAGGAACCGATGTAGTTTACTATCGGGGTCCATCTCTACTTCTTACATATCCCCAAAACATGTTACTTTGCAATGAATAGAGGTCAGAGAAAGAAGGGTCTGTCATCTGGAGCCTGCTAGAAGCCCTCAGGGAACCTTGACCTGGTCAGTGTCATGACAGATCCCAGCAAGGCCACAGAGTCACTCACAGCGAGAATATAATGGCTTTCCTCCTTCCCCATGTAGTTGGCAAGTGATGAGAATTAGCACCCTGGACAGCTGTTAGCTCACATGAGGTTGGGGGGGTGTTCCCCATGGGCATAAGTTCTGAGTCTTGACTTGAGAAAGAAATAGAGAAACATCTTGGGGGAAAGAAATGGATGTGTGATCCTTGGAGATAACAGTCTAATAGTGACTTCCTTACAGTGGCTCCCATAGATTAAAACTCTTAAGTACCAGGCCCAGGTCCCCATCTTTGTGTAAGCACACCTTTTCCTGACTTGGGGCTGCCTGGACTCTATCCTCTGGGCCCAGACTATCCACGGCACATTTACATCCTTCAAGATCCTGCCTCCTGTCATTCTGTCCTGATCACTGCTTGCCTAAATATCTCCTGCACTTGGTTTCTGTCTCTGATGCTGCTATGGTCATAGTTTCACTTTGGTCTCTCCAACCAGCCTTCAGCTTCAGAGGAAAGGGAGGATACTACTTGCTCATGTCTCCAGTGCTTAACATACACATGGCACACAGAATGGTACCCAGTAGTCAGATGGACTGGCTGTAGCAAGCTGTGGGTCCTGCCTATTAGTCTGAATGCTGGGTATTTTTCCTTTTTTCCCCAAGAAGGTGGCCAGTTATACCAATAACAGACACACAGTGTTCAGCAGGGAGACCTCAAGATTTTAGTGACTCCCTAAATCATCTCTCCTCTTTTGCCTCATCCCAACCCATGTGTTCAAGATTAGGCCTGATGAACTCAGAGACTCTTCCATGCACCTCAGTCCTTAGGAAAGGGGCCAAGCAGTCTGAACCTGCTGAAAGAATGCAGATGCTCATGTCACAGACAAGAAGCCCAGCACTGTGACAGGGATGAAGTAATTGAGATCGTCACCAAGGAGTATCTCTGGGGATAGGGGCAGGGATGCACACATGGAGGTCAAGGTCAGCTTCTGAATCAGTTTCCTTCTTCCATGTTATGGGTCCAGGGATCACGCTCAGGTCATCAAGCATGGTAGCACTGAGCAGCCATCTCACCAGCCCCTGGTGTTGGCTTTTATGCTGTGGTGATGAACTGTAGTTTATTCAGGACCAAAAGTTAAGCAAACCAGGCTGGTGAATGGTGATGTGTCAGTGGGGAGAGAAGAGTATTTGCCAATCCCTGACTTACATTCATTCCGTCTATCTCCGGTGGGATAAATCTTAGCTCTCTGCTAATGCCGCAATGTCCCTGGTTTGTCATCACCCTACCCCCACCCCTGCACACACACACACACACACACACACACACACACACACATCAAACTCACTGTGTGGCTGAGGCTGTCTGTGGACCCTTGACCCTCTTGCCTTCACCTCCCAAGTGCATGTGCAATCATGCCTGACTCCATTTTCTCCTTTGCAAATATTTTATCTTTATTTTCTTTGTCTTTTAAGAGAGATATGAGTTTAAAAATCAAAAGGTGTGTATAGTATTATATTTTCCCTTGCAAATTAATAAAGGCCCCACTTTTTCCTCATCAGCTGTGAGAGCCATCATCTCATTCAGCTATTGGTAGATCATTCCTGTGATGGGCAGGCTAGCAAATGCCCAAGGTTTTGTGAGCCATGTTGCGACTTCTCAGCACTCCCATTGGAACACAAAGGCAGTAGTACAGATGAACCGCTGGTACAGATGAACATGGCTGTGTCCTAATAAAACTTTATAAAGAGCTGGCAGAACTTACTGTATGTAGCCTGGTCTGATAGTTGTGCCTTTGGGGTCTTTGTGCTGCCACTCACCCCAGCCTCCACCTGAGCTGTGCACAGAGCTGAGTCTGAGCATGTGCCTTCATGGCTGGGGCATGTCTGGCCCCATTCTCTGCCTAAAAGCAGTAAGCACTAATTCCCTTCCCTTAGGGGTCATAGCATAGTCACTGTAAGGGTTGGAGCAAGAAGAGAACCATTCCTCCTCTTTGTTTTAGAAGCCATCATCTAGCTGGGCACAGTGGCACATACTTTCATCCCAGAACTCGGGAGGCAGAGGTAGACAGATCTCTGAGTTCAAGGCTAGCCTGGTTTACAGGGTAAGTTCCAGGACAGCCAGGGCTACCCAAGGAAACCCTGTCTCAAACAACAACAGCAACAAAAACCAAAACATCATCATCTACTAGCTCATGGGCAAGTGTGTCGCATACATGTTGAGATTTCTTTTCTTGAGTGTTCCTGTGTGTCTTTGAGGGCCCCTTTGAGAATCACATTCACCCTGAGTCGTCTCTCCTTTTGCCCAGTGCTGTCCTGACTTCTTGGAGAGATGGATTGGGAAGAGGGGTGATGCTGGCTTTACTGAGTTCAGGTAGAAAGCAGTGTGCCGCTGCTGATTCTCCCTGATGTCTCCTCAGTGAAAACACTCCTTGTGCATTCCTTCTCACTCTTAACTGCTGGTGCCTTCCCCACCCCTCTGTCCTATGCCCACAGTGCATCGTGTTGCGAGCTCATCCATTGAACATCCACCATACTCACCTGATGGGTCAGGCTCCTAACTCAGCTTCCAGAGGATCCTGTGTGTACACAGATTCACACTGGGCATACACATAAATATTCATAGTCCCTCTGCCTTAGAATCTGCACTCCCCAGAATGCTCACCCATTAAAAAAGAAAAAGCCTTTCCCAGGGGACACGTTGAAGCAGGACAGAAAGACAGCTCTCTAAACTGTGCCAGGTTCATTCATGCAGATAGAAATGAAGAAGTAACATCTGGTGAGCACTTGTAGAGTTAACTTGTTCTTCTCTCATCCTGCCGGATGTCAGCCTCCAGTTCCAGTGGGGTAAAGGTGACGACGTGTGCAGGTGCAGGGTATCGATGGCTCGTGGGCACATCTTGGTCCTCTCTACAGAGTAGGACTTGCAGCCTTTTCTGCCCACATTTGTGTCCAAGGAGTAAAGTTGATTGTCTGTGGAGTGCTTTTGCTGTGTGTATAGTCATCATAATTTTATATTCCCTCATCTACAGCAACATGTCCAGCAGGCAGGTGGCTACTAGCCACAAGACCTTCATACTCTACTGCTGAATGATAAAACCCAGAGTCCACAGAGTTAGGGGATGTCAACTTCACCCCTTGAAACTACATATTTAAGTCCCCTTTCCAATGTCCTGTGAGGACAAAAGTCCGATTTGGCCTAGATGATAATGACACCACCATTACATTACATTACAGAGCACTGTCCCAGCCCTTGGGACTGGGTACTAACAAAGAACCTGAATGATTAACAGTCAAGGGCCTGGGCCCCAAGGCCATGGCTCTGACCCTGGTGCCACAGCCTTAACCCTATGCCTGCTCCTTTCAGGCACGTGCACGCACTCCTGGGGGAGTGTAGGTGGCATTTAAGAAAGGAGCACACGCCGGGCGGTGGTGGCGCACGCCTTTAATCCCAGCACTCAGGAAGCAGAGGCAGGCGGATCTCTGTGAGTTCGAGGCCAGCCTGGGCTACCGAGTGAGTTCCAG
>LZPO01034880.1:574323-596041 GCA_001675575.1 Neotoma lepida | reverse complement strand
ACTATCATCCTTTACCCCAGAGTCATTTAGAGTACCAATTTGGTCAATCTGTTGATACCCACATGTTATCTTAGTTCCTCAAGCTCAAAAGCATTAGAGGTACCACCCAGAGCTTTTTGAGGCCCCTTGATCTAGCTGTATGGTTGCCTCACTGCACAGGCCCTGCCCTGGATGTCCTATTGGGGCAAACAGCAATCATTGTTGTCCCAGAGTTCTGTACATACCACCACCTGACAAGCAGGATGTTGGCCGAGGCTTACAGGATGCTCTATGGCTTTCCTCAGGCTGTAGACATTCATGGCAGGACACCCTGACCCAGGCCAGAACCAGCCAGCCAAACTGCCATTTTCCCTGCCAGAGACAAGAATGCCTAAGAGGCCCATTGTGAGCTGGGCCATATAGATGGTTCCATTTCTCTTCAGGAGGCCTGAGGCTCAGGGATGTTAGGGAATTGGACTCACCACATATACTTCGAGGATTTCCCCATCACACCCTAGTGCATCTCTCAAAAGCTTCAGTATGGGGCGTAGCCAGATTGTGGCAGGAGGGGCTCCTGCTGGTAGTTGTGAAATGCTTTTCTGCAAAGACCTCCGATCTTAGAGCTGCAGGAATGCTGCTCCCTACCATGCTGATGCCCATAAAGGCCTCTCCACTAAACCATCAGCATCCAGACTGTAAGGTTCTGTGAAATGGCTGAACACTTGCCTCCATCACACCGGTAACAGAGCCTCCCAGGCCTTGCCTGAGTGGCTCTCACAACCTGCTGGATATAACACTACTTACTACTGAAATTACAGGAAAAAGAAAGAAAAGGAAGTGTGGGGTTCANGTGTCTGAAGGCAGCGATCTAGGGCCAGCTGTGAGGGAAGGGCAAATCCATGGATAGGGTCAGGGCATTATGAAGGCCACACAGCACATGTGTTTCTTATCCACCTTTTCCAAAATTCAGGAGCTGGAATTGCCCTTCATTTGGTTCCCCCTCGACTCAGGTCCCCTGTCACCACTCCATAGACAGTGAGGGTAGTAGATATGTCTGATCTACTGCAGGACTATAGTTCTCTTCCCAGCTTCTGGAGGCCTGTAGAGCAAATCCATATTCTGTAGCCACTCTGGGCCTCAGTTTTCCTCACTGGCAGCAGGAGGGAGCTAGGCATCACTCTATAGAACCCTAGGAGTTTTGCCAACTCTCAGCCTTTTTTCTGTCATTGGGTTCTTCTTTTCCCACTGGGCCAGGAGCTCTCCTGGACACAGATATGCTGCTCATGGGCTTGCAGGATGGTGGACTTCTCCAGATCCCTAGGCCCCAGAATCAGGCTTTGAAACCTGCCTGCCTCCCCCACTTAGTAACTACAGAGCTAACGAGTACTTTCCCCCTTCTGAGCTTTGTTCCTGGCTATGAAACGGCATGGCTGGTGGTCCTTACGTTGCAGAGCGTAGGATTAAGTGAGCTGGTAACAGGCAGAAGCCCACTCTCCCCTGTGTTGTCAGAGTTGGTTTTGCTCATCAGTGAAGGGACAAGAGCAGCCAGTGACAAAGCTAGAATTTGAACCCAGTTTTCCCCTCCCCAAGCCCTGTTTCTTTAAAAATAGATGTAGATGGGGACGTAGCATGTCACAGAGAGAACCCTGGTGAATGAGTTAGGAGGCTTAGCTCAGCAAATAGGTAGTTCCTGGTAAGTCCCTAGCCCTAGCCCAGTCTCTGGCCTGGGCTCTCCTTCTCTATAAATGAAGGACATTAGGGAAAGAGGTGGCAGTCTGTTACTGTAGGGCCATCTATCAGCAGGTGGTTACTGGAGCTGGGCTCAGCCATCCCTATTCACCCTAATGTTGTATAGTTCTTGTAGCAGGAACCCCCAACACCCTTGAGAGAATGGGCCTTGGCCAGCCATGCTTCTAAAAGCTATTTTAGGGTTTTCAAAAGGCCTCTAGTCGCTGAACTCCAAGAAGGCCCATGGGAACTTGTCCTGCCTGGGAAACTGATCACTGGGACACCCTCCTCCTCTCATCCCACTAAATCTCACGTGTTTAGTCTCTGGGGATGTTTGCTAGAGCCGCCTTCCATCTTGGCAAAGGTCAGAAACCTCCAGCAAGGGCTTTGTTTGTTTGTTCTGTCCTACGTCCTGTGTAGTTTTGCCCATGCAGAACCAATTGAAAAGACCATTGAGTTCCCTTTCTCTAACTCAACTGGCAGCTCTCGGTGAAAATGCTGGCTGGGAAGGACGATGAGGCCACTGGTTCGAGGCCAAATGAAGTGGCAGTAGAGCCCCTCGCTTTCTCATGGAGGCAGCAATGCACCTGTGTTTTCTTCATGGCAGAAGAGATTTCTCTGAACATATTCTATTCTTTGCTCCTGAGGGTGTAGCAGGCTATGTAGGGTTCCTTATGGGGTGCTACAGTCTGAAGGACACAGTAGGACATGGCCAAGCTGAGTTCAGATAGTAGGGGTACAGAGAACCTGAGTGACCCACTGGCACATAGAAAGCTTTTTCTTCCTGACCCATACAGCAGGCTCCAGGAAAGGTCAGGGGCTGTGCCTGAAGTTTATAAAGCTGCAGGTCCTTGGCTGACAGGGGGGTGATGTCACGGAGATGACTTTAATCTCATCTGAATTGAGGTTGCCCTGGGGTTTTCTCTCTGGGTGATCTCTTTTGGCCTGGGCCAGGATTCTCTGGCCCACCTTCACATCCATAAGGAGACATGGGAGCTGCTGATCCCCAGCTTCAACAGCCCCCTTCCCTCCCTGTCCCCACATGCCAGGGCCTCATCAACAGCCTTGTTCTGTGGTATGTCTGTCTGGGTGACAAAGAACCAGCCTTGCCTTCTAGCCAGGCTTCAGACCTGGTGTTGAGCACTGAGCCTCAAGACAGCCATCATGTGCGGCCCCAAGGTGAGCACCTGTGGGTGCCTCAAGTTATTTCCTCTACTCAGCAAGTGAGGTGGCCACTAGGAGCCACTCCTGCTCAGTGGGGCACACAGGTGTGAGGGGCTTGCCCAAAACCGTTTGCTTGCTCTGCAAACACACTTCCGTGACCAGGGAGGGAGACAGGACTGTTAGGGAGGAGGTACTCCCTGTTGCCAAGAGCTGGGGGACCAGCAGACAAGCCTTTGCCCCCTCTTGGCAGCTGGACCTTACCCTTGAGCTCTCTTCATCCGTTCTTTTTCATTTTCTTTTTTTGGGGGGTTGGCTTCAAATTATCTTGTTTTGTTTACATTACACCCAAGTTTTGTGGTACAAAAGACTTGCAGGTGCAAATATGTCCCGCCTTCATTAACTTCCCCTCCCTTTTTAATTTATGTGATTTCAATTTTCCTTCCCTGTACTGTTAATTAGGGGACCCTCTAATCAGTGCCATTATCACAGTGGTATTCATGTTTAGGAAAGCCGCTAAACAAATGCTTGCAAAATTGCTAAATGGCTAATTAATGTCTGTTAATTAAGAAAATTGCTCATGGTAACAAACCATGCCGTTGCTGGCAGCCGCTAGAAAGACACACACTTGTTGAAATTAGTAGCGTGGCAGGTAGGGGAACATCTGCTCCTCCAAGCTTTCCGGAAGTGAACAGCCCCTCACTTAGCCAAGAAGCTCTAGGCCTGTCCCCAGTGGTGCCCTCAGCTGCTGGACAGCCCTTGCCTCTTGTTTTGCACACCTCTTTGTTGTCTCTACCTCACCTCCACCCCACCTCCTCCCCAGNTCCACATGGGCCCCTCAGTGAGCAGAGCGTGGCTGTCTGGTTTTGAGACTGAGGATGGAACCAATCACTATAGCTAACTTGTAGCTTTTCCTTTGAAAAAAGCAGCTTTCCTTACCCTTCATGAATATCTGGAGTTTTCCTCCAAAATCACTTCCAATACTAAGGGACAATCAAGGTGGTGAATAGTGCTTTGGGATGTATGACTAATGCTCCTATCCTGAGTCCAGATCCCAGTGGCCTTTTTGCCAGAAGGGGCTTCTATGGCAAACTGTCTGTGACCCACAATGGGAAACCACTATGACANTGTCTCTGCACATGTGCATGTGTGTNCACAAACACATGCACACACATGCATGTGTATACACTTTCTTATGCATACTGGAAATTCTAAAGAGATACTCTCCTTATGACACATAACTAAGGCTCTCTGATTTTTTTTCTTTATTCTTTTTGTTTTTGTTGTGTTTGTACTTACTATATTGATATCAGCACCCACTCAGAGGTTATAAGCCGCAGTTTGACCAACTCTGTGGGTTAAGTGAATTCATGTCCTNATGTTTGGTAGGGAGTCAAAGCAAGGATATCCCAGAGCTTTGGGTCAGCCTGGAACTGCAGGTGGCTCACTGTCACCTGGTGTGGAGAGTGGACCCTCCACCCCTGAACCACCAAGCAGTGAGAGCCCTGCCTGCGCCACTTAACTCTCAGCCTGACCCTGCCACTTAGAGGTGTGTGGCTGTGACCCAGTCTCTTCATGTCTTGGGACCCGTTTTCCACGTTTGTAAAGGTTGAAAGAAGAGACACTACCATGCCAGCTGTGTTGAGCTATAGGTGAATTCATGAACCATAGAGCCCTGGCACTGCTCACACTGGGCGAACGCTTGGTGACTGATTGTATTTCCCATTGGCTTAGAACCTAGCACCTGCTCCTCTGCTTCTGTCCATGTTCAGCCATCATTCCCTCTGTCCCTGCTTCCACCCGGCAGGCCCTTGACGAATACTGTCCCAAATGACCCACTCTCTGTCTCTCAGACTGTGAGCTCCTTGAGGGCAGGAACTTCACCTGAGTCCTTCTGTGTCTTCTGAAAGTGGTACTCGCAGGCTTTGCATCTGGGTCCAGGGGCCCTGTCTATACCATTGTCTGAGTCAACCAGCGTATTTAACATGGCAAACTCTGTTCAACGGTAGCCTGTGTCCGGCCCTCNCTCCTGTGTGCTTTGATGAAGGTGCTTTGTTTTATTTTTTATTTTTTTGTTTTTGTTTTTTTGTTTTTTCCAAATCCCCTGTGAATGTTCTGGTCAGCCTCCCTCCCTCCCGCCTGCCCGCCGTTGTTCGCCATTGAACCAGGACCCAAGCAGCGCTCCGCCACCTCCCGCCAGCCACAGCCCACCACCCGCACGCCCGCCGCCACTCTGCGTTTTGGTTTAATTTTTGTTCTTTTAAGCTTCTTCTGCGCTTCTCCATGTGCTGTGATCTATAACCTGCCTCTACTGTCTGGCCTCACAGGGTCCTCCGGGGTCACAGCCCTCGCCGCACGCACAGCCTCCACCTCACAATCCCAGCAGCATGATGGGACCCCACAGTCAGGTAAACGCACTGTGGCTCACCGGCCCACCAGCCGGGGGGCGTGGGGCAGGAGGAAGGAGAGAGCCGCAGAGGAAAAACAAAAATCAAACTGTGCTCCAGCATTGCCTTCCAGTCATAATTGACAAGTTTAATTTAAATATATATAAATATTTTTCTAAAGATAGTCTTCATTTCTTGGACATCTCACCCAGTTTGGATATGAAACCAAGAGAAAAGAAACAAAAATATTTCTGTGACCTTGTCAGTGGCCTTTATGTTTTTGTTTTGTCCTCTCTCACTTTTGTTTGATTTTGAGTTTGGTCAACCATTTGTTTGTAACCAAGGCTGCATCCCTGGCCTTTTCTTTGTGCACTCTTGCTGCTGAGAAAGCTTCCTCGCCCATTTCCCGCATTAAGTTAGGGAGCCCGCCGTCCCTTACTGTTTTTTTTTTCCTCATCCATGTTTTCCCATAAGTCCTTGCTCCCTTCCCACTCCTCCCTGTGGATGGTTTCTCTGTGTGTGCTTGTGTGTGTGCTTGTGTGCGTGTGTCCTGCTTTGTCTGCAGACCTGAAGATGTGACGTCTCCCTCCTTTTTCTTGTTATTTTATTTGCCCTCGTGGAGAGCAGAGGTGGTCTCCTTTGCCCTGCATTGATTTAACTATTCTGCATCCTGTGTGAAGTCTCAGCCGCTGCCCCTCCGCCCAAAGTAGATTCCTGCAAGCCAGTGCAGGTTGGGAGACGTGTTGTGTTGTGTGGGTCTTTTGTTCCTCTGCCCAAGGGAAGTTTTGCCCGGAAGGAAGAGGCTACCGGACTAGAGAGAGCTTAAAAGAGCACTAGTTGTAATAAACTGGACTTTGCAGAGCGCAAAGCATTTGTGTTTGTCACTATTTAGTGGTTCAGGCTGTCATTGAACTAATTCCCTATAATTACAGCCTTTTATGTCACCGCGATATGCAGGCGGCCCCAGGCCTCCGATCAGAATGGGAAACCAGGTACAGTACCTTTTCTTGTTTTCTCTTCACTCCCAGCCATCTTTAGGCCTAGATAGACCTGGACTGGTGTCCAAAGTGTATGGGGTGGAGGACTAGGTGTTAAGGTGGGGGTTAAACTTGGCCAAGGGTCTGCTCTGAGTCCATGGTCCAGCATTTAACCTGCCTGTCACAGGGAGGCTGTATTCAGAGAGCAGCAGCTGGTGGCATTGCTTAGACTCAGCTCTTACAGAGAATGTGGTAACAACCCTAACCCTCCCTCCCAGGCCCTTCTTGGAAGAGGGTCTTCCTCCTTAATGAAGTCAATTGACAATGTGCATTTTTTTTTTTCTGGAAGCTTTTGAGAATTGCCAAGGCTGATAAATATAATCCGGCTATTAGAGGGCAAATGTCCTGTAGGAATGCTGAGATCAGGCAGGAGCCTGGCTTCAGAGGGAGGGTGTTGGTGAGATTTTCAGCAGTCTGCCTGCTTCCCCGAAACAAGGAAGGATTTGTTCATTCATATAATTAGAAAAGTACCCTGCTTACCAAGAGGGCTTTTCAGACCAGGGTCACATACCTTCTTCTGGCCCTTCGGGGTTGGCAGTTTGGGGTGGGCTGGACTTTTTTGGTCCAGCCCATCAAGGTGGATTGCTGAAGAAGTACAGACCTCTCTACTNAGGTAGACAGACAACCTGATGGAGGCGTTGGGGAGATTTCTCTTGATGCCAAAACATTTTTTTTTAGCCAAAATTCTTCCAATGACTTAGCAAAAAAATCTTTAAAAAAAAAAAAAATCTGACAGCAGCCCCAGCACACCCAGAGCTGGGAATGTAGTCGCCTCTATTGGCACTCTCTGGGGTGCTGTAGGAAAGCCCAGGGGACATAATGTGGGGACCATGGAGGAACTTCTTTGGTGTGAAACTGCCCAGCATATTTCCACCTTGCTATTTTCCTCTCCCAAAGTCCTTTGTTTCCTGTTTTCTCCAATACAAAGGGGGAAAATTTAGACAAAAGGAATTGANAAACCCAGGTTTTTTAGCAACACGGGCTTCTTGGGTATGTTGCAGATGACAGAGCAGGAGGGAGGGAGGAGTGACTTTCCCAAGGCCAGGGCTATAGAAGAGCAGGCTTACCTCCAAGGGCATTTCTGTCCCCCCCCGTGGGCCACTGAGGGATACACACAAGATTATGACCCCCACCCACAAGGCTGTATATCCTTCTCAGGTATGAAGGCATTAGCCTTCTAGGGTAAGACCTGCTTTCCTTGGCCATCAATCACATATTTCCCTCCCCTACAGCAAAGCTCANATGGTCCTACCCCTGTTTCAGATGCCCCACTGAAGATAGTAATTCCCAGACCCCTTAACCTATACTATTCCCAGCTAAAACCCCTGGCATGTAGAAGATTTAGAAGCTACAAAGGATGCTGTACAAATAGCGGCCATTGTTAGAGCTATCTGGACAGGATAGGTGGGGTATACCTGTACTGGGGATCTANAAGGCCCCAAATCCCCGATCTCCATTAAAAACCACCAGTCCAGATGGGCAGATGCAGACCAGCCAGGTGAGTCACAGTTCAGGAACTTGAGGGGAAAGAGGAGGGCAGNTAAATTCGGGTGCAGGGACCCAGCCTCACCCGCTCCCCAGGCAGTCAGAAACAGCAGGTGACAGTACCACTTTNTGAACCTGAGATGCAGCCTAGCCAGAGGAGTTGCCTTAGCCTCATGCTCCTTTTCTGAAGCTGGAGAAGCAGGGAGGGTCTGTCCCTTCAACTCTCATCTTGTTGAGCCTGCTTAGCATTGTCTGCTAGCCAGAGGCAGAGCTCTGCTCAGTTGGCCTACTATAGCAGTCAAGGCTGGGGACAGTCACAGGCCCCTAGCCTCCACAGGCATTGGCACCTTCCACCAGGAGCTGTGGCCCTCTATCACCAAGGCTTTTTTTCCACAAGCCAAGAGCTCCTCTTTGGCCTAAAGCCCCGCAGGACATGTGGCCCACCCTCTGCTGCTCCCTTCTTTTTCAATTGCAGCTAGAATAACTTTGTCCCAAGTAAATGACTTTTCTTCTGTTTTCAAATTACCCTAGCCCTTTCTGACGGCTGTCACACTAGCACCTACTGCTTGAAGAGCAGGCCGCCCTTAAGCTACCTGTTCCTCTATTGGTAGCTGCTTTGCCATCTCTGGGGTGGGAGCAANTGGAAGCTGGGAGGTGTAGGTGGCTCTGCTGACTCAAGCTCAAGCTCTGGACCCCACTTGGCCCCTGAATCTTGAAGGCTTCCTGGCTTACCTGTGAAGGCCTCCCTGTGGTGATAGCTCTTAACCAGTGGCTCCCTCTGAGTCCTTGTTATCTGGAGGACATAAGATGAGTTACATCTCTGAAGCAAAAGGAAGGTAGGATTAGACTTAAACCACAGCCCCTGGGGTCCATGTGCTGCCCCTTGGGTGAGGCTGGAGTGAATCCATAGCTGCGTTTCCGAACTGCAGATGTGCAGGTTCAGATGGAGAGCCTTGCTCCCCACTTTGTTCCGTCCTGATGCTACAGTGTTGACTAATGCTTGCAAGAATGTCTGCTCTGCTTTCCAGAGCTGGGGGACCCTACCCAGCTCACAGAGATGGTCTCACGAAGGCTGGGTGGGGGGCGGGGAAGGGCAGGCAGATGTGTCTTCTACCCCCAACTCTAGAAGCAGTGATTCAGTCTGTGTCTCATGTCTCTCTCAGCCTCCAGGAGGAGTTCCTGGGACACAGCCATTGCTGCCCAATTCCATGGATCCCACACGACAACAAGGTAGAGAGGGCTGGCAGGGTGGGTGGCTTGGGGCATTGGGAGGGCTCCTCTTTGCTCTGCTCCTAACAGCCAATGGCTTATCCATTTTCTTACACAGGTCACCCCAACATGGGAGGATCAATGCAGAGAATGAACCCTCCCCGAGGCATGGGGCCCATGGGGCCTGGCCCACAGGTAACCGGCTACCTGTTTATCTGTCCATCTGTCTCCCCTGCCATCTGTGTGCACCCGCCTTCTTTCCTTTCTCCACAGTCTGTCAGTCTCCCACATTTCTGGCTCTCAGCTGAAAGGAAGGGCACTTTCAGGTCCCCAGCTCCCCTCCCTGCCTGTGGGATGCTGGGTNGGAATAGCCTCTGGGTAGACAGTGGGCAGACCTGATAACCCCAGAGAACTTGGGCACAGGGCGCAGCCAGGGAGCCATCTGGGTGGCAGACTCTTCCAGGGTAAGTGTCCCAGCATATAGCTTGAGGAATTTGGAAGGTAGAGGGTCTAGTGTCACAAGCTGTGAAATGGGATCTTCAGAAATCCAAAGCCTCTTCCCACCCCAAGTGGAATAAACTTAAGAGGGCTCCGTGACCATCTTGTGACTCAGTGGTGGAACAAGTCAAGTAAGTGGTGATGATGTCCTTGGATGACTTAGTTTGACTTNCCTGTGTGGGCGGTTTCACCACCTGACAACTGAGGGTCTTTGTCCATGTTCTCAGATAACGGGCCAGCCGTGATCCAGAGCTGGCTTCTGCCCCCAGGCTTCTGCTCCGTGTTGCTCTTGACCAGTGGGCTCCATTATCAAGACAGGATGGTTTAAAAACCCGGAGGGTCCTTTTTTAGCGGCCTGTGTGTATCTACAACCGAACAGAGTAATTCTCTTGGACACACCACACAGGAGCACACCACACAGGAGCACACCACACAGGAGCACACCACACAGGAGCACACCACACAGGACACACCACACAGGAGCACACCACATAGGACACACCACACAGGAGCACACGGGTCTCGTGGGCCATTCCTGCTCTGGAAACTTGCACTTTCTTCTCCTACTCTTGAGTATTTGAATGTGGCAGGGTTGTTCCATCTTCCTTTGGGAATTCTCCAGGAGTCAGAGAAGAGCTGTGGATAGTGGGAGTGGGAGGGTTTTATTCTCTAGAATATTCCTTCCCTTCTTTTCTGCCCTCCTCCGACGTCTTGCTGTGTCTCTCCCTCTTTATTATAGGTGACTGGGATTCTTTGGGTTCCTTCCTCGGGTTTCCAGTTCCTCTGGGGCTGAAGTTGTGTCCTCCTGCCCCAGGTGCTCGCTTTTGTAGGGAAACCTCTGTCCTACAAACCCAAAAACCATCCACTCCTTCCCAGAATCCCACAGCAAACCAACCTGCTGCTTTTTCTGTGGTGTTGAAAGCGTTTAGGGCAGTCCTGTCCTCAGTCCTCAAGGGAAGAGGGCCACAGCAATCATGACTTGAGTGGTTTTGTTTTCGTCTTCCCCAAGTCTCCCAGAGACCCTGTCCCCCCCCCCTTCCTGTCATCTTGAGGAGACCACAGGACTGCCCTTGGACAGGGCAGAGGTCAGGATTTGAAGGTTCAGCATCTCTCCAGAGTCGGAAGTGGGTCTCTGTCCCCTTGGCCTGAGTGTATGGAATTCACTGCTGCTGAGAAATTGANAGTGGTGTTGGCTTTTCAGTGTGGTACAGGAACTGAGTGATGCAAGGTGAGATCTTGGTTTCCCTGTGGGGATTCTGAGAGGTTCAACAACCCTATCTTTAAGATAAATAAGCACAGTGTTCACCCTATATATAGGGTGCTGAAAGGGCTCGATGCTCGGTGTGATCCCTGGGCCTTGGTAGCCTCTATGAAGAAACATACATGTTTTCTAACTTTAAGAACTTAAAACTGGCTAGAGAGATGGCTCAGCAGTTAAAAGCACTGGCTGCTGCTCTTCCCGAGGACCCGGGATCAATTCCCAGCACCCACATGGCAGCTCACAACTGTCTGTAACTCCAGTTCCAGGGGATCTGGTACCTTCACACCAATGCATATAAAATAAAGTTAAATTTAAAAAAACAAAAAACAAAAAACAGGAGCTTAAAACTGCTGGATATGGTGGTGGTGCACACCTTTAATCCCAGCATTCAGGACAGGAGTCAGAGACAACTGGAGCTCTGAGTTCCTGGCCAGCCAGTGCTACATAGTGAGACCCTGTCCAAGTGCATAGCAAGTTCCAGGCCAGCTGAGGAAACTTAAAAGCNGTGTTCAGGACTCCAGTTGTTCAGTTAAGTTCATTTTCTTTTTTGGGCAAAGTCGTTAGCAGCTTCTTAGGCCTAATAGTGAGGTTGAGTGAGNGTAGAGAATGGATGAAGCTCAGTGGCAGTGTGCACATGACCCTTGGTTCCATCCCCGGCATCACAANAGTAAAACTGAAGAAAGACGGGGGCTAGAACTGTACCGCTGTGGGTAGAGTACCTGCCTGACGTGCACGGGGCCTGGATGTGATCCCAGCACTTGGGAGGTGACAAGGAGAATCAGAGTTCGAGTCATCCCTAAACTACACAGTGAGTTTGAGGCTAGCCTGGGCTACATGAGGACCTGTCTCAAACAAAGAACTAGAATAAGAATGAGAATTTAGCAGTCAGAATGATGTTATCAGCAAGACCACAGAATATTCCAGAAGTTTAGCCTTTCTCCTGGCTCCTTAATGTCACGCCGTGTAAGTCAAGCACACTCTTATGAAGAGGCAGCGTTCAGAGTCTGAGATCCCTTGACCTCTTGCCTTCACCACATCAATGTGGAGGGCCTAACGTGCTTTGTTCACATTGCCCAGAACANNCTAGGTNGGGTGTAATATTAAATCCCAAAACCAAATCTCTCGTGAGCAGCCTGGAATCCCCATACCAACTTATCTTTGAGGCAAGAAGGCCTGGTGTTGATTTAGTGTTGGGCCAGGGACAGTCGGGGAGTAGGCATCAGGGTCATCTAGGATATAGCCGAGAAGTTTGGGACCCTGTCTTAGTAACTGTTCTGTTACTGTGAAGAAACATCATGACCAGGGTAACTTAAAAAGGAAGGCATTTAATGAGGGCTTGCTTACAGTTTGAGAGGATTAGTCCATGATCATCATGGTGGGGAGTCTGGAGGCGGGCAGGCAAACATGGTGTGAGAGCAGTAGCTAAGCACTTACATCGTTTCTACAAGTTACAGGCAGAGAGAGAGAGACTGAGCCTGCTGTGTGCTTTTGAAACCCCATTACCCACCCTGTGACACACGTTCTCAACAAGTGTGNCTCTTCCAACAAGGCCACACCTCCTAGTCCTTCCAAACAGTTCCACTAACTGGGAACCAGGCATGCAAACATGAGTCTATGGGGACCTTTCTCTTTCAAACCACCACAGATCCCAANGCTTCAAACTGGAGAGGGCAGACTCTTTGTTCCCTTGTACTTTCCTTATTCCCTGACTGCTGAGGCTACTGCCCAGNCACAGTAGTGGACAAGAGGGAGTGGCCTTAAACTTAGTACTGGGAGACATTGCTCTCTCCTGACTCAGTCAGCTCTTATTCCTGTTTGACAAAGAGATGCCAGGAGATGACACCTTGTGAGGCCAAGACAAGGGTGGTTGTGAACATTCTGTTTCCTTTCTGCAGGATCTATACTCTGCCTTCTGACCTAGGCCTTTAGGGGCAGCCAGCCCTTCAGGCAGCATAATTGAGCATCACTCTGTGAGTTGTGCTGTGCTGAGGCTAGACATAGAGGTAGGATGCCACTTGTATGATCCCTAGTGAAAAATCAGAATGTATTTGGCCAGTGACCTCTCTAGAATTTTCTGGAAGGAGCTGGGAAGCAGATATAGCATGGTCTAGGACTATTTTATAGGTTTCAAAACATGGTAGAGTGGCATTCCAGTTTTTGACCCTGTATTTTGGCCCAAAGGAATGAGCAGACAGGCATCAATCCTCAGTCCTTTTCCTCCAGGGCCTNTGATGGTCTTAGTGTGCAAAATTACCAGCTAGAAGAGGCAGTACTTCCACCTAACATGTTTCCATCTAACAATCGTGTGTGTTAACGTGAGGAAGTGAGTGCCCTGTTGTCCAGGATCTAGAGAGTGAATTCTTGACAGAGCTCTGTCTTGCAGGCTCTTGGTCACACTGAGTAAAGCAGGTTCAACACCCTTGGAGACTCAGTGGGTACCAGCCAATACAAGGCCACTGCCATAGCAGTTGTGACATTCCAGCCAGAGCTAGCTAGACTCAGACCACCATCCTGGTTTATCTATATTTTAACAAGTTCAGATAGAGGACGTTCTTGATTCTCCAGAGACAGTCCTGTGCCACCTGGAGAAACTGAATCCCCCAGGGCCCCAAAGACCCAAGGCTGATACAAGCTCAGAGCTTCAGAAGGACAACTTATCCTGTGCAGAGCACCCAAGGCTAAGCAGGAGGGAGTGAGGCCCTGGGGAGCCTCCTGTAGCCNGCATCCTGGCTTAAAGCAATACAGGAGGTCTGGCCCCTCCACTCCCCAGAAAACCGCCTGTATAGCTTCAGGTTCCTTTGCAGATGCATCTAATGATAGATGGTTCTTCCCATTTGAAGAGAAAGCTAGCACAGGCAAGCAACAAGAAGCAGGAGAAAGAGTCTCCCTGAGGGAGGTAAAGAGAGCAGCCCCTTCCTGCAGGCACCAGACATGTCACCCTGGTCCAGCAGAGCTGTGGAGCTAGTATCTCTCTCTGGTCACCAGCTAGGAGTGAGGAAGGCAGGGAGGCCTTGGGGGCATGTCCTTCCTGTTACTGCAGGGAATTGCTGAGGAAGGTGAAGGGCGGTTCCTGCTCAGTACCCAGTCACTTCCATCAGGCAGGAGCTGGGACAGAGAGAGGTCCTGTTTCTCCAGCCGCTCCAGAACCCACATACTGATCTTCCAGCCTCGTGTGGACTTGTTCTCCAAACCTGCTTTCAGCTCAGCTTCTGCTCCTGCCTTACTGGGTGGGCAAGTGTCTGGCCTTTTTGGGCCTCCAGATTGTCATCTGTAAAGTAGGAAGTATGGAGTGACCCTTTGGGGTGGGCATCTGTAGAAGGAAGACTTGCCATAGCTCAGTGCAGGATGCCACCTTGTTAGCAAGCTGGGTAGGATTGGAATCCTCTGTCCGCATCTCCCATCTGGGGCAGTGCCTTAGGGTTTCTATTGCTGTGAAGAGACACCATGACCATGGAACTCTTAAACATTTAATTGAGGGTGGCTCTTTACAGTTTCAGAGGTTCAGTCCGTTATTGTGAAGGAGAGCATGGCAGCGTGCAGACAGACGTGGTGCTGGAGCTGAGAGTGCTACATCTTGCAGGCAGCAGGAAGTCGACTGACTGTCACACTGAGGGAAGCTTGAGAAAAGGAGACCTCAAGGCCCGCCCTCACACCGACACACTTCCTCCAACAAGGCCACACCTCCTAATAGTGCCACTTCCTTTGAGGGCCATTTTCTCTCAGACCTCCACAGGCAGGTCTAGATAGCCTTCTTTGGCCCATGCTTTGTGCTGTAATAGCATCCTGGCCTCCGTTTGCCCTGGAGTATGAGGCTTGCCTCTTCCTGGGTTCTCCCAGGTGTGTAGCTCTGGCACCTGAAAGATCTTTCTCACGGACCATAATGAGCTAGCTTCCTNTGAGGGGCGGAATTGGGGCTGAAACACTCTATGATTCCTCAGCAGCATTAAGGGCTGTNGTGGGTCTGCTACTGTCATCTCCAGTCACCATGCACTGCTTGGCTCCAAGAGCACCTCAGAACCAACACTTCCCAATCAGCACAGGTCCCTGTAAAGCTAGCGGCACCTGAGCTCTCTGTCCCTGTTTTATAGACAAAACAGGGCTGTGGCCCTGCAGGCAGAGCCTGGCCTTTATCCCAGCTTAGCACATAGCCATTTTGCTCCTTCCGCGCCTCATTTTATAGTCTCTAAGGGAGTTGCCATGACCATTGAGCATCCACAGTACACATGAAACACATGGCACAGCTTTATCCTCCACAGTGAGAATTGTCATATATGTAGTTGCCAGAGTCAACAGCAAGTGGCCAGGCTGAGGTCAGCTGTCCTGTGGACTCTGCTTACCATGCAGGGTGTCTACCCAGAGCAAGTCCAGAGAGTGAGGCTCTGTGTAAGCTGGTTGCAGCCTGCCCTCCCTGTAGACCTCACTCTTTGACATGTATCTGGATTCTAGACTCGAGGCCTCCATGGGTGACCTCAAAGAATAGTGGGCCCCTCAGTAGAGAGGTTTGGGAGACAGTCCTTTGTGAAGACCTGTTTTCAGCCCAGTGTTATCTCTATGCTTGTCTGACCAACACTGTCTCCTGGCTTCACCTCCTTTCTGTCAGAGGTTTGGGGAAAGATCCAAGGCTTATGGGTGAGACCCTGGTCTGCCATTTGCTAGCTGACTTTGGCCAGCTGCTCCCTCTTAGACCTCTAGCCTCTTCTTTTGTAAAGGGGGACTAGCTTCAGAGTATTATGAGGACAGAGCAGACCAGTAAAAGAGCATTGTGTGCACAGCAATAGGCAGCTCACTGGAGGTCTCNTTGCCGTCAGCATTCCACCAGTCTACTTCTCTCAGAAGGCCAACAAGGGCTTTGGCCAAGTGTAGAGTTGTGCAGTTTGTTCTGTCCCCTGACAGTTTCTCTGTCCATCATTGAACACCTTGGGTTGTAGAGTTGGGGTATAGCCATGGAGATACTGTCCTGATGTAAGAAGGCCCTGATGTAAGAGTCCAGCAGTTTGGGAGGGATGGTCATGTGTCTGGTAGGGAGAGTGTTGAGCATCCTGAGGTCAGTGGGATGGTGGGCTGGGGCCCTCTGTTGTCTTCTCCCTCAGAGTCTTATGTGACCCCCATCAGCAATCAGCNTTGGACCTGATAGCCGACTCAGCCCTTCTGACTGCTGAGGCCTGTGGGAAGGGGCTAACAGCAGCTTGCTGAACAAACACTTTTTAGGGANTATCATGTTGAAGCCCCTGAAAACACATTGACTGTTGTGACTGTCCCTCTGTGCTGGCTTGTTGTCATTGTGGTCCCTGTCACTTGGTCCCCATCCTTTCTAAAAGAATGTATGATTTTTTTCTCATCAGGTTGTCTTCACAGACTAACCCTCTCACTTATATTCTGTGTTTGTCTCCCTCCCCGGTTCCCCTTCTCCTTCTCATAGACTGACCCTTGGTTATCGTTGCAGAATTACGGCAGCGGCATGAGACCACCACCCAACTCCCTCGGCCCCGCCATGCCTGGGATTAACATGTAAGGCAAAAAGGCCCTGGCCAGTGCCTCAGAGCCTGGCCTCCCCACCCACTGTTGGAACCCCAGAGACTCATAGGAGTCACTGGCGCCTCTCTGGACCTCAGTTTCCTCATCATTAGGATGAGAACTCTGCCTTGTGCAGTGTTGTATGCCAGGCACAGTGTTNGACACGCTCATTTTCTTCAGCTACACCTACAAGGGGTGGTTATTACCTCCCTTGACATCACTGAGGTACAGAGAGGTAGAGTGACTTACTCAGTCTTGAACAGCTTCAGTGGCTGATCCAAGATTTAGCCCCTCATCTCTAGTGCTGTATGAGAATCTGTGGCCTGTCTTCCTAGGGAAAAGCAGGAAGTCTTTTATATATCATTTTATAAATATTATAATTTACAAATTTTACATAAAATTTGAAGGAGTGCNTAAGTGTCCACCCATGGAACTACCCATCACTACCCCAGAGTCAGATGGCCTCTAGGACGTCCTGTGCTGATGTCAGCCTGCTCCTCTGCCCCTGCTGGCTCCACTCCGTAGAGTCTGTAGCACCACTTTCATTATTTCCATCTCTCCTTCTCTCAGGGGCCCAGGAGCTGGCAGACCCTGGCCCAATCCCAACAGTGCTAACTCAGTGAGTATCCAGGTCTGGTGGGACACCATTTTCCAGGACAGAGGTTTGGGCACCGGGTAGCTCCTGTCCCCAGGAAGCGGTGTCAGGAGGGAGAAGTACAGTACGATTCCACCTGATGCCTCTGAGAAGGCTCATTCATAGGGGTGGAGCCCAAGGGCAGTGTGCTGGGATCCTCAAAGGTGGTCCTGCCCTGCAGAGGCTCATGGGTACCAGCTGAGAGCCTGGGCTCCAAGTGCATCATTTGTCCAGAGAAGAGGGCTCTGGTGTCCAACGTTGAGGGGAATGGTTGAGGGGCTCAGTGCAGACAGGCTGGGGAGAAGGCGTGTGGGTGGCTGTGGTGTCGCTCTCTTCCACCCTCCCAAATGGAAGACCTGGGGCCCTACTCTCAGGCTCCACTAAAGACTGCAAGATGGGACCCATCCACCACTGGGTTGTGGCTTCATTCATGTCTCAGGCCTCCTCCTCCTCTGGAAACTGACAGGGCTTCTAGTTCACTGGGTCCCCAAGCCTCTCCTCAGTGGGTTTGGAAGTGAAAGAGCACAATGCTTGTCTGCCAGGGAAGGCAGTGCCAATGCATGGCTCCTAAATCTTCTTTCCAGATCCCGTACTCCTCTTCATCCCCCGGTACCTATGTGGTAAGTGCAGCTATGGATTTTGACTTTCCAGTGCAAATGACCAACTCCCTGGCAGGAGGGCCACTCGGGGTCTAATGTGTTCCTTGTGAGAATACCTCTGAGCCCAAGATCCAAATTGCTAGGACTTTTGCTATCGGTGTTTAGGTATTTGTACAGGCCTGGAGTGGCCCAAATTTCACCATACCTGACCCAGGAGGGGTCTCCTGAGGCAGGCTATGTGTTCCCCCTTACTTAGTGCCTCTGGCTTTCACTAGGAGGTGTGTGCGCACACACACCACTGATGCCTCTTGGCTTGAGAGGAAGAGTGTAAGTCCACCTTCCTTCAGGCTTATGTGCTCCGGTTCTGAGTGCAGGAGATGCTCGGCACCAGAAGGTGCCAGGCTTGCCCGGGCACTGGCAGGTAGCATAGAGGCCTCCCCAAGCCTTTTATCAACACAGGTTACTGATAACAGCTTTTATCTCATCTCAGGGACCCCCTGGTGGTGGCGGCCCTCCAGGAACCCCCATCATGCCTAGTCCTGCCGGTAAGAGGGCTTGAGGGGAAAGAAAGAAAATCCGGTGGGAGTGGGGTGCTATGTGGTCCTGAGGGCTCTGTTGAAGATCCTGGCCTTCCTGAGCAGTGCATCCTCTAGCAGGCACTGACACTTAGGGATTTAAGGGCTGTGAGCCCTTGCTATCACTNACCCATTGTGTGGCTCAGTCAGGTGATCCATCTTGTGCTCCTTTACACTGTTTGGTAAAGAACAAGGTTTAGCTGAGGTCAGGGACAACAAGGTTTCTTTGCCCTAGGTGACTCAGAAAGGGTCTTTGGGGCCCTGACAACTTGGGACCAGGATTCTAAGGCACACACACACACACACACATACACACACACACACACACACACACTCCTCCTGAGGTCCCAGATCGCTAGGCTTCTGGTCCTCTGTGAAAGAGATCTCCTTTCCCTGTTTCTTTTATCTGGAGAGGGCATGTGTGCACACAAGGGCAGGTGCACAACATGCATATACACACAGTGTCAGAATTATCTGTCTACTCGCTAAGAATAGCATTGCAGTCAGCCGGAAGGAGTGCAGCATACATCCCCTACCCAGCCCAAAATAGAGGAAGAATTTCTGCTCCTAAGAGAACAACACTGTTAGCTGATTTCCTGAGGAGACTTTCCTGGCTAGGTGGGGTGTGGCTGGAGCCTCCCCTTCCAGCTCCCTATAAAGGAAATCTGCTCAGCTGCAGGGGTGGAGCTGGCTGCAGCCACAACCGGCTCCCGCTCCAGCTCCCCCTCTGCAGCATTGATGAGCGGCATGACCTACATTCAGACTGGGTCACGTTAACCCACTCCGTATGTTAATGCGTCCCCAGCCCCATCCTTCTCTCCCTACCCCTCAGTCTACCAGAGTGGTTCTGGGTAACTTGCTGCATTTTCTTTCCCAGGGTGGGGCTGAGAGGCAGCACAGGTGTGTCCTTGTGTCCTTGCTAAGCCTGTGGATCAGATCTGAAGTCCCCTGTGCTATACCCGCCCTGCTGCCCAGACACCCTGAAATTCTTGGGTTTGTGGTTGAGTGGTTTTCACAGTTGAATTTTCTATGATTAAAAACTTTGTGAATCTTCATTAAATACAAATTACCCAGAAGATGGTGATACTTAGAAGAAATTTTAGGTGATAAAATACAAAAGAATGAGTTCAAGTGCCACGAGTTTGTTTTAATTAAGAAATAAATTAATCACCTCAACTCTATGGTTTCCACTATTCTACAGATTCAACAAATTCCAGTGACAACATCTACACAATGATTAATCCTGTGCCGCCTGGAGGCAGCCGGTCCAACGTGAGTCTGCTTTCTGCTCATTTACATACCAGATACCATAACAAATCATAATTAACTTCATCAGCTGAGGGGAAAGCAAGTGTAATTGATTTCAGCCATTTGTTACCAAAGATGAATAAAATAAACCATCAGAAAAGTGATTACCTCTTGGGCAAGTCAGCCCCCATCTTATCGCTAGGGGAGATGGGAGGGGCAGGGCTCACCCTCTGCTCAGGTGTGAGGATGCTGGCAAGGGAAAGCGCCAGGCTGCAGGGCCCTCTAGCTTAGTCCCCATTCTTCTGACTGGCTGTGCCACCTTGGGGGAGTCCCTCTCTCCCATCTTCCCTGGTTCTTGAGCATTATTGCTAAGGGTTAAACCTAAGATGTACCTTTGGGGACTTGCCTAACCCATGTTATTGCCAACATAGCAGCTGTTTACCTCTACTCCAGCTCTCCTCTCATCTGGAATGTCACCTACCCAGCTCATTCATCTGTCCCCAGTGCCAAGTCCCCTAAGCACATTGTATGGGACTTCCCTATGCAATGCTGTACAGCCAGTACATCATCCCACTCACCTCTGGAAGGAGCTGGTCTAGTGCTGGTCCCGGGGTGTCTGGGCTTGGAGAGGAGGTAGCCTTGGGACCCTCTGGTTTTAGGGGCCCAGTTCATAAGATATACAAGAATCGCCTCAGGTGTCAGATCCCCACATGGGGGCTGCCCTGTGCAAAAGACAGCACGTGTTTGTCTGTCTGTTGATGAGGAATTGGTCCAGGACCTTGTGCACAGTGAGCACATGCTTTCCCCGGACCTCAGCTGCACCACTCGCACCAGATACTGCAACATTCTGTCTCCCAGCAGCCTTCCAGGGGTCGTGCTCTNTGGCCTGCCTCTTTTGCCAGGGCCGTGTGTTGAATAACTATGGGAAGCTCTCTATTACCCAGCCCTCCTCCCCACACACTAGCCTTGCTGCCTCTCACTGAGATTGTCATTCATCCAGATTTGAACAGTAGAAGTTCTGTATCCTGAAATACCCCAGGCGGAAGTCCTGGTTTGTAGCGGTGGGTGTAGATGGTTGAGTGGAAAGAGTACCAGACCCATACAGGCCCACTGCACAGGGTGGAAACCACTGGTTAAGTCAGCTGGGCATGGCTTAGATCATCCGTCACCTACAGTCACCATCATTGTATTTTCCCAGACCGTGGATGCTGGTGGGCATCACTCAGGCTGTGTTATCCTAAGGGCTGTGGCATCAGGGCACGGGCCTCTCTCTGCCTCCTGCTGCAGTTTACTCTCAAGTTGGCATCAAGGTGGTACTGGGTTAGCATTTAACATTATGAATACTGTGACCATGTGTTTAAGAGTTGAGATCATTGAAACTATGAACTGTGACAATNCCAGCTCCAGTGTGACCCAGACAGCACCAAAGAGAAAGCTAAATGNCCCTTATTTTTCTGAGAAGTGGAAAGGTACACAACTGGGTGAGGACACTCAAGAACATTACATTGCATGTAACAGGGACTTAGGCATAGTCAGAGAGGGTTGGGGAAGCACACTTTCTCCCCAGTGTGTGGCTACTGGCACATCCTTCTGAACCAAAAGCCCTTTTTTTCTTCAAAGTGATACTAGTGTCCAGTCAAAAACAGAGTTATGGTGAGCATATGCTTGAGTAAGCACTGCCATCGCCCCATTCCGATTGCACTGTAACTAAGACAGTTGTGTTCCGTCCAGATCTGGTGGTTGTAACGGAAAGTCCTATGTGTGAACCAAAGGAAGGGATTTTGATAACAGACGTCCCAGCCCCTTGGGCATAGCTGTGCTCTCCGCAGTATGTATACCAGTGACACATCACATCACTGTAACACAAGGCTGCATACTGGGTGTGCAGTTTAGGGTGGAGCATGTGCCTCAAATGCAGGAGACCCTAAGTTCGATCCCCAACACCACCCAAGAAAATAAAACAAAAGACAATTTCCTGCTAGGTCCTTTGCTTTAAGAACTGGAATTCTATGTTATCTTGATTTCCATGAGGCTTTTAATGAAATTGCAGAAAGCAGAACTGTTCTCTTATTAAATCCAGCTCGAGTTTGCTCATTGATCTGCATGTTCAGCAAACAGTTTTAATATCACTCTTGTCGAATTCATCTGAAACCCCTCACCAGTGAAACAAAAGCGTCTCACCCCACTTGTGCCACCACTTCTGTGACAACAGCCTTCATGATCAAAGTTTAGGTCACTTGTCACTTTATAGAAGAACTTCATGCAAATTTAACTTCATAGAAATAGAGAATACCATCCAAGTGTGGTGGCGTACACCTTTAAACCCAGTACTCAGGAGGAGGAGGTAGGAGGCTCTCTGAGTTCAAGGCTAGCCTGGTCTATAAAGAGAGACCCTGTGTCAAC
>LZPO01034880.1:547721-561606 GCA_001675575.1 Neotoma lepida | reverse complement strand
TGGAAGAGACAAGGCAGTTGGGCACAGGGGAGCTGGGGAAGGGACTTCATTGCTGTAGAGGTGGCAATTGTCAGCACATATGAACTTTCTAGCTCTTCACCAATAAATTGTTGGCCTTCCAGCCTCCTCAGTTTCCCCAGTGGGGATACCCACCACTCCTCCTGCCTCAGTAGAGAAGCTGTACTNTGTGTTCAGTTTGGTTTGTTGTGCTGTGGGCTCTGGGTCCTTGTGACAGGACCACGGCCAGGCAGGAGGTCCTCACTGGGGAGCTAGGGGAACACGGACTGCAGCTGTAGTACTGGCCCATCCTCAAGAGCTCAAGCTGCAAGGTCAGGGGCTAACTGTGCTTACTGAGAGCCTCTAGCCTCACTCAGGCTGTTCTCACCCTCTTCACCAGCCAACAAGCCAGGCCTGATAGGGCTTCAGCTGCCCTAGGCTTCCAGCCATCACTGCCACTGCGGAGGATTACCACGGTGGCCTCCAACTGGCCTTTTCAGTCATCTGCCAATTCATCCTCTGCGCTTCCACCAGTGCTGAAAGAACTTCCTCTGACACAGCAATTCCACTGCCAACAATTTACCTGATGGCTATGCTGGCCAAAGCAGGCTCGGAGCCATGAGCAGGGATGCTTGCTGCTGCATTTTATAATAACTAATACCCAGGAACAACCTGTATGGCCAACTACAACCACAACTGCAGCACAGGAAGTANGGTCACTGTCCATGCTGGTGTAGCGGGACCCTGAGACTCCCAAGACTGGGTAAGTGTGCAAGGAGGACCCTAAATATACAGTTGTGTGCTTAGGACACACACATCTTGACACGTGGAAAATAAGCTGAATGACACCTTGAGAGGACTAAGGGTTGCTCGGGGTGAGTGATAACTTTTGTACTTTTCTAAAGTCCCTTAATCTTCATCCTTCAAGTTTTCATCNTTCAAGAAAAGGTCAAACTGGCACAAGGCTCACTGGACCCCAGGCCAGACCACCTACCTCCCTCCCTTGGGAAGTCCAAGGTAGCTGGTTCAAGGTCTCATGAGCCACCCCAACTTCCATTCCAACCCACCCCCATGCTCCCCGTTCCCAGGCACCTGANGCACCAGGTTCCTTCATCTCTCACATCTTCTTCCTGGTGACCCCTCTTGCCCACATCTGCCCCAGTCCCGCAGCCCCTGCTAAGCCCTGCAGTCAGCTGTGAAGTGGAAGAGCAGAGCCTGCAGTAGGACAGACTGGGCCCAGTGCTAACACTGTTGGATGANGTTACCCAGCTCCAAGGNCTCTCCGTGTTCTTCCCATAGGAAGCCTAAGTATTCACAGCCAACAGAGCCACCTCACCTTGCCTCCTATGGGAGTGGCAGTTACCCAATGATATGTGACAAGTGAAAAGTCCCTGTAGACAGGCTCACCCATCTATGAGCAATGTGGCTCTTGGATTTTGTGGACCTCACTGAGGTCTCAGGTATGATCACAGTTGCAGTGGGCAAGCTCCATCTCTCATTGACCTGTGCTCCCCACAGGTGCTGGGCCAACTTTCTCTGCAAACATCCACACACAGGTCTCTGTCCCTAGGTGTACTCTAGGGAAGCTGACTCAGAACATCAGCTGTGGGAGTGTGGGGCCACTCCTTATGAGCTCTCATTTTAGGGAAAGAACTATGCCTTCCACATACTCATCATGCAGTACNTTTCCTGACTACGGCAATGGCATTTACAACTACCCTGTTGTGCACAAGGCACANTGTCAAGTAGGATTTGACGTTATGGAGGCCAGCTGACCCAGGAAACTCATCAACCAAGCACGGAACTAGGACTCTACAATGACGACTCTCTTCAGAGCCTCTACAGTCACTAAGGGATGTGTGTACAATTTAAATAGCTCAGCAGTTAAGAGCAGTGGCTGCTCTTCCAGAGGAGCTAGGATCAGTTCCCAGCACCTACTCAGCAGCTCACAACCAGCTGTAACTCCAGTTCTGAGGGATTTGACCCTTCTTCTGGCCTATTTGGGCACTAGGCACTCACGGGTACACATACATACAAGACAGACAAAACATTTTATGCATTAAAAGAAAATTTTCCATAAGAACTCATTGTGGTGATTATATTGTGTCCCCCAAAATATTGTGTACCCTAATAAAACTTATTTGGGGTCAGAGAACAGAACAGCCACTAGATTAAACATAGAGGTTAGGCAGTGGTAGCACACGCCTTTAATCCCAGTATCAACCTTAGAGTTCTGAAGATCCATGCAGACAAGACAGGAAGTGATGTAGCTTGGGAAGATGGGAAATTAGTTAACAGATAGACAGGTATAAAAGCCAGGTTAGACCGGAAGGCACGCTCTTTGCTCCACTTCGCTCCTGGGAAGTAGAGGCAGCATTGGTGAGTGGTGGCTTGCTCCTAATTCCTCTGATCTCTGTCAGATTTTCACCCTTATTTCTTGTTCCACGTGTTTATTAATAAGACTGTTTAAGTTTCGCTTTACAACTCATCACACATTTACAGTACCTGCCATGAGGCAGGCAAGACAGACTCATAACTAAAATCTTCAAAATTAGAAAGGGGGGCAGGGAGGGCTGGAGAGGTGGCTCAGAGGTTAAGAGCACTGACTGTTCTTCCAGAGGTCCTGAGTTCAATTCCCAGCAGCCACATGGTGGCTCACAACCATCTGTAATGAGATCCGGCGCCCTCTTCTGTATACATAATAAATAAACCTTTAAAAAAAAAAAAAGAAAAAAAGAAAGGGGGGCAGAGATGGAGCTTAGTGGTACAGTACCTTTCAGAGGTTCAATACCCAGTACTGAAAGAAAGCAAAACAAAACAGGCCTGAATTCCCAGTACTCTAGATGCTAAGGCCAGAGGATGGCAATTTGATGGCAAGGCTAGCAATATAACAATACTTTGAAAAACAAAGTGGTGGGGGAGACCCGAAAACTCCAAGGGAAATGATACTAGCTTCAGGGCTCAGATGAGGAAACCGAAACTCAGGCACGGATCATCTGAGTCCAAAGCACAGCCGGTGCAGGGCTTGTACTTGGAAAAGGCAACGAGGCACATGGCATGGCCTACCTACAGCACCTCACAGTCAACCTCACACCAACACAGGCACCAATGCGATACAAAGACTCTTTATTGCCAGCAAGACCACCAGACCGAAGAGCAGGAGGCTTGTCCAGGCCCAGGCACCACCTTCGTAGGATGCAAGCTCTTCAGAGGCAGGAAGGCAGGGTGTCAGGCCGCAGATGTTCGCACAGCACCATGCAAGTACAGAGCTAAAAACTTTCTGAATGTCTCTGGCTGGAAATCAACAGGCCCGACGGGTTCCTGGAAAGAACACAGACCATTAGGATCCTGCTACCCCGTTTCACGACAAAAACAAGACGGGTCACTCTTCTGTGACTTGTCAGTGCCCGGCGAATCACCACACCACTCTTCTCCCACATCACCTCTCTGTGACCAAGGACACCGAGGAGCTGGGACTGTAGATATGCTGAGGGTTTCTGGCACCCATCAGTTCCCTAAGTCCCCTCACTCCAACCACCAGCAAGTGACAAGAGCTCCCCATTCTACACAGGTTTGCCGGCTCCTGCTCTCACTGTGTTGGGCTTGCGCTCACTGCTGGAGGCCCAGGAGGGATGCAGATCTGGCTCCTATCCTCAAGAAACTTCCAATCAGATGTTTAAATACTGACAAGAAAAGGTGACGGACCTCAATACAGAAGCAATACCAAGAGACTAAGGGTCTTTGTGTGTGTGACTACCTCACTGACTTTCCCACGTGAAGGGCAAATAGAATGAGCCTGGAAGAAAAGGAAAAGGGGGGGTTTACAGAGAGCAGTGCAGACAACAGCACAGGGGGACACATGAGGGCAGGAAGGGCCAAGGCAAGATTAGCACCCAAGCCCATGGTAGTGGGTTACAGAGGCAGGAAATGGAACTGGAAAGGTTAAGTGGGAGCCCTGACCAACAGGCCTGCCACTGAGTTCATACCCTAGGAGAAAGACAGCCTGAAGACAGGAAGGAGACGACACTAACATGTGACTGATGGGGGTGGCTGAGGACTGCATGAGACGAGGCTGAGGCCAGTGAAGGGTCCAGACTCACACAGCATTTCAAGAGAGAAACACTGACAGGCTGAAGGAGTCACCACAGAACTGACTCAAAATTTAAAGGCCACTCAACTCCACTGAGCCAGTCTGTGCATAGCCTGTGTGGGGCACAGTGGGTCCCAGACCCACAGCACCTGTGCTCTGTCCTAACATCCTCAGAACGCTTCTTGCTGCATCCTAGCCTGAGGGGTTTAACGCCNTCACTGCCACTGCACAGACAGCAGATGGACATTGGCTGAGCCCCACATGCAGCAGGGGGAGAACCCTATGGCTGACAGTGACTGCAGTGCTCACAGGCTCGCCTTGAGGCAAATTTATCGATAACCACAAGGCAGCAATGTGGCTGTGCTGTAACAGGGCCCACCAAGGCACTGAAGTGTGTGAGGGAGTGGACACAGGGACAGTCTCCCACAGCAGGAACTGAAGAGAAGGGCAGACAGATGTGGGTGTTCAGTTCCTAGAGCCCCTCCTGCCATAGCAGGCCCAACTGAGGCTCACTCTGGATGGCCAAGTCAAGGCCTGGTGTAATCACCAGGCTTGAGGAAGCTGGACTTACCACCACCACCTTCTTCTTGATGACTGGGCGACACCAGAAGTGCCGGTAAAGGAGCTGGTCTGAGTCTATCCATACCAAATTCTTGATGCCCTCATTAGAGGCCAGATCTGTGGTGTTCAACTGCAACACAAGGAACTGGAAAACACGGCCATCAGTGCCCACGCTCTGCACGACTATGGGCTGCTCCAAGATCTTGGTGGCATTCTAAGAAAAGTGGAGAGGTAAACAAACTACGCAGCAGAAGAGTGCATTCCAGGCAGCCCAATTCCACCCTTTAGAGCACCCACCTGCTTCCTTGTTATGACTTCACCTCAGGGCAGGTAAGTCAAGATGAGGAGTTCCACAGTCCACAGCCAGCCTCCCCCCACCCAGCCTGGCCTCCCCTCACTCAGGCAAGCCTCTCCCCACCCAGCCAGACCTCTCCTCACCTAGTCTGGCCTCCCCCAACCCAGCCTGGCCTCTCTTCACCCAGCTGGGCCTCTCCTCACCTAGCCTGGCCTTCTCTGCCACAAGGCCCCAGAAACCTGCTCTTCAACTCCAGTACTAACTCCCACTGCTGACTGGCAATTACTGGGCAAGCCTTGAAGTTCAGGTGAGTCGGAGGTTAATGGAGGGAACCCCTCAAACCTCTGCCTTACCCAATAANACAACCGAGAGGTCGACTATCAAAGGCTGACCTAGAAGCTTATGATTGGAGCTCCCATTCAGTCTTCACTCCATCTGACAGATGAGAAGACAGACTCAATACGGTAAACTGACTTGTCTGAAGTCACATCTGCCTTGCTCTTGAGGGCCTGGCATCACTGGGTACTTCTGGAAGCTGACTGTCTATACTGCAGTCAGTCAGCTGAGTTTAATTTGCTTACTGCAACTTGTAGTGGGTCACAGTCCTGGAGGGTGTAGTCCAGGCAGGTTACAGCCAGGGCCTGTACTGATCTCACGGTAACCGTAATGACACTCAGGACAGTTATGGGAGCTTACCCAAGTCCGGGCACCCTGTCTGTTTTTCATAAATAGATTCCTGCTTCACAGACAGAAGCTAAGGTTTGAAGATGTTTGTTCAAGGCCACCTTGAGGCATGAGCTAAGTCAGGTAAGACCACTGTCCAGGCTGCATCTGGTGTCCCAATGTATCTGACAGCACTGCCTCTTTCATTCTTAAGTGGGCTTGTTTGTTTTTTTTTGAGACAGCATTTCCCTGTGTAGTCCTGGCTGTCCTCAAACTGAGAGATCTGCCTGCCTCTGCCTCCCAAGTGCACCAAACCACTCGGTTCTTAAGTGTTCTTGTTTGGGTAACTCTATGGCCTGCCTTTGCATACTGTGTAATAATCCAGACTGCTACTGACCTAAGACCCCACAGTCCAGCCACAAAAAGAAGGGCACCCCTGAGGCAAAAGTGCTGCTGCCTTGTCCCTCCAGGGTTCACCTGACTTTAGGAATAGCTAATGGAAGTCCCAAGTGTGGGCCCCCCAGGGCTGTTGGTCTTAGAAATACCTTTTCTTAGCTGCATGAGAAATAAACACAAAGAGAATACCTGTAAGCGGTNGCTGAGATTCAGTACTGACTCTCACCTCCCTCTACAGATCAATAAACCTGCAGGTAGGTAGTACATCAATTCCTCAGCAATTTTACCTTTTNCATGGAGGCTCGTCCCTAACTGCTCAACTTCACAGCCCCAGGAATAATTTGTACCTGCAGATGGTGGAGGAGGCCNCTTCTCCTGTCTAACTGGGTGGCAATTAGCCAGCACTGCTACCTAGGCCCTTCTGGCAATTGCTGGCAGAGACTACACTGAGCCTGTGGCCCTGGGACATGGTATGTGACTGCTTCCTTCCTCTGCCCAAACTGGGGGCAGCACCTCCTTTTGAAGCTGTAGGAATCACAGATCAACCTCTGCGTTCCCACTCATTAGCTGTGGGATTGTGAGTGATTCACCCAGTCTTACAGAGAATTCAGGAAGTATACAGTGAGGGAGTGGGACTAAAGCCAGCCGCTCACTACCCGCCCACTATTAAGACATTAAGGCCACACGAAGATGCCAGTTGCTAATCTCTCTGGTTCTATTTCTTACCAGGCTGGGGATGGAATCTGGGGACTTACACATGCTAGATCGGTGCTCTACCACTGAACTATATCCCCAGCCCACTCCAGGTTCTTGGCTGTATGATCAGAAACATAAATTAGCCTTCCTGAGCCTGCCTCTTCATCTATAAAGTGAGGCTAACAGCAACTGCCACACAGGCTGTTCAGAAGAGCAAACCATGTGAGTAGCTCTCCAACTTTAGAGCAGGGCTTCCAAACTCAAGCTTGCACTAGCCTCGCCCGGAGGGCTCTTCAACTGCTGACTGCTGGGCCCCACTCAGACCTTCCCATTCAGTGGGTCTGTGAAGTACATGTTCATCAAGCTCCCCGATAAGGTCCTATTGCTCCTCCAGGACTGTATTTTGAGACACTGACGTCAACAGTTTGTTAACAAGTGGGATGTGTCAGGTGCTCAATACAGGGCAGTTCATTCTCCTCCCACTCATGCAGCCAACCACACCCAACCCTGCCAGTACCTACACCGGGCGGGGTGGATGGAAATCCTAATTCCCCACTCCTAGGAGGACCGTGGGCCTCAGGTTCTAATTGAGACCTGGGAGAACAACAGGGGCTCTGAGAACCNTGTCCCATGTTCCCACTCCTGCCCNCAACCAGGCCTTTTCCTCATCTTTGAGACAGCTTTCTGTGACAACCACTCAGTCTCCATTCCACATCATCTAGGTCTTGGGACTTCCTCTTAATATTGAGGGCCACCACCAAGTGGTACCTTATATCCCTGTAGGCCACCCTTTCCTGGGCCTCCTGATGGTGCCCTGTGCTCCAGCTCTGACCCTGCGAGCAGACTGGTGTGTGGATCCCAGACAAGCACAGGCTTCTGAGTAGGGTGTGCTTTGTTCCCTCCTTTCCCTACACTGCCTGTTGGAAACTGCAGACTGCAGAGTGAAGTGATTAGTTCCCTGTGAGCCTATGGTATACTGGAAAGTGAAGTTCTAAATGACACCGACAACTGCTGTATCTGGATAGAGTACCAGGCCCAATCAGCCTCCAGGAGAGGTCAGATGGTTGCTACAAGTTAAGCAGAAGTACATTTTCCTGAGATTCCTCAGGAAACTCAAAGTCAGTCCCCACTCCATTCTTCCGGGGAGTAGTCTCTATAGCAGGAGGTCAAGCCCACAGAAAGCAATTATATGCTCCTCTCCACACACGTACCCCATAGAGGCGCCTAGCCTGAGCCAGGGCATTCGCAAAAGCAAACAGGAGCATCTTGGCTCTGAGCTGTTCTGGAAGGAAGCGGTGTGGCCGTAAATTGGCCTTTTCCAGGAAATACAAGGTGTGGGGATGGGGGTAAGGATAGCCCTCCCGGAATCCTACGAGAGAAGAGACAGGAGGGGTGAGGAGACACAGATTGACCAGGCTGCCACAGAGCCTCAGGAGTCCTGACCTTGGCTCGGAGCAGGTACTAAAGACTCGAAGGAGACATTAGTACATAGTCATGCTCATAGATCTATGGATGGCTACTGAGGAGCTGAGACAGAAGCCAGTGGTGCCCTGTAAAACCCAGAACGCTTTAAATGTTACTATTTGGCTCATCACAGACAATGCTTGCCAACCTGTAGCAGGTGCTTCCTACACACACACTCTAACTCTATCCACTCGCTCCCATCCAAGTGCACAGATGACAGTGAGACTAAAACATGGGTAACTAAAAGCTGTGGTCATAAGGAAGAAGGCAGATGTCAGTACTCTACTATTAGTAACAAATGACTTGCCTGGCACTTCACAACTTCAGTTTACACCTGTTCACTTCAGACATGACACTGTCAAGTCATGAACATTTCTGAGTGGCTATGTAATAAATCTCTGGTGGGTTCAAGGCTTCTAGAATAAGTGCTTGGGATCAGTGAATGTGGGCAAAGAGGAAGGAGAAAGACACCGAGGACATGGACTCTGAAAAAACAGGAGAAGAGTGCTAACAGAGACGGGGCTTTCCTGCATGCCTTGGTCCTCTAGGCTCCTCCACCGTGCAGCACAGACACCCAGCACACATTCCACACTAAGCTCTAGACAGGAAGCAAGGAGAGCCCAAGTGGAGCCTGCCACTGTCTGTGACGTGCTCGCAGTTTAGAGGGGAACCAGACAGGAAAATCAGTCACATCCTAGCACAGAGACGTGTCAAGATCCAGGGTGACTCAGGGGCTGTGGGCAGATAAATGAAAAGTCTCTGATTGAGACTGAAAGTTCAGCATTTCTGGGGGAAATGATTCCTAACATGAATGGCAGAAGATTCAGACTTAGGAAGCATGGGCTGCCACACAGATTCTAGAAGAAGATAATGCATACGTGGTGTAAGCACCCAAAACTATTAGTATATCCTTCCCTTAAAAAATTAAATAAATAGGGGCTGGAGAGATGGCTCAGAGGTTAAGAGCACTGGCTGCTCTTCCAGAGGACCTGGGTTCAATTCCCAGCACCCACAACTGTCTGTGACTCCAGTTCCAGGGGATCTGACACTCTCATACCAATGCACATAAAATTAAATAAAATATTTTTAAAAAAAAGAATCTGTAGTTCTGGTCAGCTGGGGCTAGAGAATTGACTGTGGTTAATAAATGACTAGAATCACTAATGTGACACTCTTGTTTAAAAAACAAAAACTAACTAANTAAATAAAAAACATGTGCCTCATCTCTGTCCTGCCTAAAATCCGAAGGCTTTGCTCCTTACCCGTGTCATCTTTCACATCATAAACATGGCATTCCTGAAGATCAATGGTAGGAGATATGGGATAGAAGGTTTCCAGAACATGACTTCTGGTAGCTTCCACTTCCTCTCTGGAGGCAATGGTGGGCAGAGGGTCCTTGGCATTCAGTATGGTACCACTAGTACCTCGGACCTGAAGGAGAAGAGACTCTAACACGGGGGAAAGATGGTTAGTCTAACCTGGTCTTTTTACAGCCCTCCAAGTGTGAAGCCTTCATCCCCCCCAAACCTCAAGTCTGCTCTAGGTTTTCTAGATGACCTGCCTGCTCACAGAACACACAAACAGCATTAGAACATTAACCCTGAACCTGAGAGGGTGAGGAACTAGAACATTCTTCTCCCTGGGTGCTCTCCTGATAAACCCCAAGGCTCCTGACTCTGGGCATCTTTCATCTTCCCAAGCACCAGCTCCAAACCAGAAACCCAAAAGTAGGGCAGAATTACCCTTTGCTCTCGAGGGGCCCTCAGGAAGCAAGTGCTGCTGAGGAAACCACGGACCTTATGCAGACACAGCCCTCTGAAAAGCCCCGGGGGCCTCCAGGAGGAAGCAAAACCTTAAAATTGGGCAGCAGAGGAAGCACTTGGGAGACAGAGGCAGGGAGATTTCAGTGAGTTCAAGGCCAGTCAGGGCTCCACAGTGAGACTGCCTCAAAAACAACAAAGGGTATCTGAAGGGGGAGGAGAGTGGGGCTCTCTTAAGGGGATCAGCTAATTCTTCATCGAGAGGGCTGTACTGTGCATGTAAGTGTTCAGCAGCAGCCCCGGCCTCTGGCCACTAGAATTCCATCTCCATCCCCACTCACGCCATCACCACTGTCTTCAGACACTGCCCAGCACCCCACTGTCTCTGGGTAGGAGTTTGCCAGGCACTGAAAATGAAGACTAGCATGCAAAAGCATGGAAGAACAAACCAGAGTGACTGAGACACGACACTGGAGGGCAAGGGGCATGGCAAGAGAAGTGTTGTGAGCAGAGCAGGAGGGGGATTTTCAAACCCAGGCACAGGGCTAGATTCTTCTTAACAACAGAGTGAGAAATGCCAGACACATCAGAGCACCTCGGGTAAGCTGGATTAGCGTGTATTCTACATGGGGATGCAGATGGTCAAAGGGGACACAGTCAGAGTGAACTAATCAGTGAGCTTGTTGTGAAAATGTGGAAATGGTATCTGCAATGCTCCCCTGGGAAGCCACAGGCCACCTGACAAAATGTATTTACAAAAACTGTTGTCAGCATCCTGAGTGGCTCTGAGTGGCACCAACCCCNGCAGGTGCCTGGTTTCAGAGAGAGTAAAATCTCAGTGTGAAGGTAATGGATCAGGACTGCTGTAAGATCAGAAATTGGTTTGGTCAACGGCACTGCCATTTAATTATCATGCTGAATCCCAAGATATGTAAAAAATGGACTCTACATCTGCAGATGGATAATTTCTGCAGTAATTGCACCTCAAGATTAGTTTCCTAAGGCATTTCCTGTTTCCTCACACAAATGTGCCTGGACCTCTCCTAACCTTGGGTTTTAGATTCTCCCCACAGATCACTCTAGTGTGGTTTCTAATTCAATTCCCTCCACATCCCTCCTCCAGTGACAGCTCAAAATGGGGCAGTTTAATTAGAGGTAATACTTGACAATGGGCCAACAAGTACTCTCCATTAATGAGGTGCACTAATTTCCTTAGTGGTGNCATTACCTCTGCCAGGCTGACTCCTTGCCAGAAGTCCATACGCCAAGGGGGAAGATGGAGAAAACTGATCAAACAGACAGCCCAAGTCCCAAGTGTGCCACAGCTGGTTTCCTTGCTCCACAATTCCATCACTTAGAACACCTGGACTGACACTCCTGTCTGAAACACCAGCACGCACTGCCAAGTACACAGCATGTGCACAGGCAGACAGGTGGGAAAGCTGGATACCAAAAAGCTNTAAGTGACAAACTTAGGGATATGGGAAGGGAGCCCCAGAACGGGTAATAAGACTAGGACTAGGTGGATATCCCATGATAAATGCCAGCCTTGGGTTTCAAACAAGGGAACACATAAGAAAGACTTGCTGTGTTGAAGGAACCACCCTAGCAGCTATGCTAACATGGCTGTGGAAGGGTGCAGGAGTATGGAAAGGGAGAGAAAGCTGCAGTGTGGTGAGAGTGGAGATCAATGTGCTGTGTTAGTTCCTTGTCTTCAGCATTTAAACACTCCCAAGCAGACTGTGGACACTCAACAGATAAGATCTGCTGTCAATGGATGAATGAAGTCTCAGAAGCAGTTAAAACAGAAACGAGAAGTTGAGCATGGTGGTGCAGGCTAGAGAATCACAAGTCCGAGGCTAGCCTCATGTGTGAGACCCCATGAAGGGTGTGTCTGAACCCAAAGAGTGTGGCAGGAGCAGGATGGGAGGGGTAGGATCTGGGGGTGGGGCTGAGAGCAGCACAGAGATTCAACAACCAAACCAAACCAAACTGAAAACAAAAACGAAACCCAGCAAGGCCTTTTGGTACATAGGATAACTAACCTCGATTCCAGGTGGTGGTTAAGGAGTGGTTTTGGGCAGACATCCGCCTGGCCAGAGAAGGGTGCTTGAGAATCTGGGACTTACACAGCTGTATGAGGCTGTTCACAGTGACTGGGCTTGGGGAAAAAATATTTGAAGACTTAAAGCAATATGTAACTCCACAGTCCTCCATTGAAAATCTATCTTATTTGGGGGAAACTCACCAGTAGGTCTTTCTCTTTGGGATGTCCTCAGTAGAGTGCCAGAGACGGGCATGAGAGATGATATCCAGAACACGTTCTTCTTGGTTCTCTATGTGATTTCTTGGATCATCGACAAGACTAAGCACTTTCTTGGGCAGGCCTTCTATTAACTTGGTCTTAGTTAGCCAGAGAGCCTGCTTCATACCTTTGGGACAATCATCACAAAACAAACAAAAAGAGAGAGAGAAAAGACAGGTTAGGAAGAGATGCTCATTCCGACTAGGTAGGACCATGGAGAAAAGGCTGTCTCAAGAGAGAGCTGGGTTTGTTTTGAGACATCTAAGGAACAAAACCAAAAGAAAAGAGCGGATCAAGAGTACAATTTCAGTAATGATGATCTACTCAAGGTGAGAACTGACTATGGAACTGAGTGCTTGCCATGGGAGGGNTTCAAACCACGCTTAGGACTGCTAAGATCCCTGCTGACTCCCTANAGGCAGATAAATCAAAGCTCTGAGACTAGTTCAGTGGACCAGCTCTTCACTTAAAATCCCTTCTGGTAATCCATATCCTAACCCTGACTAGAAAAGCCCATGCATACCAAACTTATCTCCTATTAGGTCTGAGTCTATCACAGCTACTCAATTCTGCCTTGGTGCACAAGTGCAGCCATGGGCAATAATTTACATGTGCACATGGTTGTATTCCAGTAAAACTTTATTGATAAAAACAAAGAGCTGCTTAATTAGCTGACCCCAGCTCTGTGATATTTATTGCTAGCAATCTCAGAGACAAGTTTTAAGGTTCTCTAGCACATACACAAAATATGTAGTATTTAGAGCTGCCATTTACTGAATGTCACTTCTGTGTAATGAACTTATCTATAAGTTAGATGGGATTTTATGTCATGAAAGCGGAAACTTGGACAAGATTGAGGGGTTTGCTTCAAGTCATTTATCTTTAAGGTAACAAAGTAGAACCTGAGCCTGTATACCCTAAAGTCCACAATCTCTCCATAACCCATATCGGCTTCTCAGGTCCATATTTTGCAAGGTTTTTTGTAATTTTATAAGACCTCTCGATGACTTTTGAAAGTATAGGACAGAAGATACATTTTCAGACTAGCTCAATGAGTGCAATCTTAACTTCTAAAACACTTGACATCCATTACCAGGGTCACTCAAGGGGTCATGTCCTGTGAGACCCTTCACAGCACCTTCTGAGTCCAGTGAAAGTGGTTAATGGCTAGAAAAGTCAGCTTGCAGGTATAGGAGTGGGCATTTTAGGAGATTGNCCTATGGCTATCAGTTTTTCCAAACTTATGATTGATTCTCTTAGCTACCAAGCCCTGCTTAGATCTCTTTATTTCCTAGCTATCCTTTGGAAAATACTGCTCCCACATACCTCATTGCTTTTGCTTCTAGGATCTGTCCTATGCGCATCCTGATCTGGGTGAAGATGGGAGTTTGAAGAATGAGGAAAGGTACTCTTAATAATCAATCTCAAAAATAATTCCTGACGATACTGAAAAGCAGACTGGTTTTGGCTCAAGACATTTTGATCTGTTCTTAAGAGTGACAGGCTCGCCGGGCGGTGGTGGCTCACGCCTTTAATCCCAGCACTCAAGAGGCAGAGGCAGGCGGATCTCTGTGAGTTCGAGGCCAGCTTGGGCTACCAAGTGAGTTCCAGGAAAGGCGCAAAGCTACACAGAGAAACTCTGTTTCGAAAAACCAAAA
>LZPO01034880.1:502254-519046 GCA_001675575.1 Neotoma lepida | reverse complement strand
CAGCTTCACTGTGGAGCAGTGAAGGCTTGGAAGCCACTTGAAGGCTGGTGGTGGAAGGCTCCGTGATGAGCTGACATCTGGAGGTGAGAGAGTGGCTGAGGAACAGCATGTGCTGAGGACCAAAGGGGTGAGANCAGGAGGGTCCAGAGGCTAAGGGGAGGTTCCAGTTCCAGGCTGCCTCCCCTCATGTAACTGAAAGTCCTCTGATCTAGCTTGGCTTGTTAGAGGTCCCAGCTTGGCCAAAGAAGCAGGACTAATGGGCTCTCAAAGGAGGAAGAGGGGAAAAGCTGGGCTGACTGGAGGCCTCTTTTGTGTCTCCTCGCCCCCTGCCTCCTAGCCCTGTAAATATGCCATCAGGACCCTCTGCCAGGCTTCCCTTTGACCCCACATGGAAGTTCGTCCCACCCCTGCCTTGAATCATTGATCTGGGTAATCAAGTGGTACTATCTTGGGCATTGGTGCCTTGGGAAGTGGTGAGAGCTCCTCGGGTAGCTAGGGTGAGTGTAAATGAAGCAATCTATGTAGTGCTGGTGTGGCACCTTGCTCTGTACAAGGTGACTCTGGTCATCACTCAAATGCTGTAGACACACAGATGCTTGCTGGTATGTGGCTCTTTGCACTCTGCAGAGTCTCTTTACCCACAGGAACATGCATTTGATCCCCACAGTATCCATGGGTGCTGGAGTATGATTAGGAATCCCACTTCACTCATGTAGAAACTGAGGCTTGCTGTGGGAGGGACTTGCTCAAGGTTCCACAGTGTATCAAAGCCAGAGCTAAGATCCAAGCCCAACCACTGCCTTGCCAGCACACCACGGATGTGTTGGGGGTTAGCAGCTTTTTCTTTCCTCCCGTTCATGCCCTGTCATATGACAGTGGGTAACCACTCTGTTAGCCCCAGCTCTGGTGGGAACAGGCCTTTGGGACACNGGGACTCAATTTTCTCATCTGTGGCACGTGGATAGTGTTCCTTTCTGACAGGGCTGAGAGGCTCAGTGTGTGGCCCCCCAACCTGGGGTGAGGTCCATAAATGGTAGTAATTCCAGCCTCCTCCTTACTTTCTTCCCATCAGCCCCAGAGCTAGAAGTTGAGAAGGTCACAAAATTTACACTTTTGTCCNAGGGCTCTTAAAAACCTGTCCTTGTCCTGCCTGGACTTTGGCGATGTCATTTGTAGTGCATGGCCTTCACACCTCAGCCTGTGGGGAAGGAATAGGGTAGAGTGACTGAAATCAAAACAGATTCAGATGTAGTTTCCTGGGCCTGGGGTAGGAGTGTGGTTCCCAAGAGGATGAGGACCCAGTAACTCCTTGGACCACCTTCCATCATAATCTCCAACCCTAGTCACCACCAGCCTCTGCTCCACTGAGCCCACCTCCCCACCCCCCTCTTCACCTTTGTCTTGGACCCTTTATTTCTCTCTCCTGTATTCCCATCCTCTGTCATCTAGGGACAGCACACACACTGTGCAGATACCAAGACTTCCTATCAGGCTCCAACAGAAGTTTGGGATGGGGGTGCTGCCCCTTCCTGTCCCTACCTCCTGGCTACTGTGCTCCTGGGAAATGCCCTAAGATCCCTGGAGTCCCTGGTAAGGGAGGGATGTGGCTCCTGGGATCCCAACAGAGTCCCCAGGGTGGGCAGGCCTCTCTCTTTTTGCTCTCTGCCACAGCCCCTCCCTTAGTCCAGGCCTCTGTGGAATAGGGAGGCAGATGCCAGGCAGCGCCCTTGTTTTCCCCTGGGCACCATCCCTATACTCAGTGATCAGTGACAGATACAGACATGAAGATAAAACCGGCTTAGAGAGGAACCCCAGTTCAGATGTGCACCCCAATACATTCACAGAGATGTACACAGCCTTGGCAATGAGCAGTGTGAACACCCATTCTCATAGAGATGTGTCCCAGATACAGGTGTGCACGTCTGGAGAGACACAGACCTTCACACCAGCAGATGTGTGTGCCGTGGAAAAAGATGAGTGCATGTGGAAAAACATATGGACCCTGGCACTTGGAAAAGCACATGGTCCCCGGGGGTAACCATGCACACACACCATAACATTTGCACAGAGACATGATGGACATGCAATGTATACGTATAACCAGAAGGTGAAGTACACACACTGGCATCTGGGTACCTGCAGATCTAAATATAAATCCTTCAACATACAGGGAACAGATGGACACACAGCGACAGCACAGTGTGCTCCACGTGTGTGCATAGGGATGAATGTGAATGTGTGGAAAGAAGCAGAGATGAAAGCCTAGGTATTTGTAGTCACACAGGGCATAGTCACACTCAGTAAATCTTGCCACACACAGATTGGTGCTCTTAATGTCTGGGGCATTGACAGACATCCAGGAAGGCCTTGTACAGAGAAAGGAATGTGACATGTGCTCGGTGATAGAAACATGAGCCTATGGCATTTGTTCCCTCCGCTAGATGGCATACTCACGATTGTGTGGCACTCACACCCCCTCAGAGATGATCACTTGGCCTCATAGCCCCTGCAGCTGCAGAGCTGGTCATAGACAGGAGGGCCACCTTACACCAAGATAACCCCAGAAGTTTGAGAGCAAGTCCTACATTGGCACAGTGAGACAATGACGGACACCCAGATGCCCAGGTTTGACAGTCTGTGGGCAGCTTGGGCACACTGTAATGAGTGGGCAGGTGGCAGCCTTTGTTCCTTCTCTACTATCTTCCCTGGGGATCAGTAGAGAAGCACTGGCCATATTCTGATTGGAGGCAAGGGGCAGCCAGGCAGCAGGAGGCCCCACCCAGAGGTGACTTCAAGGAGAGAGGGGTTGTAATGAAGCACAGGAAGACTGGAGGTCTGCACACCACTCAGACTTCACACACATGGGCTACAGGAGGGAGACTGTGCTCCAAGAACACTGAGGAGGCGTTGAAGCTTCACCCATCCTGCCCTCACAGTGCACAATCCTCAGTTCACAGGCTTGGAAGGGCCAAGGTCACATGGTCCTGGTTCTAGAAGTTTCTGGCTTAACCACTGCACCAGATACCATCCTGNCACCTGGGGGGTCAGGGGTTGTGGAAAAGAACGTTTGTGGGTTTGTGTCCCCAGCATTTATATGCTAAATTCCTAGCCCACAATTGCAGTGGAGATGCTAGCCTTTGGGAAGTGATTAATCTTTTGGAGATTAATGCTTTTATAAAAGAGATCCTCACCCCTCTCACCATGGTAGGACTTGGCCAGGACATAGTGCTTTACTGGACTCCTTGGTTTTAGACTCCTAGCCTCCAGAACACTGAGGAATAAGCATGTGTTGTTTATGAGCTGACCAGTCTGTTGTATCTTATTACAGCTGACTAGGAGAGCAGGGTTGACAGCACAGCCTTTGGCCCAGGCAAACACGAGTCCAAAGGAGAAGGACACTTGCCAGCTGTGGGCCTTTGAATGGTTNAGTTCATAAATGGCTGCCGAGCATCTAGGAGGAGTGAGATGAGTCACAAGGCAAAGACTAATGTCTTCGTTATTTTTCCATTGCTGTGATAAATGCCATAACCAAAAAGCAAATTGGAGAAGAATGGGTTTATTTCAGCTCCCAGCTCCCAGTCCATCATGAAGGGAAGACAGGGCAAGAGCCCAGTGCAGAGACCTGGAGGCANAAACTGAAGTAGAGGCCATGAAGGATGCTGCTTACTGGCTTGCTCAGTTTGCTTGCTCACTTTGATGGTTTTTTTTTCTGTTGTGTTTTTTTGTTTGTTTGTTTGTTTTTAATGTGATTGAGTGTTCTGCCTACATGCACGTATGTGTGGCATGTGCATGCCTATTGCCAGAGGGCACCAGATCCCCTGGAACTGGAGTTGCAGGCAGTTTTAAGCCACTATGTGGGTGCTGGAAACTGAACCCAGGTCTTCTGCAAGATCAACAGGTGCTCTTAACCACTTAGCCATCTCTCCAGCCCCCAGTTTTCTTATATACTCCAGGACCACCCGCTCAAGGATGGCATGGCCCACAGTAGACTGGCCCCTTCCATGTCAATCACCAGTCAAGAAACTGCTCCACAGGCTTGTCTGCAGGCCAATCTGATGGGAGCATTTTCTTGGTTGAGGTCATCTCAGATGACTCTAGCTTGTGTCAAGTTGGGTGACACAAAACTAACCAACACAAGTAAAAGGCTGTGCTCAGGGCTGAGTCCCATGCTGGGGCACTAGATGGAGAGCCTGAGGGCAGAGGGCAGCATGCAGGAATCCACACTGTCGGAGTGTGCCCCAGCTTGTAGGCTGAGGAAGAGTCCGCCATGGACAATGGGTGGAAAGAAGTATGATCCAGACTCCAGTGCGTGTTGTACACGGAGAAGTGAGAAAAATGACTGGTTGCAGGGACTCGGGACTCAACTCACCATGGGGAGGAAGTCAGAAGTCTGAGATGAACTGTCAGGGTGCTCTGAAAGGGTATGAAAGCCAAGCAGAGCACTTTGAACAGAGGATCATGTGGGGGAGTTTGATCAGCATTCTAGAAAGATCTGGGTAGAGTGGTGGGTGGGGACGCAGGCCAGTGAGGAGGCAGCTGAGAGCAGAAGAGATGCTGAGCTTGGACAGTGACGTCTTTCTTTGGAAGTCACTCAGGGTATGAAGCTCCACTGTGACTAGTGCATGTCGGTGTGAGGCAGGGAAGTTGAGGCAGTGTCCATGTTTTGGCTTTGGTGAGTGGGTTGTGCCCTGACCTGATGGGAAATACCACAGGACAAGTTAGGGATGGGGTAGTTGGTGTTTCAGTATGGAAGCTGCTGAGTTGGGGGAACTGTGAAGGTTCCCAGGGATGTGGTCTCACTGGGAAGGCAGACAGACAGTGGTGCCAGAGACAGGACAAACGTTTCAGAGGTGGGGCAAGGAGTCTGGAGTCACCAAGTCAGAAGAGGGACCGTCTGTCTATGAATGCTCAGTAGATGTCCCAGCGGTGCCCTCACAGGCTGGTGTTCACTCTTCCCATGAACACAGAGCTATGCCTGCACTCCCAGCCCTCCTGCCCCAGGCTTTGGGGCCAGGCACAGATTAGAAAGGTCAGGTACATACTGCCTTTGAAGCCACTTGCAGAGCTGGGAACTAAACTATGCTTCAACTCCTCAAGATCAGTGACTTGAGCACATCGTCTGTGCTGGCCAGCCTCGGCTGAGCCCTTCCTTCTGCTCACTAGCATCCTTGAGTTACCCCCTCTTCTCCATCCTGTCCCCCATCCCTCTCTGCACTCCTGGGATTGCATCCCAAACAGACTGCTCACTTTAGGGTCTTCTTGTGGTAGAACTTACTCCAAGACCCTAACACAATTGTGGAACATCAGCTCACTGTCCTGTCAACTGTGGAAACACTGTACGGTGTACCGCCTAAAGGTGCATGCATCTCCTGAGTGCTGGGATTAAAGGCGTGTGCTGCACCGTCCGGCTCCCTTCATTCATGCAGTGCTTGATGAGAGCTTTCACCTCTCAGCCTGCCCAGACATTCCTTTCTTTTCCATCCAGTCTCTGGTCTGACCATCCCCGATGCCCTTTGCTGAACATCTTCCAGGTGGCCTCCTCTGCCAGCAGCCGAGGGCTCCCTGGGGACGGCCTGACAAAAGGATGGGCCAGAGGCGACATGTGCTCTGGCAGATGGACAGCTGGGTTCCTCTTGGGTAGATAAAAGCATACTTGTTGTGGTGTAGTGAGCCAGACTGGTAAGACATCCATCCGTGGTCTCAGATAATCCTACTGAAGAATAGCAGGCTGCAGCTACCTCTTTCTGTGGAGGAAGCTGGGCCTCAGAGAGAAGGCTCACTTTCACAGACCCCTGAGCTAGGCAGTGGGACAGCCAGGACTGACTTCAGTACACCAGAAACCAGAGCCCAGGCCCTGCCCTTACTGAACCTATATCCCATTTCCTTCCAGTGCCCCAGGCCAAGTGCAGGTTCTGCACCAACACAGAGATTAGAAGTACGTGGTGGAGGGACTGGGGAGATACGGGAAAGTGCTTTCCACATACACAAGGACCTGATCCCTAGCACTCATGAAAAATCAAGTATGGTATCAAGTATTTGTTATTTCATCACAGTGGCAGGGGGTGGGTGTGGGCTTGGCTGGATCCCTGGGGCTCACTGGGGCATACTAGGTTCAATAAGAGACCCTGTTTCAAAAATCAAGGGAACAGCACTCAAGGTTGATCTCTGGCCTCCACACATGCATGCCTGTGTGTGTGTGTGTATGTGTGTGTATGTGTGTGTATGTGTGTGTATGTGTGTGTATGACATGAGCAAGCACACAAGAAAGAGAAAGACAGAAACTTAGAAAAGAACGTGTGGTAGGCTGAATCAAAGGGAAAAAATCCTAGAGGGAAAAGCAATCCCATTTTCTGCTGGACACAGGACTGACTGACTCTTCAGGGCACTTCTGCAGGCTCAGCTCCTAGCATGGGGCCTGGGTCCAGCAAATGAGGCTAGTGGATCAGTGAAGGCACATGTGCTGTTCTGGTTATACTACAGACTGCGGCCCGTGTCTATTGCATTAGAAGACTCACAGCAGAAACCCAAAGTGCCAATTCCGCTACTCCAGAGCATTCTTCCTTGAAAAAGACGCCACTCATCAGCTGCCCACCAGCTCCGTCTCCCTCCCTCTGAGCTGAATTTTCACATTGGAAGGAAGCTTGTCCCATCTGTCCCACAAACATTAGACTCCTTTCGGCTCCCTGTGGAGTAGAGGGTGGAGAAAGACAGGAGCGTGCACCTGCCATGTGCTTCAGCATACTCTGAGTGCTTACTGCATACATTAGCACATGTGATCTCATTTCTTTTTTCCCAGTAGCCCCAGAGGCGGGGCGGAATGGCTGTGCAGGTTGGCTCAGAAGACCAAGCCCCACAGGAGTGAAATGACTAGTTTAATCACCTGACCACCGGAGGCTGAGCTGGGATTGATCTCGGATCTGCCTGGCTCTGGAATTTAGGCCCTTTCTCCACTACCCTATTTCCTTCCTGATACAGGGTGGCCATTGCAGTTCTCAGTACGTGTCAACCTGGTGACACCAGATCCGTCACCTCAGTGAGGAGTGAAGGAAGCACCTGGGATCAGCTTACTAATTCAAGGGTCCNATGAATTATTCATGCCACAATTTACTTGGAGGCCCTTCCAACCTCACCTCTCTTTCCCCTCTCAGACCCCTGGATCCTGACCCCAGAACTCAGCCGTGGTGGGGGACCCCCAGTGAGGAGATGCTAGCTGAGCTGGGGGCTTGCCTATTGTTGGCAATGGCACTGCTGGACTCAGGTCCTGGGACCCAAGCCATGGAAGGTAGGTGATCCAGCAACCCGCAACCGCAACCCGCAACCGCAAGAGGATGGGAAGAGAGCGCAGAGGACCCAGGGCCTCCAGAAGCCCCAGCCAGGAAGTTGAGTGTGTGTTTCTTGCTCTTGAGAAGTGGAGGGCAGCACTGAGTGAGCGCCTGCTGTTTNCTTCACATACATAAGAGCATTTAATCTTCAGAACAAAGTCCTAGGTGAGGATTGGCCCTTTTTTCCAGATGAAGAAACTCAGGGCTCAGGGGCTTAGGTACAGGGCCACACAGTTGCTGTGCNTGAAGGNAATGGCTCAGACGTGTGCAAGGCTCATGGTGGGAAGGTCCTTCTCTGTTCCAGGAGCCTGCTACACTTCCCACTGCAGCCAGTGGTGCCAAATTCCTCACTGTGCCATTGGGTGTCCCTGGTGTGCTAGCTCTGTGTTTTGCTGGGAACCACACACTCCTTCTGAGAATGCTTTGCCTGGAGGGTTGGGGTAGGGGGTTTGATCTTAAGCTTCACTGTCCCCACACTTGGGAAGAAGTTGCTCCTGGAATCTCTTAGAAGGATCCTATTTCTCTTTGAAATATTTTTTTCAATTACACGTATTGTGTGTGTAGGGTGCGAGTGCACATGTGTGTGCTGCATCATACATGTAGAGGTCAGAGGACAAGCTGGGGGAGTTGGTTCTCTCCTTCCTTCCACCATGTGTGTATTGGGGATCAAGTTCAGGTGGCCAGGCTTGGTGGCAAGAGCATTTATCCTGAACCATCTAGCCAGCCCACCTTTCTCTTGTGTTCACCCTAAAGTCATGTCACTTCCTCCGTGAAGCCCTCCTCATCCTCTGCTGGGCTCAGATGCTCCCTCCCCAGGTTCCCAGAGCTCCTCCACCCCAGGCTGTGAGTCTNGAGATTTGTCTCACTCTGGTCCTCCAGGTGTTGTGTGTGAAGCCTGTGAAATAATTTCACCATTCTGCAATGGGTGTACTTGCTGGGGGCTGGGGCTCAGCAAGCAGCCCCCTATAACTTGTCTTCCTCAAGCTCAACTAGGGGCCAAGAGGGAAGAGGTGGCTTGCCAGCCANCCCATTGCTGGCAGAAATGGGTTGAGTACCTCAGGGTCTCAGCCCGTGCCTGGGGAATAGGAGAAGTGTGTTGCTATTTACTAACCTCTAGGGCTTGGATGGCCTTGGCATGACTCTGAGGGTTAGTGTACCTGCTGTCTCTTATACACATCTGTGTGTTGCTATTTACTAACCTCTAGGGCTTGGATGGCCTTGGCATGACTCTGAGGGTTAGTGTACCTGGCTGAATCCTGATGGGCAAGATTTCCATTTGTGCTGGTGCTCAGGGCCACCTAGACCACAGGAGTTCCACTCTGACGCTTGTGTGGTTTTCCTGTCCTATAGTCAACACTGGGAGAAGAACAAGAGTGGGCACTGGAAGAAAGGTCTCTCTATCTTCTTGCCATAAGGCCATGAACCAGATACTACTCCTAGCACCAGCTTGCCCAGGCAGGGACAAATCATGTGACCTGTCCCCTGCATGGCCCCTGCAATGTCTCTGTCTCCCCAGAACCTGTAGCACTCAGTAAGGACATGTATAGGTGCATGGCTGAGGTCCACAGAGGCTGAGTGATGGAGTCAAAGTCATCTGCCTTAATATTGCTATCCCATAATACTGCTATCCCACAACCCCATGCGATGCAGGATGCAGCATACCACACAGTGTGGCTTCACCTGGCTTACCTGACTCTCCTCAGTGCCACGCCCTCTGTGAGCTCCCCTTGGGGGAGGCTCAGTCCAAATCAGCACAGACCTGCGGTGTGATATGTCCTTGTCTCAGGGACTTTATTTAAGTGTGTCCTTGAGGGTTCCTGTGGCTGCAAGTGACAGGACCCAAGCTGTATACACCCAGGGAAAAAGGCTTCTTGGGCTCCATGACAGGGTGGCAGGGACGGAGCTGAGCCTGCCAGCAGCCAGGGCCTCTTGGCCCAGGGCCATTTTTTTTTTTCACATGGCTGTTGCCATCTGTGGGCATGTTTCCATCGTCCTGAACGTGGACCCCCAGGGTTCCCATTCCCAGCCTAGGGGCCAATGAGGCAGAGACACACACACCCCAGATATTCTGAAAAAGCTTGATCCTGGCCTGGAACATTTACCCTCCCCACACCTCAGGGTTACCACAAAGAGCCAAAGCAGTGTCTGAAACAGGCAGCCTGGGGTCCCACCAGTTAGAAGAGAGGGTGCTGAGCAATAAATGTCAGCTANAGTAATTTCCCATGGGGCTTAGTTTTCTCATCTGCAAAATGAAGTCAATAGCATAACTAAAAACCTGAGAAAGACCCATGCATTATGTTTGGCTGATATTTGATTCCTAATACAGTTGTGCCCCCTCGACATTTATTGTTGAAGTACTGGGAAGGATGAGGTTCTTCATCCTTGGCTTGGCCAAATGGAGCCTCGTGGTTTGATTAAGAATGTTCCTGGGGCTGGCAAGAAGGCTCAGCACTTAAGAGCACTGGCTGCTCTTCCCAGGGAGTCTAGTTCTGTTCCCAGCACCCATGACATCAGGTGGCTCACAACTCATTACTGTAGTCCTGGGGTGGGGGTGGGGCNCTGACATCTCTGGCCTCCATGGGCACCTGTGCTCATCACACACTCCCATCTGGACACACATGAATACACATAATTTAAAACAAAAATTAATCTTAAAAAAAAAAGACTATTCCTTTGTGGGGCCACGGAGGTGGGTCAGCAAGTAAAAGCATTTGTCTCAAAAGTCTGGTGACCTGAGTGTGACCCCTGGAACCCATATAAAGTTGTCCTAAGTTCCTACATGTGTGCTATGGCATTTCTCCTCATGATACACACACATGTGCAAACACTTAGTAATAAACAAAAATCTATATTTTGAAGATTTACTTGTTTTTATTTTATGTGTGTAAGTATTTTGCCTGCATGTATGTCNGTGCACCTCTTGCAGGCCTGTGGAGGCCAGAAGAGGGCATCAGAGCCCCTGGAACTGGAGTTACAGTTGTGAGCTGCCATGTGGGTGCTGGGACTCAAACTAAGGACCTCTGCAAGAGAAGCAAGTGCTTTTAATCATTGAGCCATTTCTGCAGCCTCAAAATTAACTTTTTTTATTTCATTAAAGAGTGTTCTTTTATAAGCTGGAGCAATAGCTCAGTTGGTAAAGTACTTGCCATGCCAGCACGGAGGACCTGGGTGAGTTCAAGATCCAGAAGCCATGGAATAATGCCACATGTTTGTAAGCCCAGGGCTGGCAAAGTGNGAACAAGCAGATCCACGGGCCAGGCAGTCTAGCCTACTTGGTGAGCTCCAGGCCAATAAGAAAACTTGTCTCAAAACACAAGATGGCTAGCATCTGAGGGACATCTGAAGTTAAGCTCTTGCCTCCATGTGCACACATGTGCACAGAACCCCCCCCACACACACACACACAAATATTCCTTTACTGTGTGCAGTGGTGTGTGCTTGTAATCCTAACACTCAGGAGCCAGTGCAAGAGGATCCAAGTAAGTGTATTTGTCTACTGGTCTACTAGTGAGTTCCAGGCCAGCAGAGCTACATAGAGAGACCCTGGCTCCAAACAAACAAACAAACAAATTTCCTTTTTAGTGTGGGGAACAGTGGTACCTGTCAATAGTTCTAGACACTGGGGAGGCTGAGGCAGAAGGATCGCTTGAGTCCAGGAGTACACACACACACACACACACACACACACACACACACACACACACAAATACTCTTTTCATCCTAGCACCCGGAAGGCTGAGGCAAGAAGATTTGCAATTCAAGGCTAGCCTGGGCTATATAGCTAAGACCTTACCTTTAAAAAAAAAAGTAGACTCGGTAAGTATGGTGTGTATACATTTCAAGTTGTATAGCATTCTGCTATATAAAGTTCCCTCTTGGCTTTTTTTTTTATTTATTAAATTTGTCTTTGGCATTTTCGCATCCTGATTACTCCACGCCTACCCTCCTTGTCTCCCTTCTGCCTCTGTCAACCCTGTTGCTGCTGCTGTTGTGATGGTGGTGGTTGTTATTATTACTTTGAATCATGGTCTTGCTGTGTAGCCCAGGCTTGCCCAAAACTTACGATCCTCTTGCCTCAGCCCCCGGAATACCTCTCTTACAGGTATGTGCTACTATGCCAGGTTGTATCTTTTTATGTTTTTCAAACACTTGAACCAGATGTACTGGCTCACATCTGTAATCTCAGCATTTGAGAGCCTGAGGCAACAGGATTACAAGTTTGAGGCTGGTCTGAAGCTATTCTGTTTTTTTTTTTCTTCCAAAAGCTTAGCAACGTTGAGTGAGCTTCACAGAGAATACCTGTGTGGCTGACCTGGGTTTTCCCTCTTATCAATCTTTTCTTTGGTGACTGAACAGACAATTACATGCTTCTAGCCTAGTATTCCATTAAAGGTTGCCAAATTCTGGTTTTCTAATTTCTTTTCATTGTTTCCTTTTAAATTATCTATTATTTTCTATTTATTTACCTTTTTTGTTTGTTTGTTTTTGGTTTTTTTGAGACAGGGTTTCTCTGTGTAGTCCTGGATATGCTGAAACTCGCTTTGTAGACCAGGCTGGCCTTGAACTCACAGAGATCCACCTGCCTCTGTTTCCTGAATGCTGGGATTAAAGGTGTGCACCACCATTGCCCGGCTCTATTTATTTACTTAATGTTTATTTATTTATTTTTGAGATAGGGTCTCTCTACATAGCCCTAGCTGGCCTGGAACTCACTATGTAGACTAGGCTGTTCTTGAACAAGAAGAGATCCAATGGCCTCTTCTTTCCTAATGCTGGGGTTAAAGGTGTGTGCCACCATGTCTGGCTTCGCTTGCTTTCTTGTTCTCCTCAGAGCTGACCACTCTCACATTTGGTTTGTGTTTATTGTCTTCCCACCAGAACACACATGACCTGAGAGCAAGATCTTTATTCCTGCTATCTTTCCGACATCTAAGAGCACTGGCCAGTGCTCAAACAATATTTATTGAGTGACCAGAAGACTGCTTCCTCAGTATCTGAGAGAAGTGTGAATGCTTGAGAGAGCTCAGGCACACATCCAGAGTGATTTAGGACTCTCTCCTGTTTTCTTTCCACTCTTAAGGCCCCAGACTTGCCTCGTGTATCCAAGACCCCAGAGCTGACTCTCAACCACCCTGGTCTCTTGCCTCAGGTGTCAAGTGTGGGGGTGTGCTCTCGGCACCATCTGGGAACTTCTCCAGCCCAAACTTCCCAAGTCTGTATCCCTACAACACAGAGTGCAGCTGGCTGATCGTGGTGGCCGAGGGGTCCTCCGTGCTGCTCACCTTCCACGCCTTTGACCTGGAGTACCATGACACCTGTGGCTTTGACTTCCTAGAGATCTACAATGGGGCCTCTGGCGACAAAGGCAATCTTCTGGGCAGGTTCTGCGGCCAGGTGCCTCCACCGCCCTTCACCTCCTCCTGGCACGTCATGTCTGTCGTCTTCCACTCGGACAAGCATGTGGCCAGCCGAGGCTTTTCTGCAGGCTACCAGAAAGGTCAGGGGGCACCCTGCAGAAAGGCTGGCCCCAGCTGCAGGTGGGGGGACAGGGCACGGGGAGGTGAGTAGGCAGTGTCTTAGCACAGGATGACCCGGCTTTAGCACTGCCTGCAGGGGCAAAGGTGGCTTCTTCACATACATGACCTCCCTGGAAGCCACTACCTGCTACCTCTCTGATACTTCCCTGCTTTCTCCGTGACTGCTGGGTCCCCCAGGCAGCTTGCTGTTCCCTAAAAGGAGGCCTGCAGCCCTCCTCTGCCGACATCAGGCCACAGGAGGATCCCGGCTGTTCCTACTGTTGAAGTTCTATGGTTTCTGCCTCCTTCCCCTTCCTGGGCCCAGAGCGTCAGAGGCGAGAGCTTTTAGAACCTATGGTTCCTCCTCTCTTAGGGCCCTTCCCTGCATACATCCTTCACCAGTCCTCCTTAATCCTGACTCCTCCAAGCAGGCCTGTCACCTGCCACCCAGCCTCATGAGGCAGAGCCCTAGCCNGTCTTCACCTTTCTCCTTGCCTCCTCCCTCCTGTTTCTGAGCTCCTGTGTACAGACCCAAAAGTCCTCCTTTCTCCCCAGGATAAGATCAGATGCCTCTGTGTCAGCCCAAGCAGGACAGCCACAAATGCCCATGTCCACAGGTCCACTCCCTGCAACCATAGGACTCAGGCAGGACAGCGGCCCCTGCTGAATTTGGAAGCACAGAACTGTGATGTGTTAAGACACAAGAATAAGAGACNGATGTGACTAGCACACGGAGATCTTAGGCCTGGGAGTTGAGGACATTAAGGTGTCAAAGTCCTGATGTCGCCGGGCGGTGGTGGCGTACGCCTTTAATCCTAGCACTCAGGAGGCAGAGGCAGGTGGATCTCTGTGAGTTTGAGGCCAGCCTGGGCTACCCAGTGAGTTCCAGGAAAGGCGCCAAAGCTACACAGAGAAACCCTGTCTCGAAAATCCAAAAAAAAAGTCCTGACGTCACAGGCAATGCTTTCCATCATTTTTACAAACAGGAGTAGCTGATAGCAGGCAGTGCCATCTTGTTAGTCTTCGATATCTAAAAAGACAAAGGTAGCATTTTAATGATATGCATTCATTTCACAAGTTCACATTTGTATACATATGCATGTGTTTGCATGCATGTGTGCATGCATGGGTGCCTGTGTAAGCCAGAAATCAACACAGGAGCCACCTCACTGAGACCTGGTGTTCTCCAATTAAGCTAGAACGGCTGTTGCCTCCACCTCCCCTGCCCTAAGATTACAAGTGTGAGCTACCATGTCCGACTTTTATGGGAATGCTGGAGATAAAACTTGGTCCTTATGCTTGCTCAGCAAACGCTTTAATAGCCAAGCTATTGCCCTGGCCACAAGTTCACATCTCCAGCATTGACCTGTGAGAAGCCAATCACTGACAAACAGTGGATATCGATGGAATCCACTGGGCTGAATTATGTATAAGATATGTAACTTTGGATCCTGTCTTTAATTATACTAAAAGATAGCTGGGCTGGGGAGATTGCTTTGTGAGTGAGAGGCTTTTGGACTCCGAGCATCCACATAGATGCCAGACATGACTGTGTGTACCTGTGACCCTGGTGCGGGGGCTTGATGGCCATCTGTCTAACCTAGCTGAAAATTAGCAAGCTTCAGGTTCAGAGAGAGACACTGTCTCAGAGAGACAGAGCAGAGAATGATAGAGCAGGGCATCTGATGTCNTCCTCTGACCTCCAAACATAATGCACCTGCATAGGCATGAATGTCCGCACATATATGTAAACACACATANACCACACATGGGCACATTAGAAATGCAACATAAGAATGAAGTCTGAAGCATCTTTCTGCTCAGGTTGTTGATATTAATTGATGGGCTATCACAGACTATCTCCACCTACCATCTCATTTCTCACTAAGTCCGATGGCCGGACAGGGAATGCGATTGCCTGAGATCACACAGCAGAGGAATCCTGGGACAGGAAGCCAGCCCTCAGCTGCCCACTGCAGTGCTCTGGCCACAGAACTGCAGCTAAGCTTCTGGGTTCCAGTTCTGCTTGCTAGCTGGGTGACCTGCCCATACCTCTTGGTTCCTGTCATTTTGGTGTTGTCCTGACAGTCTCCCCATCTCTGTTTGAGGGCTTTGTTGGTGTCTGTGGTCTCCCACTGAGATGCTCTCTAGTTTTCCTGGACACTTTTCTATTGCTGTGACAAAACACCACGACCAAGAGGACTTATAAAAGAAGATGTTTATTTAGGGCTCACAGTTGCAGAGAGTTCATGACCATCATGGTGTGGAGCATGGCAGCAGGCAGGCACACACGGCACTGGAACAGTAGCTGAGAGCTTACCTCTTGATGGACCAGTTTAAGGCAGAGAGAGCTAACTGGGAATGATAGGGCTTTTGAAATCTCAAAGNCTGCCCTAAGTGACACTCCTCCTCCAACAAGGCCATACCTCCTAANCCTNCCCAACAGTTCCACCGACTGGAGACAAAGTATTCAAGTATATGAACCTATTGAGTGTATTCTCCTTGGAACCACCACAAAGTGTAGAACTCCCTATCCCCCTCGCTCCTGGAGTGACATAACTCAGGTGTATGCTTTACTAGAATTCCCTAGTGGGGTTCAGCAGCTCCCTTTAGGACACTTCACCATCTCATCTCACCCCCTTGTGCCCATCCGGGGATCCTTGACCTTCAAATAAACCCCTTGCAGTTGGGTCTTTATACCTGGGTGAACGCAGGCCTAGACAGGCTAAGTTGCTTGACCTCTCACTGTAAAAGGTGGGTCTGGGTACAGATCTGTGCCTGTCAGGCATGGGTGTTTGTGGAGCAACGTTTTGGGTGTCTGGTTCCCCAGAGAAGAGGTCAGCTCAAATGGGCTCCCTTGCAGATGTGTGTGGTGGTGTCCTGACTGGCCTGTCGGGGGTCCTCAGCAGCCCTGAGTACCCCAACAACTATCCCAACAATGTGGAGTGCCACTGGCTGATCCGTGCCTCAGGGCCTGCCGCTGTCAAGCTGGTGTTCGTGGACTTCCAGGTGGAGGGCAGTGATGAATGCATTTACGACTACGTGGCTGTGCTTGGAGCACCTGGCCCTGCCCACGGGCACCACTACTGTGGCCNCACCAGACCCCCCACCCTTGTGTCCCTGGGCCACGAGTTGCAGGTGGTCTTCAAGTCTGACTTCAACATTGGAGGCCGGGGCTTCAAGGCCCACTACTTCTCAGGTAGGAGGGGCCAAGCCCATGCCAGCACCTGTGCCTGTGGACCCCTGTCTACTGCTTTGTTTGGAATTCAATTAAGGCTTGCTGTGTCCTTGGGGCTTGACTTTTCTGCACTGTCTAGAAGGGTCTAGCACACCCTTTTGGGCCAATGCCAAGGCCTAACCCTAAGACTTTCCGCCTTGCTCAGATGGAATCCATCCCTTCTAAACTCCTTAGAGCAGTGGTTCTCAACAGGTGGGTCGTGACCCCCATTGGGGTTGAACAACCCTTTCACGGGGGTCACATATCAAATATCCTGCATATCAATTGTTTACACTATAATTCATAACAGTAGCAAAAATGTAGTTATGAAATAGCAATGAAAATTATTTTATGGTTGGGGGTCACTACAGCATGAGGGACTGTATTAAAGGGCTGCAGCNTTAGGAAGGTTGAGAACNCCTGCCATAGACAATTCCTTCACACTCTTACCTCCTCTCACTTTTGTCCATCTCCCTGGCTGAGGGTGAGCTAGCTCCTCCTTATTGTGCCTGGCTGTACTGCATGCTCACGTAAGGTGTGCACAGAAGGGTAGATGTGCTTCAGAGAATTCACAGTCCACAATGGTGAGCCACTGTCATGAGTGCTAACAGGTAGAATNCCAGNGGACTTCCTGGAGGAGGAATTGAGCAGAGCCTTGACGAAGTCCACCAAGGGGCATGACCAGTACGTGCAGAGGCCCAAAGGGCTGGTGACTGGCAGTACCTAGCACAAGGCTG
>LZPO01034880.1:443423-477149 GCA_001675575.1 Neotoma lepida | reverse complement strand
TCTCCATCGGACCCTGAGCTTGAGGCTAGAGACTGTTGTATTTATATCCCATGACCTCTGCACCTGGCACGTAAGAACCCAACAACTATGCACCAAATGAGTGATTTTTTGACAAGATGGGAAAACAGCATCGCTTGGACATCATGGTCCTCTTGGATCTGGAGATCAACCTACCAACCCTGACAGCAGCTACGTGATTTGGGGGAATTTAAAAGGGAATACCATGTCATCCAATCAAACTAGCTCTCCTCTGAAACCAAGGCTGCGTCCCCCTGCCCCAGTGGAAGCTCCCCAGCCTTGTTCTCCTGGACGGACTGATGCTTTCTGATGGCAATAATGAGCAGTAACAGACTGAGCCCTCGTCCCACGTGGCTGCAATAAACGCATCGGAAACACATTGCCCATCTCAGAGTGAAGTTTGGAGGCCCGAGGCATCCACAGAAGAAAACCAAGGCTGACAGCTCCCAGTTTAAGAACCTGATAGTCTATAAATGGAAAAAGGCCAGCTGCCTGTCCGGTCACCACTGAACTCGGTAAATGAGTTATCCCAGCCTTCTGTTATTTTTCAAACCGGGAACTCCTAATGATATCTGTTTGGGCAACTCTAAACTTCATTTGTCAAAAAAAAAAAAAAAATCTCCAATTGGCTGAATCTGAGTTGTTGTTTTTCCTCTCTAGGCCTTAAATTGTTAAGCGTTTTTCAAAGCTTCTTTCTCTTTATCTATTTCCATCAGGACCGTTTTATTTTGACTAACTCCTTAAAGCTTTTTCAGGTCACCCACACCTGAGGACCAGTTGGCTAAGGCCTGCAGGCCCCCAGAGGNGTGTTTGCACAGTTTTCTGTGAACCCGCTGCTGCGCACGCCCTNGTCTCTGCCTGCACTGAGACCAGCCACACACTTCACGCCGCTGACGGCCTTCACACTGTGCNAAGACTCCTTGTGCTTCCAGCCTTGCTGTGGAGATGAACTCTTCCGGGACCCTTTCCTCCTGTGAGGAGNGCATCACTCCCTTTCCCTCCTCCTCAATATTTCAAACAAATGTCTACAGTAAACACCTGATATACCACATTGTAACTATTTACTTGTGTGTCCTCACTGGACTCTCAAGTGGAAATTACATTTCGTTCATAGCCATATCCCCAGTGCCATTCCAGTCCTTGGCATACAGAAGACACACATTTGTTTGTTGACTGAATGAATGAAAATAAGGAGACTTGGTCCCTCCTAAAAGGACTAGGACTTAAAACTTTGATTTAACCACTGGAAAGGGATCAGTACGCCTCTGGTGTGGATTCTAATGGCACGGTTCCTCTAGCAACTGAACACATGTATTAGACAGGGAACACGACTTACAGGTAACTCAGAGGTCCAGNAACTCCCCCATCCATTCCCGGAGCAACCCTTTCATTTTCAACTATCTGGAGCCGGCAAGTGCTTCTCAGAAGGCAGGTGAGCCACCAGGCCAGAGCTGGCTGCAGCCTCCTCCCCTTCCACACACTCACAGTAGCAGCTCCATTAGTGTCCATGGACATTCTGCTCATGCCTCAAGGAGAAAACAGCCACCAATAACACAGCTGCTTCCCCAATCTCTGAGGCACATCTCTAAAATCATTTTACTCTCTCCAGCCATCACCGCTGAAGCCTCTCAGGCAGAAAGCAATTTGTTCTGAACTTACTCTGGGCTCCTAAGTTAGCAGAACTCTTGGGTTGTTTATAAATGAGGCCTCCTGCTTCCATGCTGTCCTTCCCCACTTCTCCACCAACCTGACCAATCCAAGCGCTTTAGGCCGGCCCCTGCCTTTCTCCCTAGCATGTCGTCTCCAGGTTAGCTAAATATCTGTCACTTGCCAGTGGCTTCTACTTCTGGGGCTTCCCATACTCTGCTCTCTTTGCAGGGTATGCACCTCAAAAACCCAGTTAATACTCTGCCCTTTCAGAGTCCCATGCAGGTATCCCTTCCGCCAGGAAGCATTCCCTGATTTGATTAGACGCTGCTCCTGCGTGCCCACAATTNGTCATTCAACCAACAGCTATGAACTCCTAGCTTGCATCAGTCTCTGTTCCTGGTGCTGGAGACTCGGAAGGGAGGAAAACAGAAACACTACTTCCAGAAACCGGAAGTGCTCTAAGTGGGGAGAGACAATAAACAAACAAATCAACAGATACAATTCAATAAAAAAAGCCTCCCAGCATTGAAGGGGCTGAGGCCGGAGGAGCTCAAGTTTGCGGCTCATGGCAGCTCAGTGAGGCTACATGGCAAGACCATCTCACAACAAACAGNTGAGGTAACTGCCAGGGTGAGCATGAAGAAAAGGAAACAAGGCAGANATGCTGTTTTACAGCACTAGGGATCATACAAACTCAGGGCCTTGCACAAGCTAGGCAAACACTCTACCACTGAGCTACGTCCTCAGACCCAGGCCAGGTTAAAGTATTACAAAATACTTGAAAGAAAGAGTAATTGTACTTATGGGCATCAGTGGGGGCATTTCTAAAAGAGAAATGGAGACCTGAGTCCATTGAGGGTAGGAACACTGAGGGTCAGAGCAGTAAGTGCAAAGGCCCTGAGGCAGAGGCCTACTTGGTATACGTGTAGAAAGAGTGGGCTGTGCGAATGGGAGTGGCACTGGGTACCTGGTAAGTGCTTTTTTTGTTATTCTAGCCAATGAAGCCTGAGAAAGGGAATGTGGGAAAGGAGGTCAGAGTCATCCAGGAGCAAGGCCCTGTAACACATGGAAGGGGGTTTGGATTGTACACCAAATAAAATGGAAGCCACTGGGTTTTGAGCACGGAANGGAGATGACATGCTTTACATCTTTAAAGGCCTATTCCAGCTACTGGGGGATAACAGACTACAGGGGACCATGAAGGGNAGACATCGGAACATAAATCTATTCCACAAATATTAACTGGCCAGACTATGGCCAAGTCTTATTTTAGGCACTGAAGACACCCAGAAAAACAGGATCTCTAGCAGCAAGGAAGACCCAGCTCAGTGAGAGACAGAATCCTAAGCTGAACCACAGAACGCATGCCCAGTCTAGAACAGAGCACAGAACAGGGGCCAGGAAAGGAGCCAGGCAAAGTAGCATTCCAGAATGGCAAAGAGCCTGTGAGGACCTCAGTTGCTTCAAGAAACCTGGCAGGATGAAGACTAGCAGCCTCCAGCCTGATGTGGGAGAGCAGAGGAGCTCGAGAATAGACCACAGCCAGCCCTCCCAACAGCACTGAGATGCTTGGGGTTTATCCTGCAGGTGACAGCGATCCTGAAGGGCTTCACTAGGGGATGGATGCTGGGATTCCCAGCTTTGATAAATTTGTTTATAGTAGAGAGGCAGATTTGGAGAGGGTAAGACAGGAGGCTATATAGTCATCTGGGCAAAAAGAGGACAAGTCCTGAAGAGCTAGCCGAGACAGAGGAGTCTAAATATATTCAGGAAGTAAAACTGTCAGGACTGCAGGAGGGAACTGTGGGGATAGGCTGGTCCCTAGGTTTGTAGCTAGGATGGGTGGCTTGTCACAGTGCCAACTGAGAGAAGGCATGTTATATCACTGATGTCCATGGGGCACTGAGGAGGTATCTGAAACTTAGGGAACAGTTCAAGGCCAGCCTGGTCTACATAGCAAGTGGCTGAAGATATGATCTAGAAATGCCACCAGCAGAGGTGATGCTTGAAACTGACGGGATGTGATCAAGACACATGCAGGCCAACAGGTGTGGGTTCTGACTCAGAACAGTCATTCACTACCTGTGATCCTGAGGAAGTTGGTGCACTTCTCTGAGCCTTGCTTTCTTGCCTTGAGTTGGCTATTTTCTTTTTGTAAAATGTTGCCAGAGCTCTGGGCACATGGTACNTGCCCGGCTATCAACTAGCATCAGTAGTCACTGGCAGTGGGGAAACTGAACAAGACACTTCCACGGTGAGCCCAGGTCTCACCTGTAGCCAGTGCTGGGTATCTACTGGGACCCATGGCTTAGTGCTTAGTAAATGGGTAGCAGGGTGACTAAATCTGGACCACTGAGAAAACAATCCTTAATAGAACCGGTAAGTGAAATAACAGGACCGGAGAACTCCAAGGCCCCATCAATCATCTCAGACCGAGTAACACTTGCAAGACAGATGCCGTCAGCCCTCGCCTTCCACCCTGCTTCCCAGCCATCCCCTTCCTTTGAACATCCCCTTCTCCCTTCCTCGGGTCCTTCCCTTTAGTTTACAGCTTCCCTTGGGCCTTGCTACCTCCCTCAGATTCTGCATATAGGTGTATGTGTGTGTTTTGAGACAGGGTCTCACTATGTAGCCTTNGATGTCCTGGAACTCACTGTGTAGACCAGAATGGCCTGAATTCACAGAGCTCCACCTGCCTCTGCTTCCCAAGTGCTGGGATAAANGCGTGCGCCACCACCCCCAGCCTGTCCCACCATAACTACCCTTCTCAACCCAGACATTTGCTTTGTCTACCCTCACTCCTTTTTCTGCTCCAAGCTCCTCTTTCCTCCTCTTCTGGTTTTTTTGTTTTTGTTTTTGTTTTTTTGAGACAGAGTCTTGCTATGTAGGTCTGGCTGACTTGGTACTCACCAGACAGCCCAAACTGGCCTCAAACTTACCGCAATCCTTCTGCCTCAGACTCCTGAATGCTGAGATTACAGGCACGAGCCACCACACTCAGCTCTATAGTGCTCTTCAATGAGGAAACTGTACTTGTTTTAGTGTATCTGTTTATTATCACTTTTTAAAGAGCAAGTACAATTTCCATAATCACCCAAGCAGGCTGGTATAGACACATTTCATTGAAAATCTTCACGTATGCATCTTTTCCTGCTGCAGTAAGTCACTGCAAGAGAAATTTCATTATGCATCTTCTACAGAGCCTGTATTCAAATAAACCCCGAGGTGCNCGGAAGCTTCAGGCCAGCTCCTCATTAGAAGCCTCAGCATGGGGGCTCAGGAGCCCACCCCTCAGGTCGTCCAGGAGAGCTGAAAGGCTCAGATAAGTGAGCGCTGGCAAGCAGGGCTGGTCTCAGGCTCCAGTGGGCTCACCCCTGGGGCTGAGCAAAGAGGACAGACAGGGGAGTTCTGAGAGGCATCGGAGCTGTCTAAACTCAGGGGGATGGAACCGAGTGAGCAGCAGCGGTAATTGAGTTTCAGTTACCTGCAGGGTGGCGAAATAAAGTGGTAACTTCATCTGCCTGGCACGGGGGAGTTTAGAGGTGTCCTTGGCAAGCTCACAGTGAAACCTGTCACCCTTCCATTGTGTTGGGTGATGGCAACTGGATGGCGCTTCCTAGTGACAGCCGTGTGCATCCCGTCAGGCAGCGCCAGCGCAAGGCAGCTAATGAAGCCGCTCCCACAGGCCCATCTCCCAGGGCTCCCCACATTCTGTCTGAAGGAATGGCACCATGGGAATATCCAGCACAGCCGACACCCGCATCACCCAAACTCAAAAGAGTCTTTGAATGGCGAAGCGAGGCCCAGCGCTGGGCCCGCCCTCGGGTCACTTTTTGTGGGTCTGTACAAACGTGCCGACCGGCAGCGCCCCGCTCTTCACCTGCTCCCGGATCTCAGCTCGGTGCTTTAATGTGAAGACCAGAGCTCGCACCGTCCTCCGGTATGGCCCGTTAATGAGCCGGGAGCAGAGATGAAACGTTTCCCGCTCAATATTTTCAACCAGTAGGTGATCCATCTGAAAAACAGCAAAATTATCAAATTAGGGCCTTGCGTTGCATAAGGATTAAAAGCAAGAGAGGCTGGCGCACTCTGCTCTTGGGCCTCCATTAATCAACTGAAATTCAAGGACATCTACTTCCTGTCACAAGAGAAACAGGAAGAGCAAATTAATTCCACCCTGGCAATTAAGGAACAAGGCCATGTGCTTTGTGACAGGGACCTCATTCACAACCCCTGCCGGGTGGTAATATTTGCCATTATAACAGGAAACCGGCCTGAACTAAGCAACCGGCACCAGGCCGTGTGCTTTACCAACCAGGAAGCGGTTCCAAGGATAATAAATCAGAGTAATGGTGCACACTTCTTTGTTTTAAAAGTGCCTTTTAACTTTGTATAACAGTTTAGAAATGCTGGTCTGGACCCTGAGATGCATACAGCGCAGTTTATAAGTCACATTCACATTTAATATTCATAACTATCACGTTTTACATCTGAGGAGGAGGTTCCAAGGTAAAGGGGGTCAAGGTGTCACAACTGAAGAGGCAGGGCTGGAACCAGACCCCATTCCAGAGTTCATGTGCCTTCCCTTCCGGTAAGAGACACTCCAGGGCGGCTGAGTCTGGAAGCTGGACAGAGTCTGTAGCAGTGCTGGGGGATCTGCCTCAGGTCCAAGCCAGCCTGAAGTCCCAGACCTAATCAAAGCAGGACAGGACAGGACCTGTGTCCACATGTGAACCCAGGACAGGCTGGGTGGCTGCTCAGGAACTTCAGGCACACCTACTTTTTCAGGCCCACCTCCTAGTAGCAAGAACTGCTTTTCCCTAGGAATCACACTGTGCTGCCTGGTATATGTGAACTTGACACAAACTAGTCACCTGAGAAGAGGGACCCTCTAGTGAGAAAAATGCCTCCATGAGATCAGGCTGCAGGCAAGCCTGTAGGACGGACTTTCTTTCTTCCTTCCTTCCTTTCTTTCTTTTTGTTTTCTAAAACCGTTTAGGTTTCTCTTTGTAGTCCTGGCTGGCCTCGAACTCAGAAATCCACCTGCTTCTGCCTCTTGAGTGCTCGGATTAAAGGCATGTGCCATCACACCTGGCTGTAGGGTAATTTTTTTTATTTTGTGATTAATGTGGGAGGGCCCAGTCCACTGTGGGTGGGGCCATCCCTGGGCTGGTGGTCCTGGGTTCTATAAGAAAGCAGACTGAGCAAACCATGAAGAGCAAGCCAGTAAGCAGCACTCCTTCATGGCCTCTGCATCAGCTTCTACCTCCAGATTCCTGCCCTGCTTAAGTTCCTGCCCTGACTTCCCTCAATGGATTGTAATTCAGGATATGGAAGCCAAATAAACCCTGTCCTGCCCAAGTTGCTTTTGGTCACGGTGTTTCATCACAGCAACAGTACCCTAACTGAGACACACTGCTATGCTGGTATGTCAAGCTTAAGCACTCCCCCCACCCCTCATGTATGGAAAGAAAACCTTAGTGTAAAGGACTGAGAGTTCTTCAGGCTGCAACAATGTCCTCAGTGTCTCTTGGTCACTGTCATAATATATTACAGCTCCTTTGGTAATAAGTTCTTTAAAATAGGAATACTTTTTATTTATTTCTTTTTATCTACCTTTTTTTTGTTGGTGCTGGAGACTGAACTTGGGACCTTACACATATGCTCTAGCACCAAGCTATGTTCACAGCCCAGGACACGTTTTTATTTCTCACTCTCTTCCCTCTTCAGTCCTTCCCAGGCACTGAGTGTAGGCCACTATGCCTAGATTAGTGAGGGTTTCTATTGCTGTGGTAAACACCATGACCAAAGCAACTTGAGGGGAGGAAAGGGTTTATTTGGCTTACACTTCCATATCACTGTTCATCATGGAAGGAGTCAGGGACCTGGAGGCAGAAGCTGATGCAGAGACCATGGAGAGGTGCTGTTTACTGGCTTGCTCAGCCTGCTTTCTTCTATCACCCAGGACCACAAGCCCAGGGCTGGCACCACCTGTAGTGGACCAGACTCTCCCACATCAATTACTAATTAAGAAAATGGCCCACAGGCCTGTCCATAGGTCAATCTGATGGGGGCATTTTAGCCAGCACAGGTATGGACCGTACTATGGAAAACACAAAGATTAAGCAGGGAATGGAGGTTCACGTCTCGAATCTCAGCACTTTGGAGGCTGAGGCAGGAGGACTGCAAGTTAAAGAGTTGTGAAGACTGCAAACTTGAAGTCAGCTTGGGTAGCATAAAACCTACCTGTCTAAAAACAAAATCAACCAGCCAACCAACTAACCAACCAAACAAAACTCAATAAAAACATAAATACATAAGGTCAGGCCCATATGGTGGTACACATCTTTGATCCCATCACTTGGGAGTCAGAGGCAGGCAGATCTCTGTGAGTTTGAGGCTAGCCTGGTCTACATAACAAATTCTAAGCTAGCTAGGGCTACACAGTGGCATCCCGTCTCAAAAAAAAAAATAAATAAATGAAAGCACACTATGGGGCTGGGAAGCTGACTCAACAGTTAAGAACACTTGCTGTTCTTGGAGAGCACCTGGGTTTGGTTCCTAGCACCCACATGGCACCTGTAACGTTGGTTCCAGGGAATCCAATGTCCTCTTCTAGCCTCAGTAGGTACCTGAACTCACATGGTACACATGCATGCACTCAGGCACTTACATATACATATAAACAAACAAATCTTTAAAAAAAGAAAGAAAAAGTATACCAAAAATGTAAAAAGGGTCATATGACGTTTGATAGAATGGCCTAACATGGGAAAGACAGGCAGGCTCAAACCAAAGAAAATAAAAACAGAAACTTCCTTAAGGATCTTGAGAAGGAGCAGAATACACAGACAGAGGAGGAAGAAAAGCCGAGAGCGGCCGCCTGTGCGGGCCTGCCTACAGATGCTCAGGAAACTATGTCCCTGGCTTCACATCTCATGGGCCAGGGCTGGGGTGTGCGCACTGTATGCCACTGTTCTTTGGAACCCAACTTCCTCAGGTTCTTCAGGGCTTCCTGGGCAGGCACCAAACTTGGCCTGAGGAAGCCCTGGGTCCAAACTGCTTAGCCAGGATGTAATGGCAGCCACTTCCTGGCACTGGGCCCACAGTATTTGCCAGAGAGGTTCTTATACTGAGATGAGGTGGGTTACTCACCAAATTTACTTAGCCTAATGTGCAAGGAGCCTTTTTTTTTTTTCCTTAAAGAGGATGGTTATCAAAGGAAGAGGGTATTTTTGTGTATACAAAACAAGTCACAGCCATTCCATGGAAATGAAGTTAGAAACACTGGGAAAAAACCTCCAAGAACCTTGACATTCACACAGCTGGACACTCATACACACCATTCAGCAGTCACTGCTCAGGTTTGATTTGGGGACACAGCACATAAGACCTGACTCTTCCCCTCTGGAAACTCACAGCCTAGAAAGAGATGGCTTGTTGCCAGGTATAGTGGTGCATGCCCTTAATCTCAGCACTTGGGAGGCAGAGGCAGGCAGATACCCAAGTTCGAGGCCAGCCTGGTCTACAGAGTTCCAGGACAGCCAGGGCTACACAGAGAAACCCTGTCTGGAAAAACCAAAGAGAGAGAGAGAGCGTGCATGTAACACATGNGGCAACAAGAGCCAGGCATGGTGGTACCTATCCTCACACTTAGGGGGCTGCGGCAGGAGGCCTCAAGCTCAAGTCTAGCCTGAGTTTCATGGAAAGATCATGTCAAAATCTAAGCACACAACAAAACAAACCCCAGGCCTGGGGCAGCATGACGGGTGCTATGCTAGGGGTGTGATGGAAAGCACACTCTAGTCATTCTCATGCCTCTTGCTAAACTCAGGCTAATCAGAGAAAAGAAATAAAGAAAAATATTCCTGCCATTTATATAGCACATCGTGTACTGCTCTGTACAGGTTTACTGCACGAAGCGAAGGGTACTCTTGACTGACCCACACCCACTTGATGCTGACCCTATTCCAGTGGGTCCTAACTCAGTGCTTTAGGTGAAAGATGGGTGCTTCTGGGTGAATGATTCAGTCTTTCAGGGACTCGATTTTGTTGTGAGGTGTATCTGCTGAACGGAACAGGAACAAGAGCCCAAACACAATGAGGCAGTTACTGTGTGTAGTCACCAGATCTTGTTTCTGTATCATTCATGGTCTCTGTGCTAGCTGGGTTTTCGTTAACTCGACACAAAACTAGAGTCCAGGAACAGTAACCTTAGTTGAGGGAACACCTTCATCAAATTGGCCTATAGGCAAGTCTGGGGGGCATTTTCTAGATTAATGATTGATGTGGGAGGGCCCAGCCCCATCCCACTGTGGGCAGGATCACTCGTGGGAGGTGGTCCTGGGTTGTATAAGAAAGCAAGGAGCAAACCAATAAGCAGGGTTCCTCCAAGGTCTCTGCTTCAGTTCCTGCCTCCAGGTTCCCTTGGTACTGTGCCTGGGACATGTAAGCTAAATAAACCCTTTCCTTGGCAAGTTGCTTTTCGTCACGATGTTTATCACAGCAACAGAAGGCAAACTAAGACAGTGTCTTTCCCACTGGACTCTGTCCCCTCCCTGCACCATGCCCACTACCAACTCTTACTGCTCGATTCTCTTGCAGTTCCACACATCTCTCTACCCACAACTTGTGCTTCTTTGTAACACCAACAACAACCTAATCACAGTCTGGGAAGCAGACTAAGATGGCGCTTAGCACAGATAACCAAGGGGCAATATGGCCAGGTGTGGTGGTCACCAGATAACTAACCATCCCCTCTGTTTAACACTGGTGCTGTCTTCTTGGTATTCCTGAGTTCCTAGTTCTCAGTGATAGAGAATCTGACTTGTGCCCTTATCTATTTGTGCCCATGGGTGGAGTGTGTATTATTCAATTATTCAATATTGAATTCAATATTCAGAGTTGTTCAATTCTGGATGAACTGGCTGTAGCTGGGGGGAAGATATAAAACAGCCAAGCAGTGCTCTCAGAGGAATGGGCTTGGCAAGAAATGGCACCATAATCAAGTGCCATGTCTGTAAACTCTTTAATTCAAGGTCTTGTTCCTGAATTTACCCTCAGTGCAAAACCTCCACATGCTACTGTAACTGTGTGTTTGTCCCCCAGCAGANTGTGAGCACCTCTGGGGCTGACCTTATACACAGGATTCATTTCTGAATTTTCTGTGCCCAGCTCAGGTGCAGACATGTAGGAAGTGCTCAACAAATACTGTTGAGTGACTATCCTTTCTCTCCACACATACCTCCCCCCTCTCCTGCTCTTTTAATACTCATTACCATAACAGAAAAATATGAGAGGTCCATTTTGTATTTTCTAGTTCATAAACTTCTACCTTTCTTATACCAGCGAGCTCACCTGCCATCTCTTCCATGAAACCTTCCTGAATTCCCAGCTCATACTGTTGTGTGTGTATNCAACTGTTCCCAAGGATCACTANCCCTGTCTGCCTTATAGTTCTATTAGTAACTCACATGAACTAAGCTAGTGGGGAGTGAGATTTTTAGGTGAGGGAGGCAATTGTTTATGCTTGTGTTCTCCCTGGTACCTAGCAGATCCCATATTTGTTGAACTGAATATTCACTGGAGAAAAACCAGGTGAGGGTTTTCCTTAGCACAACTGGACTGGTACACAGTTCCCCACACTTTTTGACCACTGGATACATTTATGAGAGAGCTGGTCAAAGCCAGGGGTACAATTTGAATCCATGAATCCATTAGACAAAGAAGAAAAAAAAAAAAACCCACCAACACCCTAACGGTCCGGTGTGAGAACATACCCCTGAGCTGGACCTCATTAGCAACATCTGACGACCAACTGGGCCACCAGCCAGTGTCCCAACTCTTAATGATACGGGCTCACTTTAGAATCAGGTTCATTTTTTAAATGACATAATAGGGAAATGATCACAGGCCGTGAGGTAGAAGGAGAGTGGATAATGAGGAAGGGGAAGTGAGAGAGTGACACTACGGGGGGACACTCGTGAGAGAAGATCTAAGGGACGAAGAACAAAGACCTGGAAGGGAGAAAGGAAAGGGAATGGGGCCTGGGCTTCAACAGCAGCCATTTGATTCATCTGTTCCATTATTCCAGGAACAAGGAAATAATCCATGAACATGGAAAGCAAATTCTGCAGCGTGAATTTGAGAGAACCTTTAGTGGTGCGCATTTGTCACACATGACTTTCACTGTTAAAGCATGAACTGAAACAGAAACACGGGAGAGCCGGGATTTGCAAAAACACATGCTAGGATAAATCGAAAAAGTTTCAGTCGTCATTGGGCCGGGAACTTAGGTTTACTACTGCGTGATAAAGCACACTTATGGAGTCCTGATGTCTGATGCGGATGCAAGCAACACTGGTTACTTTCAAAGATCAGGATTAGGTGGGCCATGGATTTACCTCAATAAAGAAACGACAGGGACAAGGGTTAACCTATGCAATTGTGTAATGGATTTGTATTAATTTAAAAGAATACTACCCAAAGATGTTCATGAAAGGCAAACAGGGTGTTTGTTTTTCTTTTTTTGGGCAAAGAAGACAGTAAGATACATACTTTAAATTTTTAAAATTTACTCTTTGGGAACAAAACCCTTCAGCTCTACTGAATCTGGTATCTTTTCCAATTACATTGGAAAGCACTAACGAATGTATCACTTTTTAGACTTCGTTTTGTAACACTTGAGTGCTTACCACTTGATGTGCCAGTTAAAGGATAATTAATGGATAAACTAAAAGGATAATTATTATGGAGTTTAATATAGCAGGCAAACTGCTCATTAATCCTTACAAGCATGGCTTCGTTATTATCATTTACTTAAAAAGATACCACAGGGAACTGGTATTTACCACCACATTAACTACGTATTATAGACCACACTGTATGTTTCGGCAGTAATCCTGGTTTATTTCAAAAATAAGCTTTATATAAAATAGTGAATCTGTTGGCTAATCGATACTCTGGAAAATTACTTAGAACTTTCACATGTGCTCTCTTCATTATTCAGACAGAAGCTTCCTTTAGGAAAAGCTAAGCTGTCTTACAGCACAGAGAGCCTCTGCACTATCAGACAGACACTAAAAGTCAGACGTGCAAAATAAAGATGCAGAGAANGGGATACACAAGATGACACTAATTGAGATTGAGCAAGGTTTAAGAGACAACACAAATGTAAATAATTACGTCAATTTTCTGGAATGTTATTTAAATAATCAATAAAAACATCTTATGGGACATTTGGCAAATAATTTGCCCTAAATAAATCTTGGATAACTATAGCTTGTCTGAAATTTCTTTCAAAAACTGTAATAATTCACCATAAAAGGAAATGTACCAAAGTGTTAACAACATTACATCTAGGTGGCAGGTTCAATGGTGACTTTTTTTCTNTATCTTTATATCTACATATCTATTTACTTAAAGATATATATAAAATGTATATTTTTATATAAATAAAACATATTTTTCCATATTTGTATATTTTGTACTTATATATATTATATATTTATATATATAGGTACAGATATTCTATATCTTTTTCATTTGATATTTTCAGTTTGCATTTTAGAAAACCCAAGTCTCTTTTAAAAGTGTAAATAACACAGCGTAAGCCCATTTGCTTTCTTTTATGGAAATAACGGAGACAGAAAGGAAATGCAGGACAGGCCTAGCACTTAAATCTCGCTTCTCAATTCCTTCCTTTAAAGGTCTCTTGCTGTCATGTGCCTGCATGGAGGGGGTGTGCGTGATGTGTGGACACACATGGCAAGGCACACATGCCGAGGTCAGGCACAACTTTAAGGAGTCAGTTCTCTTCTTCCACTTTTAAATACATGTCAAGGATCCAATTCAAGGTGCTAGGCTTGTGCCGCCAGTGCCTTCACCCAGGGAACCATCTTGCCAGCCCCAAACTTCTGTGTTTGTTAATTTAATCTTTAAGGATATTTCAATAAGGAGAAATTATAATAGGAAAAGATGGATGCTGTATATGTTTTCTCATAACATTAAGTTCTTTTCTATTTTTTCAAGACAGAGTCTCACTCTGTAGCCCAGGCTGGCCTTGAACCTACAGATCTGCCTGCCTCTACCCTCCCCAGTGCTGGGATTAAGGGTGTGCTGGCTTTAACCATGCCTGGCTCATGAGTCATATTATTATTAATGACCAAAATTTTTTTCCAGCATTTATACCTCAAACACTACCATCACCAGGGCTTCTGGCTGCGGGGGGAATGGACTATGGTTGATTCTATGCCACAGATCTGAAAGTACAGGTCTTGACAAATAATGAGGGAGGAGAGTCTTTCTTCTTTATTGCCGCTGATAATTTACAACATTTCAAATTTTTTATTTCAGTGGAAGAGAGAGAATTGAAATTCGAAGAAATCAACATTTATTACATGACTTCTAACCAGCAGGCACCATAGACTACTCCTTCACATAAACGGTTCATTCAGCTTTCCCAGGAACTTAGGTGGTGGGATTTGGCCTCTCCTTTCACAGGTGAGAACAAGCCTCAGCAATGTTGAGAAATGTGCCTCAGGTACACAACGAGGCCCTGAACTGGGGCCTGGGTCTTGGCAGTTCCAAAGCCAACATACAACACTCTTCCCAAATGCTCACAAATTCAGAATCCTTNAAGGACTACCTATCAGTTTAATTTAATTTATTTAATATCTAAACATTTTTGTGTATGTGTATGCATGTGTGTGCCTGTGCATTGTGGGTACCTAAAAGGCCAGAANAGGGAGTCAGATTCCCTGGAGCAGGTTATACAGGTGGTAGTTAGCCACCCAATGGGATGCTGGGAACCAAACTTGAGACCTCTGCAAGAGCATCAAGTGGTGCTCTTAACTGCTGACTGTCTCCATCCCCAAGAATCACGCTGCACAAAGATGGGGAGAGCTCATTGTGGGAATACAGGCTCAGTTAATTAGGAACCCCCACAATCACACTTCAAACCTTACCTTCAATTCCAAGGCTTCTGAGAGTAATTTCTGGGCATTTTTTCGAAATGACTCAGTCTTTGGATCACTTCGGACTTCAATAGAAGGTCTATCCAAATGTTTTTCAAAGAAAGTTTTCCACTCGGTGCGAACTTCTTTGGCGAGACATGCTACCTCTGGGTCCAGGTGCCTGCGCATCTTGTTCACAGTGTGACCTAGAACAGAGAGAATCACAAGGAAATACAGTTCTGTCTTCTGGAAAGCATGTGAGGGGCACTCACATACTCAAGGATGCAAAGACTTCTGTGCAAGCATCGTCCGTACGCATGAAATGGATGTATGTGGGTAACATGAGACAACCTCTGGGGAGAACTGAACTGGCCAGCATGACAAGTCATCAAGAAGATTCAGAAAGAACAAAGAAGGCCAAGGGTAGTAGAACACACCGTTAAGCCCAGCACTCAGGAGGCAGAGACAGAGGCAGCAGATCTTGATGAGTTCAAGGCCAGCATGGTCTATGTAGCAAGTTTCAGGCCAGCCAAGGCTACTGAGTGAGACCCTGTCTCATACAATAACAACAAAAGGAGAGGTTTCCAAAGTTGCAATAAAAGAGACTGAATTACCCATTTATCTTTTTTGGAATCTTACTATATTTTAAGTAAAAAATTAACTGAATTTATTGAAAGAATATTCTTGATTGGTGTGGGTGTTACGTGCACACACGTGTACTTTTGTGTAGGTGCTCAATTGTATGGGTGTGCATGGCTAGAAGGTGACGTCGGGTTGACGTCAGGATGTCTTTCTCAATTGCTTCTCATCTTATTAATTTATTTATATTATGCGTATGAATGTTTTGCCTGCATATGTGTATATGTGTACCATGTGTGTATCTGGTGCCTGTGAAGGTCAGGAGAAGGAGTCAGAGCCTTTGGAACTGGAGTTACAGATGGGCTGTGAATGGGAACCAAATCAGGTTCCCTGCAAGAGCAGGTGCTCTTAGCCACTGAAGCATCTCTCCAGCCCCTCTCCACCTTCTTTTTTGGGTCTGTTACTGAACCTGAAGCTGACTGCTTCCATTAGACTGACTACCTAGTAAGCCCTGTGGATCCTCCTGTGTCTGCCCTCCAGCTGCCATGTCTGGCTTTGTGGGTTCTGGGGATTCAAGCATAGGTCTTCATGCTTGCACAGCAAACACTTTACCCACAGGGCCATCTCCCCAGACCCTAAGAGAACACTTTTTATTTAACGAACATGAAAAGACTGACAGAACATTTTGTGGGCCCTGATAAGCGATGCAGTCAGAAGACAATATCAGTGCATGAGCTATGCAGGGAAAAGCCAATGAGGACTCATGAGGGTGGGGGATGAACTGCCATCGTCTGTATCCTGACCCTTGTGAGTGGGACTATGAGAGACAACAGGCAGGGTTTCTTCAAGCCAATGGCACTGTTCACAAAGGTTGGCCTCAGATTCTGAGTCCTGATTATCAACTGGATATGTGATCTAAATCCTGGCCAGAAACATATAAAGGGTATTTTGGAATAAACAAGAAATATGGATATGCACTAAATATGAAATTATACTAGGGAGTTATTGTCAATTTGGTTAAGCATGAAAACTGCATTTTGATTAAGTAGAAAACTATCTAGATGTTGTAGAGATGCTCACTGAAGTATGGAGCCATGGTCTGCTGAGTTCAGGAACCCTTAGCGTCGCCATCACAGTAGCAAGAGTGGCTCTCTCTCACCTTTGCATGTCTTCTGTGAGACCGACACACCCTCTGAGCCAAGTCTCCTTCTTTTTTTTGTCTTTTTAATTTTGACATTTATTTACTGATTGTGTTGTGTTCAGTGTATTTATTTAGTGTGTTAGGTCTGTGTGTGGGTCTTGCATTTGTGCACCATACTGCACACATGTGGAGGTCAGAGGTCAACCTATGGGAGTTGGTCCTCTCCCTCTACCATGTAGGTCCCTGAGACCAAACTCAGATTGTCAGGCTTGGTGACAAGTACCTTTAATTGCTGAGCCATCTCTCTACCTTGTATTTTCCCTTTTAAATAATTTATTTTCCTACAACATAAATTGGATTATTTCACTCTGCTATTTAAACCCTTAAATCCTCCAGCCAAACTCTTTCCTGGGTCCCTTCACAACCTGCCACCTTCCTTACTTCCTAGCTTCATTTCCAGCTACCCTCTTCCGGACCTCCCACACCAGCTGCCTGTAGCTCCTAAAATGCTTGAATATTTTTTCCTTGTCTCTTTACTTCTACATCCTTGTAAGCATTCTGCCCCCCTGAAATANTCTCCTCCCTCTTCAGCTGGCTTAGCTTTCAGCTTTGAAGACTCATTCAGTCCCACTCTCTCTGGAAAGTCTTCCTCAGCGACCACAGCTTTGCTGGTACCCTGCCCTGCACATTGTGCCCACCACCAGGATCACTAGTGTACACTGTACCTATCTGTCAGTCACCTCTTGCTCACCAAGTGAGTTTCTTGAGGAATACATTCTTCTTTGGGTCTCCATCATCGAGCACAGGCTGGCAGAGACCCACAGGAACAGCCGTACATATTTGACTAAAGCACCTAACAGAACACCTGAATAAAGAGGCCTATATCACCGGACATGATGGAAAGGTACACACAAAAACAACAGTAAAGAAACTGACTTGTAAACTGAGTGTGGCAGTACAAACTTGTGATATTAACACTCAGGATTGGTGGCAGGACAATGGGCATTCAAGGTATCCTTGGTTACATCTCAAGTTTGAGACCAGCCTGTGCTACAGGAGACCTTATCTAAAATAACAACAAACAACAATAAATAAATAAACATAAAAAACCCCNAAACCAAAAAGAAAAACCTATGGATTTAACAAGATCTCAATTTAAAAAAAAATCTCAGTAGATAGTTCTTATTAGAAGACAACTAAATATTTCTAGACTTAACTTTGGAACTATGCTGCAGAAGAATATAAAATACTATTCTGAAACAGAGGGGTTAACCTGCTACAAATAGCCTTCTAAGATATCAGAACACATTAAAAAGAAATATTACTTAAAATTACACAGACCAGCCGGGCGGTGGTGGCGCACGCCTTTAATCCCAGCACTCGGGAGGCTGAGGCAGGCGGATCGTTGTGAGTTCGAGGCCAGCCTGGGCTACCAAGTGAGATCCAGGAAAGACGCAAAGCTACACAGGGAAACCCCGTCTCGAAAAACAAAAAACAAAAAACAAAAAAAACTACACAGACCAACACTAAAATGAACAGATGAATTTATGAAATAAAAATAAGGCCCAGAAACATCTATTTAAGAATCTAATATAAAGTTGGGTACAGTGGCACATGCCTGTAGTACTAGCTACTCAGGAAGCTGAGGCAGGAGGATGATCACTTAAGCCCACTGAGTTTGAGATCAGCTTAGGTAACACAGTCAGATTCCATCTGAAAGAGAGAGGGAAGGATGGACTTAATATGCAACAAAGAGTTATCACTGAACAATGGGAAACAGAGATTTAAGTTAGGTAAACAGTCAAACCATTTCCCCAATAATGCCAAATGCACAGCTCAACACTGCTTGATTCATTATTCTCTGCACATTTGCCAAAGGTCACGTGTACAAGGTTCTATGCCAAGCACTAGTCATTCTGGGCTCGAAGGAAACCATCTTCACTTTTAAAAGGCTCTGTGAGCAGAATCCTAGAGATGAAAACAAAGTAATGCTGAAGTGACGATAACAGCAACATAACAATAAGTGTAACTTCCCACTGCAACTGTTAGTTATGAAGGGTTCTTCTTATCTGTCTTCCTGCTGACCAGGGAGAAGAAAACAGACTCATCACCCATACAGAAGAAGAACACAGCACTCATTAGCCACGTCTGAAGGTGTTTTCCAGCTAACAAACGCTCAGGAAAATGCTCTTGAAACACACATCACATAAGGACACTCTCCTTTCTAAAGGCAGANTCTCCGTGTCCTTGAGATTATTCACTCAGCAGACAGTTCTTTATGCTGTTGGTCACTGTTGTGAATGCTGAAGACACAAAAGTGGTGGCTAAGGGTGTGACTAAGTGTGAGTGCATGTGTTTAGAAGATTTGAGGCTATAGCTCGAATTTCCAGCACTAAAATGAGAAATATATAAAAATACAGAGAGAAAGAAGACATTGAAGGACTCAGGCATCTTAACTGAAGACACCGTGATAGCTACAGAGCATCACTTTATGCCCAGCCCTGAGACAGCTGAACAGGTGACAATCCTCAGAGGCTGGTCTACACTTGCTCTGTCAAAGCNAACAGAAACATTCACCTTAGTGCTGTTTGAAGTCGGGAAAAACNAGAAACAACCTATGAGCTCATCATCACAGGTCCAACTTATTAAAAATTATGGTATATTCCAACAGTAACAAGTGTACAGTCGCTACAAACTGGAATAAGTAAGCTGAGCCTGACTGTACACTTGCAACCCAGCACTCAGGAGGCAGAGGTAGGTCTGGGCTACACAGTAAGACCCTGTCTCAAAAAAAAAAAACAAAAAAACAAAACAAAACAAAAAAAAACCCAAAAAAAACCCACACTGCAAAACCCCTAGACAAACACACACAAAAGTAAACAGGCAGATAGCTTTACAGGTAGGGCCATGAACAATGATGGATTTTCAGTCACATGAAAACAAGCAGAAGCGTATGTTCAGGGTGAGCCAATATTTACTTTAAAAATTACATATGTAGATACATATAAACACCATTATTTGTTTATACGCAGAGAAAAAAGTCTTAAAAAAATCACAAAAAAATTATTAACAGAGGTTTCTTCTGAGTGGCAGGCCTCTGTCTGTGTAGTTCAATTCCCGCACTACAAGGCTGCACATAACGCCCCCTAACAGCAGCAGTGTGTGNGGACGGGTCCTTCCCACCACCTGGTCCTCACCATATCTTCTGCTCTCCTAGAAAAGGTGCCTTCTCCAGCTATGAGAGAGAAGATGCAGTCCTGTGTCAAATCCAGGGACCATCTCTGTCCTGGCACTGCATAGCCTCTCTGTGGCATCCGAGACTGGGGCCTTCTTCCTTCTGAACTATATTCTCCAATCCTTCTTGGACACTACCTNTCCTGTATGGGGAATGTGCTCACTGCAGACACTGACTAACCCTTACTTACTTGAGGACCCTAGTCTGGGCGCTGTCCCCNGCTTCTTTTTCTACCTGCCTGTTCCAGGTAATCTCACCTGCTCCTGTGGTCCAACCTCCACCTGAAGCAGACATCTCCCAAGTGTGTGTCTCTAGCCAAAGGCCCCTGGGCATGGGACTGCATCTTCAGGATCTTACTGGACACCTCGTTCTAAAGTACCCCAGACTCAACATTTCTACTCACACAATAGCAACACATGCTCCCCTGTCCTCTCACTCCAAGACACAGGTCCACTGCTTTTTTTTTTTTTTTAATTTATTTATTTTTGTCTTATGTGCCTTGGTGTTTTGCCATGGGTGTTGGGTCTCCTGAGACTGGAGTCACAGACAGCTATGAGCTCCCATGTGGGTGCTGGGAATTGAACCCAGATACTCTGGAAGAGCAGTCAGTGCTCTGAGCCTCTGAGCCATCTCTCCAGTCCCACAGGTCCACTGCTCTAACACTTCCTCCACCCTTTCCTCTTCCTCCACCCCCTCCTCTTCCTCCACCCCCCTCTCCACTCCTGTGGTCCTGACTCACATTCCCATCACCTGTCCTGGGTCTACTGAAACAGTTCAAATTAACATGTTTACAGTTTAGAGGGGAAAGTAGGTATTTAAATATTCTAGGCAGGGTTGGCGATGTAGCTCAGTGGTAGAGCATTTGCTCAGCATGTGTAAGAACCAGGCAATTTCTGTCTCAAATCTGGTCCTTTCCAATTCTTCTACCCTGAAGCCATAATACTGTTTTAAGGTAATTTGATGGGNATAGGGTAGAGCTCAGTGGTAAAACACTTGCCTAGTAAGAAGGAGAGAAAGACACAGAGAAAAAGGGGGAGAGGGGAGGAAAAAAAGTGAGGGAGAATATGAGTCACAAAATGCCCTCAAGTGAGCTTCTAAATACAGCATGAAGGCTCTGGATATCCTGGGACCACTCTGGCCTTACTTCTCCTCTACTTCCATCCCCAGCTCTTCCACAGAAATTAAAATTGCATGTCTGCTTTGGGGTCACACTGTCTGGCCTTGTCACATTTCTAAGTCTTAGCTCACATGGTTCCTTCTGCCTGAAATATTTATTCTTTTTATTTATTATTATTATGATCGTTATTATTATTTGGCAGTACTAGATATCAAACTCGGGTCCTTACACTTGCTGGACAAACGCTCTACCACAGACCTACATCCCCAGCCCTGCCTAGAATAATTAAACACCTACTTTCTCCTCTAAATTGTAAACATCTTGAGGGCAGAACCTATACCTTGCTCTAGTAATATTCCAAGTCCTCAGCACAGGGCTATCACAAAAGAGACAGCAAGTGTTTCAAGTGTTTGCTGAACTGAATCAAACTATAACCATTTTTTGTTTGTTATGTGTTTGTTGTTGTTTGAGACAAGGTCTGTCTCTCTCTTTGTCTCTGTCTCTGTCTCCCTCTCCCTCCCTCCCTCCCTCTCTGTAGCTATGGCTATCTTAAAACTCACTATGTAGATCAGGCTGGCCTCAAACTCACATTCCGCCTGCCTCTGCCTCCCGAGTGCTAGGATTAACGGTGTGTGCCACCACGTCTGGCTCAAACAATTACATTTGGCTTCCAAATTAGTTTTGTACTAACACTTAGATACAGATGCAGTTGATTGAGAAAAGCACACAACTGCAAATAAAAGCTCTGCTGTAACAAAGTGAATTCAAAGGTGTTGAGAAGATGAAGTTTTTGATTCTGCTCTTGCCCCTGCTCAGAATTTCTGCTGCCCATCACTCCGGGCTTAGTGTGGATTAGTCCATTTACTTAACAATAACNCAAATCTCTCTACTGTATCCTTTTATAAATAGTAAACTGAAGCTCAGTAGAATAATTTATCAAGGTCTCCCAGCTAGGAAGTCCTGAGGCCAGGATTTGAACTGGGACCACTCACTGAACCTCTAACATCCTGTACTGCTCCATCATTAGGGCCTGACACAGTGTTCATCAAGGCTCTACTAAGATAATGCAATGCACCTTCTTAGTATTCTCCAACAAGAAGAGGACAGACCCTGAGAAATAACTAAAGGGCAGAAGGCTTGGTAATCACGCCAGCGCAATGACATCACTGCCTTTAGCCTTCAGTGGCCAGTATATCATATCCTACAGAGCTCCCACAAAGGCCATGCTCAGAGTGGTAGGGAGGATCTGCAGGTATCAAGGAAAACAACTGAGGAAGTGCAGGGATAAAAGGGAGTTAGAGGGATGGGTACAACACTGCTGACAGGAAGTAAGAATCGCAACACAAGATCGAGATGGAGAAGGGACAGGAAGAGTGAGCCTGAGTGACTCCTTTCTAGAAAAATGGAGGCAGAACCATACATTTTAAAACACAACGGGAGTTTTAGGGTTACATTTCTGAGCACTGTACAAGTCTGTTGTGGTGAGGCCAAATGTTTCCCATGGATCAGGTATTTAAGGTCAGGTCCCCAGCTGGTGGCACTTTTAGGAAATGGTGGAAACTTTGTAAGGTGGGGCCAATTGGAAGATCACCGGCGACACACCTCTGAAGGAGATATGTTCCTCCTTTTCTCTCTGCTTTCCCACCCATGAGGTGAGCGGCTTTGTTTCACTATGATGTTCCACCAAGATGCCCCGCTGTACCATGGCTTGGAAACAATGGGGCCAAGGGAACATGGCTNAGACTGACATGGTCAGCATCAGTCTTTTCTCCTTTGAAATGACATTCTTAGGTATTGTCACGGCAATGGAGAGCTGACCAACACAGTATCTAACTTAACTCCTGCAAGCCCCAGAGCAACCTCACTAGATGCTACGACAATTCCCTGTCTTACAGGTAAAGAGCCTGGGTTACTGAGGGCTGAGCATCCTAGGAAGCAAGGTGAAAAGCAGGGCTGGTCGTCAAGATCATACATAAGCAGCCCAGCTTTTGCCCTGGTCTATCACCTCTGGTGATCAAACAGGGCTACCTTCTCTGATTTCAATGAAAAAAAAAAAAAAAAAGAGGTTCCATGACCTTTCTCCAAGGTTACAAGTTGGTCAGTAGCTACATCAAGGAAGTTAATGATCTGCAAAAAGTCATTATTTGCTCCATGAAGTTTATGTTTTAAAGTAAGCAGTGTCACTGCTGGTCTTATGACCTAGGTCAGATCCCCTGGGTTTAAGGTTAAGGGTTTCTGCATCCTAACACATTGTTAAAACAAATTCCCCACAGGAAGCAGCCGTTTGGTCATTTAGCAAACATTACCAAATACCAGGTATATNCCAGGCTCAGGCTGGGCACTGGCCAGAAGGCTGAGCAAGACACAACTCTGCACTAAGAATCTCCAGGCAGGACTAACACATCAAACATACTGATGGGTGATGCTATTACAGGCCCTAGGGTATCACTGAAGCGGGTCCCCAAAGGCCCTAAAGAACAACTGAGTCAATTCAACTAATCAGGGAACACCACAAAACAGGCAGTGCTTCTCCAGTCTCTATAATTACTTAAGGAACTAAGACTAGAATGAGAAGAGAGCGATAACATGGAGGCCTGGAACAGTGTGCGTAAGTAAGGATGACCGTAAACAATGATGTCCCAAGAGATGCCCACATCATCTCTGTGACTACATCACCTTACATGGCAAAGGGACTTTACAGGTATGATTAAGGTTAAGGACTCTGAGATGAGATTAGCCTTGATTTTCCAAAGTGGGTTCCCTTGAACTCGGACAAGGTAAGGGTATGTGGAAGAGGCAGAAGGGTGGGTCAGAGATGGGCTGTGAGGAGAGCTCTACTTCACATTGCTAGTTTTGATGATGGAGAAAGAGGACTATAAGTTAAGGGAAGCAGATAGCTTTTAAAAAGGAACTGAACTGTCCCTTCCAGCCTTCAGAAGGATGTGACCCTGTGACCCTGCCCACATCTTTGCTTTAGCTTTGCAGGAGTTCAGTAGTCAGGAAGTGGCAGGACATGGTGTAAGAACATCTTAGAACTGTTGCNNGTCACTTGGCTGTCTGACTCGGAGCAAGTTACTTTAAACTCACGAAGCTTCAATTTTCCCATTTTCAAAATGTAGAAAATAATTATAATGACTTTACAGGATTGTTACATGGGTCAAATGGGTCATGGATGTGACAGCGCTTTATAAATATGAGTAGCTATTTATTGTAGTTAACCAATCATGAGTTAAAGCAGTGAGGCAGCTCTGAAATCAGGTCAACACAACTGACAAAAACCTTTCCCTGGACTCTCATGTGTAGAATTACAGTGGGGGCAGGTCTGCTTGCCAACCCTCATCATTGCCTGTCTTCTGTTTGCTTGATGCCCCTTGCCCACTGGTTTATGATAAAGGAATCCACTCACAGAGGCCCAATAACTGCCAAGATTCCTTTTCATATGTGGCCCTCAGCTTCCCTGGGCACTTACTGCCCGGCCTTTCTCCTGCTCTCTACATTCCCTTAGCCTCTCCACAGCTGCTGTGCTCCCCCTCTCTTCCCATTTCTTACCTTGAGTTTTCTTCCAGGTTCAATCCTTTGGCCTTTTAGTTATCCCTTTAACTCAGAGAATCATTCACTTTTGTGATTCTAAACAGGTATTTCCTAGAAAATTACTTCCAAATACATATTTTAGTCTAACAGTGTCACTTGAGCTGGACATTTCCATTAAAAGAGTTTATGTAAGAATTCAAAATGCAGCTGGGTGTGGTAGCTCATGTCCTTAATCCCAGCTCTCGGGAGGCAGAAGCAGGAAGAGCTCTGTGAGCTTACACAGAGAAATTCTGTCTTGAAAAACAAAACAAACAAAAAATTCAAAATGCCAGGGAAACTGACTAAATAGAAATACCAGCAGCTAACTCCTACATAAGGCACAAAAGAAAACTCTATATTCTTATTTAAAAGAGGTTGGCAGAACCCACAGAGAAAGGCCATGTGGCCAGTGTCCAGGGCACACAGTGCAGCGAGCTAAGCAGAAGAATGCTGGCTTCTCTGGTACCTTTCTGAGCTTAACTCACTCTGTGACCTTGGATAAGTCATGTCAGCTCTGTAGGTTTCCTTGTTTATAAACTGAAGCAGCTAAATGGTTTTCACAGGAATCAGGGGGAAAGATGGGCTGGCAAGATAGCTTAGTGGGTAAACTAAGGCACTTGCCACCAAGCCTGCCAACCTAAATTTGCTCCCCAGAACCCCTACAGTGGAAAGAGAGAACAGACTTCCAAAAGCTGTCCTCTGCTCTATACACACACACACACACACACACATGCACGCCCTTTGGAATGTGTGTACCCCCACAGATAAACACACACATAATTAATAAAGAAATACACATTTTAAGAGAAAAATGATACTCTTACAAGTAAATGAACACAGGGCAGTCTAGATGAGGGCCTTGGGTAAGCTGGGGCCATGAGCACTGGCTCAGTGCTCTAGAACAGCAGCTAGAGGTTGAGTTGCCCTTCCTAAAGAAGCATCCTTGCTTGTTGGGGAAAGACAGACTGAATCAAGAAACAGAGATGGAAGGCGAGCAGAGTCATGGAGAAGCCCTGCCCAATCCTGTCCTTTTCCACTCGTGAACAAGAATATTCTGCACTCCTGTTCTGTAGCAGCAAGGCTGGAGACACACTCGTACACACTACAGCATGGCCCTGCTGGCATGNAGTTACTGCTTAGCAAATAGAAAATAAAGAAGTAAATAATTAAATAAGTAATTACAAGCTGAGCTAAGAGCCTGGAGGAAAACCGTTTAAAAATACAGAAGTAGCAGCCAGTTTGGTGTCACTTATGCCAAGAGAAAGGAAAATAATCAATGGTTTCAAATCATAGCTCTGGGAAGATGAGAACTGAGACAAGCCCACTGGATTTGTGCAGAACAAAAATTACTGTGTCCTGAGAGAAAAGTGTGACTGTGGGAGAAGCCCCCTGGGAAAGCGAGAAGGCCAGAGAAGGGCACTGTGAGTAGTGATCACTTTGAAAGAAATTTGGGTATAAAGGGAAAAAGAGAAGCAACGTGTCTGGGAAAGATAGCAAAGCCAGCTAACTGGGAAGATTGGTGCCCGTGTGCAGGCAGGAGAGCCAGTAAGGAGATAGCTCTGACGACAGGAGAGGCAATGGGCTAGCACACTGCCCCACTGCCACAGCTGGTCCTTGTGAAGTCCAGCTAAGGGCTCTCTGAAGAGCTGGTTCTCTGCTCCATTCTCTCAGTCCTTCATGCTTTCATCATGTCTCACCCTAGTGACCAGAGCCACACTCTGTTCCCATGGCTCATTCCCTCACATCTTTTATGTGTTTGCTCAGATGGCACTCTCAANGACACTCCNGTCTGCATCAACACACTCNTTGCCGCGGCCTTTGCATCTGCCCTACTTTTCCATGACCTATCATCATCTACCACTGCACAAACGATTTCGCTTCTTCTCTGGTGCTTTGCTTCCTTTTGCTATTAATTGTTATTTTGAGACAAGGTCTCTGTAGCCAGGAACTCACTATGTAGTCCAGGATAGCCTCACACCCATGGCAATCCTTCTGCCTTAGTCTCCTGAGCACTAGGATTATAGGTGTGATCCACCATGCCCTGCTGGGGTAGAGATCTCCATCGGTGTCAATCACAGGCATCCATTACAGTGCCTGGCACATGGCAGGTGTTCTAGTTTCATTTGTTGATGTAATAAAATATTGTGGCAAAAGGTAACTTAGGCTGTCACTCCAGGATTCAATACCCTCACACAGGCATACATGCAGGCAAAACACCAATATGCCAAAAAATAAAAATGAATAAAAGGATTTTATTTCAAAAAAAAAAAAGGTGACTTAGGGAAGAAGGTTTTATGTGGCTGACAGTCCCAGGTTAGCCCATTACTGTCAAGAAGTCAAGGAAGGAACTTAAAGCCTCACAGCCACAGTCAAGAGCAGAGAGCGCAGAAATGCCAGAATCCTCGCTTGCTGNTGCTCAGCTAGCTTTCTCTACTATCGTGTATCCAGGGCCGCAAACCAGGGAATGGTGCCTCCCACAGTAGGCTGGGTCTTCCTCTGCCAATTATCACCTAAGATAATCTTCCAAAGACATGCCCACAATACAACTGGATCTAGATAACCTGATCCTCCTCAAGGCTCTCTTTCCATGATTCTAGGTTGGGTTGAGAGTTTCAAAGTAGCCAGCACAGCAGGCACTGAATGACTATTAGCTGAACAAATGTCTCATGGCCACCTATGTGGTCTCCCTTCCCCCAGTATCTCTCAGCTTTACCTTCTTCCCTTAGCCACCGAAGCTCCGGTCATACATCCCATAGCTTAAAATCATCAAATGGTTACAACAGTGTATTTTTTTTTAACTTAACAGGTTGCTAATAAGATATTCTACTAAACACTTTCATTAGTAACCCTGAGTTAAAAGCAAAACCCAACAGGCTTGATTGTCTATCATTTTGGTGGTGCTGGGGACTGAACCTAGGGCCTTGTAAAAACTAGACAGGTGCTCTACCACCAAACTACATTCCCAGCCTGGGTTTCTTTCCNATGAGTTTTCCTTAGCCCATTACATGAGAAATTATGCTGAAAATCTCCAAGAGAGGAGAGAGTAATGCAGCATTTTCTAAGCTTACCTGGGCCCAGCACCCTCTCTTAAAGAGATGCACTACTGGACCAGAATTCTGGGAAATGCACACTAGAAAACATGGCACTGGGGATAAAGTCTAGACCCAGCAGGCTGTCCGGCTGTCCAGCTTCTTTCCCGGCAGGCCCATCTAGACCTGCGCTTGCCACTCTCACATTCTACCCACATTCTAATGTGCCTTTTCAGGACTTNAGGCTTTCCTTTCCTTCCTCATGCCTCTGCCTGCACGAACAGGAGCTCATTCTGACCCAGCAAAGCCCAATTTCTATAAAAATCCTTCCCAGTTCACTGAGAGGAGAGTGCCACTGCACCTTCACTGACTCCAGTACATNCCCTGACTCCCGGATTTTCAAAAATCAGTCATGACTATACACTTACATGTTTATTTTCTAAGCAAGAACTATGAGGATCATGCAAACACAGACCAGGCATCATTCTCGGGCACTTAACATAAGGCATGGCATATCAAGGTCCTTGATATGTGCCAAGTGAATGAATTATTCCAGACTGAAAATAAAATACAGATCAAATGATGCAAGGCTCTTGCTGATCTTCACATTGCTCATTAGTTTTAACACGGAGACCTCACCTTGTAAGCTTCTGCAATGCTAACTCCTCTCACTCTACTGGATCCTTCTCATTAGNGTTCAACATGTTATGATTCTCTCCTGTCTTAAAACCCTGTACTTACTCATCTATCTTCTTCCCCTTCCTCATCCTGTCACCTCTCTCTTTAATACCAAACTTCTCAAAAGCGTTTTCTTTTCAGTGTCAATTCTGTACCCCCTCTTTGCTCCTCTAACTCCTGCCCCCAACCTTGCCTCTGAGACTGTCCTAAAGCTACTAATGACTTTATTTTATAAAGCAGTACCATTTTTAGACCAAGCTTATTTGGTCCAGTGATAACCATGGATACAGCTGATCATGCCTCCCTCTAAACCCTGACTCTTCCATTTAAACGACAACATTCTCTTCTGTCCCTCTGGCCAACTTTCTCAGTATGATCCTAAAACTCCCTTAAATAATCACGCGCTTTGGGACTCTGGACTCGGCTCTTTGCTTTCCTTAGTCTCCCNGCNAAGGTGCATCTATTTTTGTCTCCGCAATTCCTCCCTATATGTTCAGGATAAATTATTCCCACTGANATGGTTACAATCTTTCTTTAGTTTCAGCTTTATGCATCCAACATCTTGGTTTTTGTTTGATTTGTTCTTTTGTTATTCAAGATTGGGTTTCTCTGTGTAAGCCTGGCTGTCCTGGAACTCACTCTGTAGACCAGGCTGGCCTCGAACTCAGAGATCCACTTGCCTCTGCCTCCTGACGGCTAGAACTAATGCCTCTGCCTCCTGACGGCTAGAACTAAAGGCTGCATCCAGTATCTTTTTAGACATTTCCTCTGGGATGTTCTATGATTCTAGAGAAAATAGGAAACATGAAAAGATGAAACCAGTTTTGAAATGAAGAACTCATGAATGAGTCAAGAGTCAGCAGAAGCTTAGTAGTTTGGAAGCCATACCTCTGAAGAAATTATCTAGACTGCTGAGAGAGATAAGGGGATAAAGGATNTGACAGATAAAGGTATGAAGAAAGGTTTAACATAGTTTTACCTGTAGAATCTCAGGAGGGAATAGAGAGAATAAAAGCACATTTGAAAAGAGAATGGTTGTAAATGTTCAACAAAGAAACATAAACTTGTAGGTCTGGGAAATAAATGTGGGATAAATAAAAAGAAATGCATGCATGTGTAGCCAGTCCACATGACAGCCCCCGGTGAGTCTCATGTGGGAACCACACCTTGTGTAGTTGCCATTCAAAACATACCAAGGTTGGTCAAATGCAGCCACTGGCAGAATACAATGAAAATGATAGTGTGTTACNTCTGAGATGAAGCTATAAAGGAAACTATGGAAACCAGGCATGGTGGCTCATGCCCGTAATCCCATCACTTGAGAGCCTGAGGCCAGATAAGCACAAATTTGAGGCTAGTTTGGGTACACAATGAGTTTCAGGCCAACCTGGGCTCTATAATGAAACTCTGTTTTAAAAAACCAAACAAAGAAACAAACAGCAAATTGTGGCTTCTACATTGATTGCTGTTTCAGTTCTTGTCCTTTTGGGGATCCTTGGCTCTGGGAAGTCAGCTGCTGTGAGGAGCAGCCATGAGGAAGGACAGGTGGATGTGATGAGGAACTAAAGGCCTTCTCCAAGCAGTCCTCCAACATGTGCTNNCTTGGAAACCCATCCCATCAGAAGGCTGCAGCTCTAACCAACAGCCCAATAACAAGCTCTTAAAAGACAATGAACAGCCAGGAGGAGTGGTGTATACCTCTAATNACAGTCTTTAGGCAATGGAGATAAGAGAATCAGCCAGCCTGGTTGTAAGAGCCCCTATCAAACCAAACCAAACTAAACCAAAATAAACACACCCCGAGCCAGAACCATTCAGATAAACTGGCTCCTGGTTTGCTGACCCTCAGAGAAACTATGTGAAATAATACTTTCTTAAGCAGCTAAATTTTAGGGCAATTTTATACAGTAATAGATAACTAATATATTGCCAAAACCAAACAGCTCTGAATCGCTTACAAAAAGCCTTCTCCATCTGGTCCAGACTGTCTCTCAGCCTCATTTCTTGCCATACTCTCTGGCATATTACATTTTAAATACACCTAACAACTCGGAGCTTTTGGAATACCACCACGTTCTCTCTCCCACCTCCACCCTCTGCGCAGCTTCCACGATCATCCTCTGCCTGACACCTTCTTCAACACCTTCTCTCCTACTTCCATACACTTGGCTAATTTCTCCCCAGCGTCAGAGCACTGTACTACATCACAGAGAAAATTCTTATTAAACTGCCCATCTTTCCATTACATTTAAAGCTCCAAAAAGAAGGGCACAATTCCTGTCTCCTTTATACCCCACAGTTTCCAGCACACAGGAGATATTCTGTAGATATTTGTTGCTTACACCCTACAAGGTAGAGCCAGGCAGGAAGGCTAAAAGTTGAAGCATAAACATTCTCAGGAAATGATCCAAGTAAGAATTTCACCTGATATAACTATAAAGGAACCAAGAACTCCAGCATTCCATGCAATTTCAAGTTTAGGGAAGGCTTCAGTAAGGTCAGGATTCCAAAGTTGGATGGATTCCAGTTCTTGGTAAGTCAAACCTCATGGTAGTTCTATTATGGCTCTTGAGCTGTAATCTCGGAACATCCGACACACCCATTCTGGAAAGCACTCACAATTGTACTGAAAGGTCAAACAGGAATGGTTTTTAAAATGACTACCTGTCCTACCTTTTAGGACAATCTGAGCTTATTATGTTGAGATTTAAGATCTGATCATGAATGGTATCTGTGGCATTTGTCTAAACAGGATCATATACATACATATGTGCATAAATAAACAGGTCATAAAATATTAACACACTAGTACCCTCTACTGGCGGAAAGGCCTCACAGGCTCATGTGAATGGTCTTATTGCCCCCTAGTGACCACAACCTATAAAGACAGCAAATCCTGCCGCAGATGGGAGAATCTCCTTGGCTATAATGATAGGGTTTTATGTTCTTTAAGCATCTAATTTCCTCAGATGCTGGTTTATATTACAGGGGTGCAACTCTAAGACTCTTGGGGGCTCCCTGGGGATTCTGCACAGCTCTTCCCAGCTGTTAGTGACAGTGTGACGCTGCTCTCTCCTGNGTCTCAGGAACAAGAGGTCAAGGGGAGGCAGAGGAGGCAATGGCTGTACCATCGAGGGCAGACGCAGCAGCTGTGAAAGAGTCCCCTGGACTCTCCGGGGAACAGAGAGCAGCTTGAGGAACACATGTTGTTCCTCCCTNGCATATTATCCACAGTTGTGTGCTGTACTAAAATGGCAATTCAACGTGGTCCCTCACTTACCTCTGAAATATCTCCAAAGCTATAATAAATGACACAGCGGCAAATGTTGCTATCGTTTTGTTTTATAAACCAGGCTTTGTCAGTTATTGCCACTAATGACAGATTAAGCTGAGTTTCCCTCAAGATTTAACTGAAATGCCACTTCCTGTATGAAGTCTTTCTGAGTCCCCCGATTGTAGCAGTTGCTCTCTCTCTGACTGCATATAGTCTCTCCAGATCAGAAGAGTGGACAGTGTTCTGTCGCACGTGCTTATTTATAGCTACAGCAGGGCACTGCTTGTTTGTCTACCCATCACTTGTCTACCAAACCCTCAGCTCCTCGATGTCACAGCCAAGCCTCAATCATTTTTGCACAGTCAGCGTCAGGCACACTCAAAATGTTTCCTATATGTCACTGTCACTTACCAGTCTATATGGTACGTACAGAAATTGAACACAGGCTTTTATAACCTTATATAATAACTGAACAGAGCAACTTTGTTCACTATGATCAAAAGGTGGGGGGAGGTGTGGCAAGATGGCTCAGTGGGTAAAGGTGCTTGCCACCAAACCTTGCCACATGTTGGAGGGAGCGAACCAATGTCCACTAAGTTGTCCCCTGACCTCCATGTGTGCACTGTGGCAAACATCTGACCCCACTCCCAACACACAATAAAATGAAAACAAAAATTTAAAAGATTGAGGACTGTGTTCTGTGTATTTTCATTTCATGTTTTTCTTGAATTTTTACTATATATTACAAAAGTATTAGCCTGAGGCTAGTAAAATGTTCTAAACAATGGTCCCCTCCAGTGACAGTGTGAAAAGGCTCAGCTGGGTCAGATAACTCACGATGTACAGGAAGAAGGGGGGAGACACACTGGAAGTTCTTTTCACAGAGCTCAGGAACATACCTATCCTTGTNGATCTCAACACCTCCCTGGAGGGTATTTTCTTCTTTAATTCTTGTAAGGCTACAACTAGGTTTTCTTTGGTTTGTTCAGGAAGCTCCAACATAGTTTTCCATCTTTTTATGTCTTCTACAACCACAACTCTCTGTGAAAAAGAAAAGTCATTTGGAAAATGGAACATTTTCATTAGAAAGACATCTCCCTTCACCTGAGCTAATGGCTCTCCTATTGACATATGAATTATTGATTATGACCTGAACCAAAGCACAGTGTGTCTGACGGCCCCAAATGATGGGTAATTGCTTAAAAGCAGGTCCTCTTACTGCAACTCATGAGGAGAGTTGCATCTATTAGGAAAAGTGCAACTTTTAATCTGGCCCTGCCAGACACCACTGGGCACTTAGCAGGGAGAGGCAGGTACCAAGGAAGAGGAAGGAAGGAAAATGATGCTAAGGTGAATCAACCTCAGAGCTCGCTTAAGTGTCTTAATTTGTATGCACGGAGCAGAGAAGTCATAAAACCGTGTTTACTTCAACAATAAAAAATCACACAAACAGTTCCTCACTTCCCAGAGGAGAAAACCCAAATTTTCTTTCTGAAAGAATTTTTTTTTAAACTTCAAACACATAGAAAGGAACAGGGAGCAACCCACTACTTTAAAAGGTTGTTATTTTGCCATTCCCCATAAAATAAAGCATTATAAAATTTAAGTTCTTTTACACCCTCCACCAAACTCATTTCCCATCTTCCTTTCCAGAAGAAGCTAGCACCTTCAGCTCATTCTCATGCTTCCATTAAGACTAGAAATTAGGAATACGGGGGAAGGAGACGGGAAAGCTTTTGTACTGTCATGTGATTTTTCTGTACTTTTGAAATCATTTAAATTAAGAACTTTTAGTTTTTAGTAAACAAAAGTGCCAGATAAAAAGTAGCTTTTATAATGGAAAATTAAATATCCTATCTTGGATCACTATTACCATGGGCGGGTAGGCAGTTAGGGGTCAAGAAGGGCCTTAGGAGGCTTCGGAGTTCTGGTAATGTTTATCTTGATGTGTTCACATCATGGAAGTTCCTCATGATATTTAGTATGTGGGTACTTTTCTACCTGAAATTCCAATATAGCCATGACATATATATATTATATACATGACATATATATATATTATATATATATAATACACACACACACACACACCATATATATATCTTATGTCCTTCCCTTAGAGGGAGAACATGGGGTCTGCTTCCAGCCTAGAAGAAGCCAAGGGTGGAAGGAGGGTACATCCGTCTCTCTATTTCCCAGCTCCCAGCCTGCTTGCTTTGGTTTTGCCTTTTAGGCTCAAAGCTAGGAGAAGGCAAGGAAGAGATTTGACACTGATCAGGCTTTGGTATTTTCTGAACTGGCAGGCATTTAAAGATGACTCTTCCCCGACAGGAAGACTTCTGCAGTTCCTTGGAGAGCTCCCTACTGAGAACTCACCTGAATCACCTGAAGCACCTACTGTATTGGTAATGATTCTTACAGCTGTCATACACACACACACACACACACACTCACACACACACACACACACACACACACACAC
>LZPO01034880.1:411343-436855 GCA_001675575.1 Neotoma lepida | reverse complement strand
TAATAATAATAATAAAAAAGGTTACAGATACACAGTAAAGTGGGTTCAGATGGAATAAACCTCTAAACAGGTTACAGTGTGTTTAACAATGTGCATTGGCTTAAGGGAGAAAAAAGATATAGATAGTCATAAAAATAGTTTAAAAATAATAAGCCACATAGAGATGGGAAATACACAGGGAGTCTGGATCCTGTATGGTGGTGTATTGACTTTAAATTTTTTTTTTAAAGATTTTTATTTATTATGTGCCAGATATCATTACAGATGGTTGTGAGCCACCATGTGGTTGCTGGGGATTGAACTCAGGACCTCTGGAAGAACAGTCAGTGCTCTTAACCTCTGAGCCACCTCTCCAGCCCCGACTTTAAATTTTTTTATTGTGGATGAGCAAACAATAGCTGCTGAGAGACACTGGATCATAAAAACTACTAAATTAAACCAACCTATATATTTTTAAAATGTCTTAACTTGGAAGTCAAAAAATATGTTACACTGGGGAAGAGGTTATGCTTTTGTTTCAACAGAAAATGAAAGACTGTGGATTCATTCAAGGTTGATAGAGATCAGATTTGACCGGGNAAGATGCCCTGAAAATCCTGGCCANAGACATAAGGAAATAAACCTAAGAAAACTACAAGACAGGTGACGTATATTTTACCTGCTTAAACATAAAAAAAATCATCTTTAACTGGCTTGTGCACACTGCACATTCCATACTTGTATTAATGTAGATATATATATCTACATTTATATATATATCTACTATATATATCTACTATATAGTAGATATATATGTTACCTTTGAAAATTTATGTGTTTTCAGAGCAGGNAGACCAGACACCAATGAAAATGAGTGGCCCAGATGATCCAGTCTCTCAAAGTGCCTCTGTTGTAGTTTCCTCAGAGTTCTGCAACCAGAACAGCTTCAAGGCTGCTGACTGAGATGCTCCAGCCTCACAGACTACTCCAGCCAGAACTTTAGATAAGTCTTATATTATCCCATCATACCAAGACTGGACAACAGCTAGCTCCCNCAGGATTTGACCATTATCTTAATTTTTCCAGGGTCCCTTAAAGATGGTAGTGCCCCCACACAACAGGAAGCAGTCTAGAAAACACAATGCTCACATTCCCAAGAGATTAGAATGGGTGGTTTTTGGTCACTCAGTAGGCTATGGATGTTTGTCATTGTTTAAAGAGGTTGGTTACAAATTGTTATTGGTCATGGTCAGAAAAGAAAAACCTGAACAAAAGAGATTAGATTCAAGAATCTCTTTCTGAAGAGAAAAAAAGTGGGATATAATATAGAAATGATGAGATAAAAGTGTGGATTGTTGGGTCTACTTTTGAACAACCACTAGTTGAAAACATATTAGGTATATTTTCAAGGTTAAACAGATATATTTTAGGTAGATAGATGGTCTTCAAACACTTCAAAGACCTATAGAATATGGCATTTAAAATGTTTTGTTAACATAATGCTTTTCATGACAGTGAGACACGTCTGCTCCTGGCAGCACCAATCTACTTCATAAAAGGATGATGGGCACTGAAGAACCTCCATATGGAGTTTGCTTCCAATGTGGCAAGGGTAGCCATTTGGGCAAGAAATTGCCCTTGCCTTGACTGTTGACAGTATGCTATAAAATAAATATGTCCTGGACAAGCAGGACACAAAGGAAAAAAAAAATCCACTAAACTTTGCCAAAACAAAGCAAGACAGTCCTTCAAAATTCCTGCTTCATAGAAAAGTCNGCCAGATATTCTAGGCCTNTAGGCCGAAGATGGATGCCTCAACTTGCAGAGAAACCTAGGGTAAATGTCCAGGCAGCCAGACGCCTCTGTCATTTCTATAGTTTTGAAAGTGGCNTGCACTGCACTTCCTGTTTACTCAGGTAATATTATATCCTTCTGGGGTCTTTGATGGAGTTGAAGACTAGGTAGGTATAGCTGCAGTTTTCCTTAGTTATGACAGAAGGTAAATTAGGTACAGAGCTTTGGACTCATCAAGATAGAATAAATAATGGAGTATTTTTCCCAAACATGCCAAATACAAATGGACTGGACATTGCAAATGTAACTCTTACCTGATAATTGTTCTTATTGTATATAGTTTTACTATGTCAGAGTTAAAACCTTTCCTTTGTATTTAGACAAAAAGGGGGAATGTTGTGGAATAATATTTTTGTACACTGTGAGAGGTGTTACTCAGATTGGTTTAATATAAAGCTAAATGGACAACAGCTAGGCAGGATTTTGGGGGCAGAGAGAATGCTGGGAGGAAGTAGGGGAGAAACCAGCCAGACATGGAACGAGTTGGACACACAAAATGGGATAGAGGTAAAAGCCATGTGGTAGATGTAAATTAATAAAAATATGGGTTAATTTAAGTTATAAGAGCTAGTTAGAAACAAGCCTAAGCTATCAGCCAAGCTTTTATAATTAATAATAAATCTCTGTGTCATGATTTGGGAGCTGGTTGATGGGTCAGAGAAAGACTAGCTACAACATGCATCTAATGCCAACACAGGGTGGCCAGGCAGGAAGATGACAAGTCAGCTTGGGCTATATTGTGATGCTGTCTCATGACAAGTAAAAACTAAAGCTAAAACATGATGCTGATGTGTGGGGATAAGTGACTTGGTGGAGAATGGACCTAGCAAATTCTCTAAATCATATACAGTTTAACACAGCATGATTTTATAATGTTATTATGCTCTCATGCCCTTATTGGGAGTCTCATGAGGGCTTATATTTTGATCTCAGATTTCTCTTATGCTCCCTGCAGTATCCAGCAGAGTGCTGGGCATAAAGTTGCTTTTTCCTATCAAACCCTATATATATACTGTCTGCTCTTCTGGAGGACCCATGTTTAGTTTCCAGCACCCACAAGGCAGCTGACAATGTTCCCTAACTCTAGATCCAAGATGATCTGATGCCCTCTTCTGGCTTCTACAGGTATTGGATACGCATGGTGTATATATATATACACACACACNTGCAGGCANAACACNCATACAAAACACCCATTTAAAAAAATGAATAAAATTTTAAAGAGAGAGAGAACTGAAGATGGATTAACTCCCAGAAAATATTTCAACATTCAATTTTAACAAATTTTTTAATGACTCCTTAATATATACCAGATACTAATATATTCTAAGGGCACAGAGGTGTAATATTTCAGAGTCCCTATATTCATGTAACTTATAAGCTAAGTTTCACAAGGAAAGTAGTTCTTGATNGAGTAGATAAACGAGTAGAAATTAACTCTATAAGAACAAAGAGAAAGATTTTACAGGAAAAGGGACCAGCATCAAGTCAAAAGAAAGCCCTAACAGTTTAACGAGACAAACCCAAAAGAAAGACGGAAAACAGAAAGAAAGGGACGGTAGCTGGGATGTCTTCACATAAATGGAGAGCCACACATAAGCCATGCTGGAGCCAAACAGGAAAGGTCTTGTGTGTCATGCCAAAACTTTTAGAATTCTAGATGGGTCNGTTGTTTAGGAAAATAAACCGTATGTCAAGTCCTGTGCCAGCAGTGGAGACACAAAACCATTAGGATACAGGTTCAAGAAGCTCGGTGTGTAGCAGGATGTGGACATGAAAAGNAGCAATTTTGATAAAGCATAAATAAATGCAGTAAGAGTAACTTACTTAGATGCAGCNTGGTGGCAGAGCCCTTCCTCTGCAATCAAGAGGCCTGGAGTCTGANCCCCAGCATTGTCCCCACTCCCCAAACCATCCTGGCAGCCCCNTTTCAGTGCTTTCTAATAAAGGTCTGGTAAGCCTATGGGGGCACCCAGGAAAAAAACACAACTAGGATCTAAACCTAGCACTCAGAANGCTGCTCTACTACCAGTTTCTAGTCCCAGATCCCTCTCACTTTTGGAACTCTAGACTGGAGGTGCAGATGTATCAGTTACGTACACAGAGCCTTGGGGTGGATATGGTCACCCCAGATAAACATTCAAACCAAGGCAGAACTCTAGGGAGCACAAACACTGGGATACTCATGTATAGCGAAACCAACCAGGAAAACTAAAAATAAATCAGAAATGCAGAAGAGGCATAAGATGACCAGAGACTCTTGACCTCTCCATCTTCCTAGTGTGAGATCCACAAATGTGCACTAGCACACTTAGCTTCACTGCTTATTTGTAAATACTCCTTGCCTCTCCCTAACCAGTTGGAACCAAACTTAGTTCTAGGGAGCAAAGAGTACATTTAAGTCTCNGTGGTCCTAGGTGGAGCTGTGGAGCCATATGCTACAATTCTGGACACTATGATGCCAAAGCATCATCATGTGCTCTCTACTAGGTTTTTCTGTGGAGCATATAGAATCCTACTTGAAACTTTAATACTCCTGACAAAAACTTTTGGGCTGGAGAGATGATGGTTCAGGGGTGGTTGAGAGCACAATTGCTCNTGCAAAGGACCCTAGTTCAGTTTCCAGCATCCACTTCAGGGAGCTCACAATTGCTNTTACTCTAGCTCCAAAGAGATCCAAAGCCTCTCGTGAACTTACCCACACATAGACACAAATACACATTATAAGAGTAAATCTTAGCCAGGTGTGGTGGCACAGTGCAGGGAAGGCAGAGGCAGGTGGATTTCTGAGTTTGAGGCTAGCCTGGTCTACAGAGCTAGTTCAAGGACAGCCAGGGCTAGCTACACAGAGAAACTCTGTCTTGAAAAACAAAACAAAACAAAGAAAAACGCTTTCAATCAAGGGGGGTGGTGATCCAAAGCCAGAGTAACTGAATTAATACAGGGTAGGAGAAGTATAGGAATTGATAAAGTTTGTACAGGCTATGTGAGAAAGAGGGAAAAAATGGCCCTTGAAATATGCTTAGTAAGAAATCCTCATGATCCCCCACAATAGAACCCTTTGGCACTGTCTCGTTATCACAGTCCTTTGCACATTTTCTGTGGTCCCAGACCCCTTCTCACCTTCAAAGATTCAATCGTGGCTTGCTTGTATACCTTTCCTCCGGGCTGTTTCTTCTGCGGGCTATTCTGGGTCCTAGGCATTCGAATGACAAATTTATCCATTGTTGGGGGCTCCAGCTACCTTCAGGTGATTGAGGTGTATTCTGATCAAGAAACAGGGCGAAACTTCATTAAGACTGAGTATTCCCAGAAGTGACAGGATTGGATTTTCTAGAAACACTCCTGAATTATGGGGACTCTCGGGTGGTATTTACAGGAAGTAAGATTTCCTCCCGAGAGAGGAACTCTCCTCTCAAAAACTGAAACCATACGACAANTTTACTTCCTGGGTTAGGTTCCTAGCTTCCAGAAGGGCACGCTAAGGAAAGAGAACTCTAATTAATACCCGGGGTAGTGCGGTGACTTGAGTTGTGCCCGAGTTAGGGTTCTACTGGGCTCCGTGAAGCCCTCTTTACAACCACTCCACGGCAGCCCCAATCCCAAGAGTTACTCTAAGACCCACAATCACCATCTCCAGACCTCGGCACAATACAGCAGCAGCTCCAGAAACCACTGCTCGGTGGGACCTCAACCAGCTCCGGGAGCAAGTACCCTACCCCATCCTTCCCTTACCCCCCCAGCACTCGGAGGCTTGGAAAGGGCTTATCAAATCACACCTCGACGTGAGACCCACCGGGAAAACCAGCCCGCCTACAGTTTCGTNTCTTGACGCCTGAAAACCCCAGTCCAGCCACACGCTTCGGAATTATTTGTACACTTCTCCCCGGGCCCAGTTCCTCAATGGTGACTCGCGAGAACTACACTTCCCAGAACGCACTGCGAAGCACGCGGCGGCTGTAGCAGCAGGAGGCGACACCCTCGGCACGCTCCGGGACGCGGCGAATCACAGGCCCCAGTCGGGCTCGCACGGAGGAGGAGGAGGCGGGCGCCTCTCCGCGCCACGGGCGAGGGGGTTGGCCGGGTCCTCAAGCCCGCCCAGGAGAGGTTCTCTGTCCCGGAGGCGGGCCGGGAGGCAGCAGCCTGGGCGGGCCTGGGCGGAGCCGAGGAGCTCGCGGCGTCGGAAGCGCCGGCCGGAGGGGCGGGGCAAGGGGCTGGCCCGGAAGAAGGAGAAACCCTGAAAAGAAAACAGCAACAAGCCGAGCTGCTGTGACAGAGGGGGACAAGATGGCGGCGCCAAAGGGGAAGCTTTGGGTCCAGGCCCAGCTGGGGCTCCCGCCGCTGCTGCTGCTGACCATGGCGCTGGCCGGAGGCTCGGGGACTGCAGCGGCCGAAGCGTTTGACTCGGTCCTGGGGGACACGGCGTCCTGTCACCGGGCCTGTCAGCTGACCTACCCCTTGCACACCTACCCCAAGGTAGGTAGGGCCCATCGATACCGGGCTTCCCTCATCCCTCGCTGCCCATCTCTCGGCTTCCCACACTAGTGTCAGCTCGGGGACCCTAGTGGGGAATCCGCGCTTCGGCTGCTCCCCCCACCCCCTCGGTGGAGCTGCAGTTTTCCGCCCGGGTCCTGCCTGCACCCAGCTCCAGCTGTAATTGCCGGAAGTTTGTGCTGCAAGACTCGGTGATAGGCTGGGGGGGCACAAAGATGAGAAAAAGGCGAACCCTTGAGAGCCTGCGTGGCCACAAGGGAGTGGATCACTTGCTGGGGTAGAATGATGATAAATGGCGAGGTCCTGACCTACTAGCAGCGCGGGGGTAGGGAGGAGGGCGCGAGTGCACGCGTGCACAAAATGTTGACTTCCCGGGTTTCTGGATCGCGCCTTTGTGGATCGGGAGCGCTTTGTGTTCCGGGAGTCGGAGAAGCTGACAATCCTCTGCGGTCTGAAGTGTGAAGTCGGCCTCGGGAGTTGTGAGACGCACTGGAAGGGAGGATTTCCTGTCTGTGTTGAGTGACTGTGTGTGAGACGCTGCCTCGGGGGACTGGATGTCTTCGTGAGGCAGCAGTTAGTTATATTTCTGCCTTCAAAAGAAATGCAAACTAAAATAAACCTCGCCACTCAGTGCAGAAAATAAGGAATCCGTGGAATGGATCTAGAAAGGCGACTGCCCTGGGGAAGACTACACTGTGTAGCTAGAGGAGGGACCGAGTCCTACCCCTGGCCCCTCCCCCCAGCCGCTGGCTAGCCTTTAATTCTGCCTCAAGTTGTTTTTCAGCTTCTTATGAATTCTGTTTACTCAACATTCTAAATTGCTGGTGACTCTCCCCACCCCTTTCCCATATATAATTAGGATATATACCCCTCCCCTCCTTGCTCTGTAAGCGCTTTCGCTGATGCTGGTGTTTTTTATCCTTGTTTTCTTTCGTCTTCTGTGTGGTATTTGCTTAACCATTGTGGCTGTCCCTCTTTGCTTCCTTTGGCTACAAAGTGGCCAGGATGACAGTTCCAGTGACTTAATGTTCGATATTGACACGTGCTTTCGGGTTTTTGATAAGAAAAATTGTAAATTCTGTACCTTCCAGCATTTTGTTTACCTTACATACCTGAGGGTCTACAGTTACAAACAAAACAAAAAAGGCTCTACAAAATTGTAGGAGATGGGATTAGCCTTAAATTTACAGTCAGAAATTAATAAATACTTGAGAGAAACTATGAAACTATGGTAATGGACACCTGTAATTACAGCCTGCAGGGGGCTGAGGTCAGAGGGTCATGAGTTCAAGGCCTGCCACGGGCCAATTTGGGGAGTGTGAGGGATTTTGACTTTCAGACTTCAGTCAGTAAACCTCACTTCATTAAAANGCTTCTACAAGAAAGTTCATCAACGCTTTTGGCTAGAATTAGGCTGAAATTTATTCTATACTGTGTTGGTGTTTGGTTCCCTCTTTTAAGATTTTCCTAGCGAATTTGTAGTGTAAGTCAGAATGTTGGGAACATAAATAATTTGAAAGACGTGTATACCAAGTATCTCTGGGTATTTCTTGGATGTGTTTGTTGTTGTTGTTGTTTGTTTTGAGACAGGATTGCCCTATGTGGTCCAGGCTGGTCTCAGTCTTCCTGCCTCAGGTTCCCCAGTGCAGCTGGGATTACAGACATGTATCACCACAGGCATACCAATGCCTTAGGTGTTGTTATAGCATTCTCTAATTTCTAATAGTTGATGTGATGTCAATAAGTCATTTTCTCTTATTTATTAATGTTGGGTTTTTTGTTTGTTTTTGTTTTGAGACAGGGTTTTTCTTTGTAACAGCCCTGGCTATTCTGGAACTCACTCTGTAGACCAGGCTAGCCTTGAACTCAGATCCACCTACCTCTGCCTCCTGAGTGCTGAGATTAAAGGCGTGTGCCACCATGCCCGGCTATTAATGCTGTTATTAATCAGAACTCCAAATTATTGGCTCCCTGTCTATTCTGGACTTAAATTTATTTTGCTTTTGAGACAGGCTCTTCTGGAACTCATGACAGCCCTCCTGCCTTACCCTCTCAATTCTAGGATTAGATACATATTTTGGAGTGTTTGTTTGAGACAGTGTCTTGACATGTAGCCCAAGAGGGCCTCCAACGTTATAACCCCCCTGTTCTCTTGCCTCCATCTCCTAAATGCCAAGGCTGAGATCATAACTTGTCCACTGCACCCACCTCAAAACTGACTCTCTTACTGGGCATGGTGACTCGCACCTTTAATCCCAGCACTTGGGAGGTGGAGACAAGTGGATCTCTGAGTTCAAGGCCAGCCTGGTCTATAGAGTGAGTTCCAGGACAGTCAAAGCTACCCAGAAACCCTGTCTGGGGGGGGGGGCGCAAAACAAAAAAGGAAGTAAAAAGTTAAGTGTCTTTCCCAGAGTCTTATAACTAAGAAGTAGTGGAGTAGAAATTGAGTCTTCAAGATGGCTACCGTATGCTGCTGCCATCTCATAATGAAGCTACATTACAAATACTTCTGAGTTATTGAGCATTGCATACAGGGAAAAAGCAGGGTGTGTTATAAAAAGGAAATGAGGGGCTAGAGAGATGGCTCAGAGGTTAAGAGCACTGGCTCTTCCATAGGTCCTGAGTTCAATTCCCAGCAACCACATGGTGGCTCACAACCATCTGTAATGAGATCTGGCACCCTCTTTTGTATACATAATAAATAAATCTTAAAAAAAAAAGAAATGAATTCAAAATCACACGTTGCCTCTATTGATCTGCTACTGTAACTAGAAGATAGAAATCTCATTTTAATGACTTTATAAATATTTATTATAAGGATGTAGAGTTTGTAAGTAGATATTTTAAAATTAGTACATTTTGCCCTTTGTTCTCAAAAGATTCAGTTGTATGATGTCTGAGTTCAAATGTAAGGAACATAAGACATGCTGATAACAAAACTAATTAGAGTCAGTGTGGTCAGTTTTTTACAGGGTATGGACTTCAGAACCATGCAAGACTGTAGTCCATTCCTGGCTCCCTGTTAACTGTATTCCTGCTGATCATTTAATTTCTTAGAATTCACTTTGTGAACTGTAGGAAAACCATCTTTGCAGAGCCAGTGTGAAGACTGAAGCTAATCTGATGCTTTTAGAACAATGCCTAGCACAACCATAGGTAGCTCTTCTTCTCATACTGTGCAGTCAGATTTGAGCACATTTGCATTTGTAGTAGTATGAGTTAGAGAGTACTTAAAACCAGGCATGTAGCTCGTGCTCATAAGCCAGCACTTGGGAGGCTGAGGTAGGAGAACTGATGTGAGTTCTAGGTCAGCCTGGACTCCAGCGCACGATCAGTCACAAAGTAAGCCAAAAGCAAGGGAGAATAGGTAGTTTGGCTTAGCTAAGTTAACTAAGGGTGAGAAAATGTGTATGAAAGTTATCCAGGTAGCTTAATGACCTTAATTACTTAGCTGATATTCATTATGATGGGAAGCACTCTTTCCTTGTACTNGATATTAGGATTATATTTTCTATAAGCTTACCATTCCCTTGTNATACNTANAGCATGAAATATTTACCATATTTGGGTTTATATTCTGTAGAATACAAAATACTTGAAATAAAGATATGGTTCTTGCTTTTAAAAAGAGATTGTTTTTATTTTATGTGTTTGGGTGTTTAGCCTGCATGTCTGTCTGTATACCATGTGAGTGCAGTGCTGGTAAACACCAGGAGAGGCTATGGATCNCTTGGATTTAGAGTTACAGACAGTTGTGAACTGCCATATGGTGCTAGGAGCTGAGCCTGGATCCTCTGGAAGAGCATCCAGTGCTCCTCATCGCTGGACCATCTCCTCAGCCTACTCTTTATGGGTGTTGTATAATACAGTGTGTTAACATAGTGCCTGGCACATTGTGTTTATTGATTTTATTATTAATGTTATATCATGTACCAGGGCAAGGTAATGTGAATGTATAACCCCTTCCTACTGTGCAAGATTAATATGAGAGCATCCTCATTTTCAACCTAGAGGACACTGGGAATCAGAGAGGTTAATAACTTGCCCAAGGTTGTACAGAATAAGTGGTAAGGCTGAGCTTTCANGGCTGATTCCCGACCCACTGGACTCTTCAGCATGCCATATGTTTTCTGATGTTGGTTCTGGATGACTTTTGGGGTTGGTTTAACAAAAGAAAGACTGTCTGAGCTGGGCATATTGTCACATGAGAGCAATCTCAATACTCAAGAGCTGAGTAAGGCGGGATTAAGAGTTCCAGGCCAGTTTGGGATACAGAGCAAGCATACCAAGGAATAGAGTGTCATCTGGTATAGTTCATGGTAAGAGCTCCTTCTTCCTGCTTTCTGTGTGCAATATAAGGAAATATGTGGAGCTCCAAAAACAGAATTCTTTTTCTGTTTACAAAGCCTGTAAACTGTAAGTGCTGATCATATATGAAATGTAGTTTTTAACTTAGGCGATAAATGCAGTTAGAACCAAGGTCACAAAATGCNCCACCTCCAGAGTTGTATAATAAAACTATTTCATGTTAGGCTTGCAGCCATCTCTTCATATGGGTTGTTGCTGCTACACTAGCTTTACTGAGTCTGCTGGAATGCAGACTGCTGTATTCCACGCTTGCTAACTGGAAGATGCACGTTTCCTCATTAGGTGCCTGCCAGTTTGTACACAGTGGTTCACTCAGAAAGTTGCAAGGGCTCCCTCATATACACTAGCTTGTTTACAATACTGTATTCATCAAAGGAAAGAAAAGCTTGCTGATCTCACTGTTTATAGTCTCATTATGCAATTACTATTTTCTGAGCGCATAAAGGACCATCCTAAGAGGGGGAAAAAAGAACCATCCTACTTTGGTTTTCACGTAGTTCTCAATGCTTGTAATTGTTATTTTCTACCTTTAAAACATATTACTATAAAAATAAAAGACATTATGATGATTAATGTTACTAATATTTATTAAGCACCTCATATCTCACACTCTTTGGTAAGATTAGCAGTTCCNCAGAATTATATTTGGAGATAATAGTATTGTCTTATTTCATGATGNGAAAACTTGAGATTTCAACAGCTGTTAAAGAGCGCTTACTGCTCTTGCAAAAGACCCACCTTCTGTTCCTTGCAACCGGGTGTGATGGCAGCTCACAAACTCCTGTTAACTTGGTGCCGGGGTTCTGAGGGTCTCTTCTGTCCTCCCCAGTCCCCTGCACACACATGGTGCGCAGATACTCACATGGGCTGGGGCGCTCTCTCTCTCGCTCTCTCTCTCTCTCTCTTTCTCTCTCTCTCTCACACACACACACAAATTTAAAAAAAAACTTTTAAACATATAAAAATCCTTCCATATGAATATTTGTATAAATAGATACCTCATCTTATCTTTGTTCTGGCCTTTGTTTTGCCATTTGCTATATGAACCTGGTCCTGATACTTTTGTTAATGAGCTGGTGGTTATGCATTTGGATGTAGCTAAACATGCCAGTGACCCTTGGGTACTCCTTTCTACCTTGTTCAGGGAGGGTTCTGATTGTTATTGTTATTTCTATTTCCAGTTTTTTTACCTATAAGTTGTGGCCTCAGAATATGCAAAAAGGGTGGTATTTTTAGCTGCTTGGCTTTTTTCTTAGTATCACTTTGAAAATAAGGAGATCGGGACTCACTTGTTAGAGTGCTTGCCTAGCATGCACAAGGCCCTGGGTTCTCAGTCTCTAGCATCACACACCACCAGGTGTGATGGCACATGAAATCCCAGCATCAGGAAGGTAGAGACAGAAGGATCAAAAATACAAGATCAGGAGCTGAAGAGATGGCTCAGCAATTAAGAACACTAGNTGCTTTTCCAGAGGACCTGGGTACAGTTCCCAGCACTGACATGGCAGCTCACAACTGTGTATGTAACTCTGGTTCCAGGGTAATCTGATGTCTTCTTGTGGCCTCCCTGGGTACTGCATATAGATGGTACATGGACATAACTTGCAGGCAAAACATTCATATACATAAAATAAAAATAAAATACTTTTTCAAAACAAAAGTACAAGGTCATCATTCATTGCATAGGGAGTTAGAAACTAGCCTAGTGTGTGTGAGAGACTCTGTCGATAACCAAATAATTCTAATTAGGAACTAAAACCATCTTTTCCCCCCTTTTAGTACAAAACTTATTGTATAGTTTAAACACTAACTTTGCTTTCTTCTTGACCTTTTTTTTTTCCAGCTGAAAGAAAAATCTAATTTTTTTGGTAATTGTCTTTGTTCTTGAACTTCCCAGGAAGAGGAGTTATATGCATGTCAGAGAGGTTGCAGGCTGTTTTCAATTTGCCAGTTTGTGGATGATGGAATTGATTTAAATCGGACCAAATTGGAATGTGAATCTGGTAAGATACTATGCTAATGACATCAGCTGTGCATGACATTGGGGCTTTCTTTGAGTTGAGTTATGCTTTTTATGTATTTTTCCTAGAAAATGACAGACATCCTATTTAAACTAGTCACCCACCATATTGTAATTATAAAATTAGAGTTTAATAGATGCTGCTAAAAATGTCATGGGCTTTAATCCATCTGTGCTGAGACAGTGTTTATTTTGTGCTATGGATAGGACTCCTCTGTTTAACCAAGCATTCTGTTTAGACAAATGCAGAGGTAATTATCCAACTCATAATTCACCACTACCTTTTCACGGTAGTATAATTTCCCTAAACCTTTCAGTCAGTCAGTTAGTTGACATAGCTCCAAGGTTTTTACTGAATCAGGCCTTTGACTCTGGCGTGTTTAATAGAGTATTCTTTATCAGTCATGCCAGTAAAAATAACCAGAGCCTTTGTCACCGGTTAACCTCTATTCTTACCTTTTGGTGAAAGAGATGTGTTTTATAAAAGAAACCTACAATCAGGACACAATGAACATTTAACTTTATAAAGATCTGTAATGGAATCTTGTCCGTTGTTTTTTTTTTTTTTTTTTTTTTAACAATGTGGTCAATGTAGCGGACACAGCTTTCCCCTGACATGGCTCTCACACAGTATTCTGTGTTACTGTGACCTTATTTTTATGGCTGAGTCTCCTCATTGGCCATCTTTGTATATTCATAGTGCCATGTTCATGTAATGAATCTTTTTCTGTCTTGCCAGCCAGCTCCCAAATAATGACATGGAGACTTATTAATTATAAAAGCTGGGTCTATAGCTTAGGCTTGTTCCTAACTAGCTCTTATAACTTAAATTAACCCATTTATATTACCCCTCTTCCATCTTGCACCTCCTGTTTTCTCTCCATGTCTCCTGGCGTCTCCCGTGTGCCTCGATTCCTCCTCTTCCTTTTTCTCCCTGGAAATCCCACCTATACTTCCTGCCTAGCTATTGGCTGTTTTGCTTTTTATTACACCAATCACAGCAATACACCTTCACACAGTGTACAAATATCCCACAACATGTTCATTTTATCTAGGGCCCCTGAAAAGTATTTTACAGGCACTTCTGTGAGTTGAGAAGAAAAATAAAATTGCTGCAGTAGTGAAATACTGTATCACAAGAAAGAAATGACCAATGAGCTAAAGGAAGTATGTGTATCTGATAGAGCCCATTTCAGCTTTTTCTTTTCTTTCAGCATTGAGGATTGAACCCAGGACCCAGTGTACACCAGGCCAGTGTTATACCACTGAGCTATAGCCCCAGCTCTATTTCAGCCTTTAAAACCCGCTATTATAGAGCGTTTTCTAGTTCCATTTTCTTAGACTTTAGAGTAATAGACTGATTGCCTTGTTTCCCCCCACCCCTTGTTGTGCTGATATCTTTGTTTTTCAACTGAGTGATCCCAAATATTTATACAAATAACTAACATACCCTATTGTTCATCTCTTATATTAGGTAGTGTTTTTTCCATTTCAGAAATCCAGCTGGGCCTAGTGGCACAGGCTTGTAATCCCAATTATTTGGGAGGCTGAGGCAGGAAAGACTTGTCTGGACTACAGAGTGAGTTTAGAGCCGATTTGGGCAACTTGGGAAGACCTTGTCTCAAAATAAAAAATAAAAGAGANCTAGAGAAGTAGCTCAGTGGTTGAATACTTTCTTATCTCTTACAAGGCCCAGAAAAAAAAGAAACAGAGTCCTAGAAAAAATCAGGAGTCAAGGGTTTAGCCCCTCAGCCCGGGTTGAGGGCTACAGCCAACAAATGACGGTTTTAAACTTTCAGTGACANCTTCAGGACACCAGACCAGTACTTCCCACTCCACAAACTTAGCTGTGAGGATCCCTTATGTGACTGTCATCTTATAGCCAGAGCCCAGGTATGAAATTGATAGGCTTGTACACGAGATATTGGACTTGCAGGAGAGAGATAAAAGAGTTCCATTAAAGTATTTCCTGCTGTTGCCAAATTCAGCAGCTCAAAGATACGAAATACTTGTTTTGTATCTTTACACCCTTATAATATGCCAGATCCCTTTTGCACGCTTCGTCTTTACCACCCTTCTCCTCTTTCTAAGAATTTGCCTTTTTCTCTTTCAGCGTGCACAGAAGCATATTCCCAACCTGGTGAGCAATATGCTTGCCATCTTGGCTGCCAGGATCAGTTGCCATTTGCTGAATTGAGACAAGAACAAGTAAGAGACAATACTGCCTTTCCAAGCTGCCTGCTTACGTGCTTTGACTTGTGTCACGTGACATGGTGGTTGCCAGCGTGGTCTTATTCTACTGTTAGATTTTATACTTAGTTTTCATGCATCAAAATTATGTTTACAGATGGAAAAGTTAATGGAATACTTCCTTTTAAAAAATATTTATTTATTTACTTTTTAGTTATGGTTATATGTGTGTTGGGGGATGATATGCACATGGGTGCAGGTGTTTTAAGCCAGAGACATCGGATTCCCTGAAGGAGTTACAAGTGGTTGTGAGCCATCTGACATGGGTGCTAGAAATCTAACCCAGGTCCCCCGGAAGAGTAGTACATGCTCCTCACCACTGAGCCATCTCTCTAGCCCCCTGGAATACTTTCTTAAAATGTTTTTCGGTTAAAAATTATATTTGCACCCATAATCTCATTTTTTTCTCACAGTCCATGGCTAAGAGAAATTGATATTTGAGTTCCTTTCTCCATCCCCTTTGCTGCTGCCTTGAGTCAGACTGGCATCATTTGTCATCTGTATTGCTCAATTAACTTCCAGACTGTTTTTCCATTTTAACCCTTTCTAGTTCTTCCTTTATCCTGGGCCTAGATATCTTTCTTTCTAAATGGAAATCTNCTATCATATGTAATTCAGCAGTTCCAGATTACGCATAGGGTTGAGTACAAACTGCCNATCATAGCTTAGCTCCTGAGAGCCTCTGTAGTGTCGTCTCTGAAAGTTCCTTACTCCTCNTGAACTGTATCCCAGGGAAGAGATCTTCATTTTTAGAAAAAATGTTTTTAATTAATTAAGTTTTGGACANNAATTTTTCAATGAGTACAAGAAATACAATCTGTTGGTAAGAGGCTCAAGAGACAGTGTGTACATTCNTGCGAGTATATCTCTGTTCTTGTACTCACCATCTGTGAAAATGCTCCTCTGACTGTTGGTTTTGCCCCACTGTGCAGCCAGGGTTCCTCATGCTGAAGTATTTTCTCCATATTACAAGGATATGTTCATATAAGCATGTAAAGAACTTCACTTCTTTCACCATATGATGTTCCATATGGATGTATCATAATATCAATAGCCCCTTGTTTTGGGGTTGACTTCTGTAGGCAAGATCTCATATAGCCCAGGTTGGCTTTGAACTTGGTATATAGCTGAGGGGGACTTGACTCCTGATACTTTCCCCTAAATTTTAGGATTATGGGCTTGAGCTGTCACACCCAACCAAAGCAGCCCCTTGTTTGTGAGCATGAAGGTTCTTTCTAATATTTTTCTTTTATAATTATATGTTACATATTTTATACATTTGTGAGTATATCTATAAAAGAACATAAGACTAGAATTGTTGAAATTTATGAGGTTATAATCTTGAGGAATAGAGCAAAATTGCTGTCCATGGAATTTGTACAATTTTTTTAAAATCTGGCATGATACTTTGTTTCTGCCCTTGTTCCCCATGTGCCTGGTGAATCTTTGACTCTGGGAAAGTGTTATTTCTTCGTGAAATCTTAATTACCCTCACCCTGTTTGCAGTAAGCTCCCTTCCTTAGACGATGCCTTGTGTTACTCATTTTCCTATATCAATTATTCTGATTAAATACGGGTACATTGATGATTAAAATGGCATGTAGGCATGACATCATTGTAACCTCAGCTTTCAGGATGCTAAGACTGGAGGATTGCANGTGAGGTTAGCCTAGGCTACATAGCAATATCCCATCTCAAAAAATAAAAACAGAAATACCTGGTCTCTGATCTCTTTAAATTTGTAACCTCAGTAAATACTTGTTGAGTGAATTTGTGATAGGCTTCATAGCTATTACATGGGAAACTGGATCCTGAATACAGATCTTATTCTAAAAGCTGTGCTTTGCATTGTAATAGCTCTTGATGATGTCTCTCCTGATGTAAGATGAGCCAAAGCTACCCCTAGAGCGCAGCAGGCCATATCCCAAACCTGTGCTCTGGGGTCAATGTTGCTTAATAAGTTAAAGAGTCAGAGTTGGAGACAGATTGAGGTGATACCAGTTGGTGTTCACATCTTGTCAGTAGCACCTGTTACGTATATTAATACCATAAAATACACCCTCAGCATTCACTGTAATCAAGTCTCATATTTTCTGCATACATTTTTTCCTTTGATGTTCATTAAGACGTGATTTCTCCTACATGGGAACATTAAGGATAAGAATGATAAGATTTGCCCTTTCCCATTCAAATCTGTCATTTGGTAGTCCTTATTTAATGAGATCTTAAGAGTCTCCATGTTTGGGGGCTTGACTCGAAGTCTGTTATCCTGATAGAGGTCCTGGATTGTGTATAAAGGTGTTTGATGGGGAATTTAAGTAGCCTGGGATGTTCAGCTTTACCATAGTTAACTTGCATCAGCAGCAGCATTTAAGTCTAATGCTGATGGTTTTGATTGTTCATGTAATTATCTGTAACCTTTCCCAGTAAGATTTGAATCATCTCCATTATGTTCTCGCGTATACATATTATAAATAATACAGTTCTTATTTCTTAAAAGTTTTTGTTTGTTTGTTTAGCTCATGTCCCTGATGCCAAGAATGCATCTCCTTTTCCCTCTAACTCTGGTGAGGTCGTTCTGGAGTGACATGATGGACTCTGCACAAAGCTTCATAACCTCTTCATGGACTTTTTATCTTCAAGCTGATGATGGAAAAATAGTTATCTTCCAGGTGCCTCACAAATCTCAATACAGCAATAGTCGATAAACATGTCTTACATGAGTGTCTCAGCATAGAACTATGTAATTGATCACTGAAATTTTTTTTATTTTTTTATTTTTATTTTTTTGGTTTTTTGAGACAGGGTTTCTCTGTATAGTTTTGGAGCCTGTCCTGGAACTCACTCTGTAGCCCAGGCTGGCCTTGAACTCACAGAGATTCGCCTGCCTCTGCCTCCTGAGTGCTGGGATAAAGGCGTGTGCCACTACCGCCTAGCTTTAAATATTTTTGTCAAACAGTGCTGCTTGATTGGCCTTCATGGAAAACATTGAGCAGTGGGACATAATGTAATTGTCTTTTCTTCTGTCCCTTGAAAGCCTGACCTCTTATTTGGTATTCTCAGTTTTATAGTGACTAAATTGATTAAATGAAAAATCTAGATAGATAATCATATACTTTGAACATAAATATAAAACAGACACTAGAAAAAGACATGACATGATAANGTAATACTTAGTTTATAATACTTTTCTTCTAACCTCCTATAAGAGAACTTAGTATAGAAGCATTTTGCCTTCTAGAAAGGTAATTTTTCTTTTGTATAATAATTTGCTGTGTGATAAGATGTTAGTAAGTGCTGATCTAGAAAATTGTATTCAGTTGTCTTAGAGTACCTATGAAGGATTGTTCCAGGATCCTGAGGATGCCAATATTTGGGAATGCTTAATTCCCTGATATAAAATAACATTGCATTTGCATATAATCTGCAAACTCNCTCCCTGTGTAGTTATGGTCATTTAGCAATATAGTTTTCTGGAACTGAGATGGCTACAATATTGCTAGGTGATAATATTATTACAGTATTACTGTTGAATATCCAGTCAGTTAACTGAAAAGTCATGCAGCACACGACTGCACCTTAATTCATCCAAGTTACTTATAATACCTTACCCAGTGTGAAATCTGCACAAATAATTGTTATGCTGCCTTGTAATAACAGGGAGATTATTCATACCTGTACTGATACAGATTTTCCTCCATGACTAGTTTAATCGTGGATATGAAATGCAGTGACATAGAACCCACGGATCTAGAGAGCTGACTGTGTTATCTGAAATCTTTAACTAGTTTCATGAAGTTGTATTACCCCNGCTTATTGATGAGGAAGCTGAGCATCCAGCCTTCCTTAAAGTCGTACTGTTAGCTACTAATAGTATTCAGCTCAAACTGGGGCACTTTAGCTTCTAGACCCATATACCACCCTCACATCCTATTTCCTTTTAATTCAGTAAGTTCTTTATCAGTCAACAGATTGTTGCAACACTATCTTCTTAAGTAGTAAGCCACAGCTTTTTTTAAAATTTATTTATTTTTATTTTATGTGCATTGGTGTTTGACCTGCATGTGTGTCTGTGTGAGGATGTCGGATCCTCTGGAGCTGGAATTACAGACAGTTGTGAGCTGCCATGTGGGTGCTGGGAATTGAACCCAGGTCCTCTGGAAGAGCAGTCACTGTTTCCAACTGCTGAGCCATCTCTCCAGCCCCAAGCCACAGCTTTTAATTATTATTGCTAGTTGAGTGGTTTACTTACTATATGGCTACTTTGTGATTTTTTTAGCATTATCCTGACTTTGGGTCCTCTGCACTTAATTTGATGGTAAGAAAACACAAGAATTTTTCTCTTTTAATTTATCCATAAGTTCTGTGTCCCAAAGCTAGTTACATAAAAGCATAAGTTAATACTCAAGAGTNGAGCCCTTTCTGATTCTTCAGAGGATGAGAGATTATCTCTTTCTGTCAAGTCTTTATCAACTGAGTATAACTTGGTGGAGAAAGTCCCTTTCCAGAGGCACAGAGATGTAAAATGTAGAATGTTTGCCTATAGTGTGTCAGCTGTAGAGTTAGAGAAGAACAGAATGTTTCAGATGAGAAGAGATACTATGTAGAATATATATTTGGTTAAAAACTTAAGCAGGCTACTGAATTATTTCTGATCAACTGAAATTGGAATTAATTTTTACAAGATAATAGTATTAAAGTATTGTGGTCAATGTGTTTTATTCTTTTTTTTAATGCCATACTTGTGTTACTCTTTTTTCTGTTTAAACGTTGATAGTATAGATTGTGTGTTCTAGAACTCGTTACTAAAAACAGATTCTGAGGTACAAAGGACTTAATTGCTTTCATTATCATTTTAGTCTAAACCAGAAATTCAGTATGCACCACAGTTGGAGCAGGAGCCTGCAAACGTGAGAGGACCATCCTTAAGCAAAATGTCCTGTAAGTTTTATTCTAGATAGANAGACCTTAGCTGTCAGGTCTGTTGTAACTGCCCACTCTGACTCCTAACGCACTGCATCTGGGAATCCAAGGAGGGCTGCATTTCTGACAATTTCCACATCCTGGTGATGCTGCTAGCATGGGACCCCCTGGAGAAGTACTGTTCTAAACACTGTCTCAAAGCATGTGTTGAGTGTGAACTAACCAAGCAGTGGGGTTTTGTTTTTGTTTTTATTTTTTATTATCCAAAATGTGTTTATCGGGATGGTTCCCGCTCATCTTGAATCAGGTGCTTTTCAGTGCTACTTCTTCCTGAAGAGCATTCTCTGTCAGCCTTGCTTTTCTGCCTGTGGGCTGACAGAGGACAGTGGAGCAGCTAACACACATGACNGTGTGATCTTATAGCATCCTGGGCATTTCACATCCATAAAGTAGGAATTGGGGCCCTGCACTGAGCACTTTTTCTTGTGTTTCCTCTTTTCTTCTTCTGGAGAGGGATGAAGGACATCCTTTGGGAGAGGTGTGTTCTTGTAGGGAGGTTGTCACCGCCGGAAAGTTGGTTTTTTTTTTCCTAATAAACTGAATCGTGACACTACCTGGAAAGTATGAGTTCACTATTCTCTTTATTTCCATGNTAGATGTGAATTTTAAATCATAGGAACATCAAACATCAGGCTAAAGCAGAGTTTACCTTTGAAAATGTACTACCTTATTTTACATACTGATATAATTAACTTACTGATTTTATTGTTGAGTGGGAATGAGTAGATAATGCTAACAGACTGTTTTAATTAGAATAAAACAATTTCTGTTACTCAAATCCACATGTAACTAAANAGGAAACATCAGTATCAAAAACATTTGAGCCAAGCATGGTAATACACATCTTTAATTCCAGCATTCAAAAGGCAGAGGCAGGCAGATTGCTGTGAGTCCGAGGCCACTCCGAGCTACAAAACAAACAACATTTGAAAGTAAGGCAGGAAATTCATAATATGGTAGAATACCCATTTGGTTTTTGAGGTGCCAAAGAAATTTTAACATATAGACTGTGTCAGATTACAATCACAAAAATTACCTATAGCTTGTACATATCTAGAAGAAGTCTAAATGAGACTAGCATTTAGAATATACATTTCATATACCTGTGCCTTATTATTTCAGATCTGCAAATGAGAAATTCACAAGCACACAGGAACTACCTTGAAGATGAAGAAAGTGATGGTTTTTTAAGATGCCTATCTCTGTATGTATTTCTTCTTAATATATACACAAAAGATAAAGTCTGGCTTATGTCAGTCTGTTTTTGTTATTTTTTAATTTTTAAATTAGATTTAAAAAAATAAATAAAAATTATATTTATCTATTGTATGTACATAAAATAAAAATAAATTCTAATCTTAAATTAGAAGTTTAATAGTTAAAAAAAGAGAATTTTTTTTCAACTTCCTTTCCAAACTTGTACTTTTGAATGATTAGTGTGATTAGAAGGAAATAAGTGTACTATTTTTAAAATTGACACATACTTCCGGGCAGTGGTGGCACATGCCTTTAATCCCAGCACTTGGGAGGCAGAGGCAGGTGGATCTCTGTGAGTTCAATGCCAGCCTGGTCTACAGAGGGAGTTCTAAAACAGCCAGGACTACACAGAGAAACCCTGTCTCAAAAAACAAACAGAAAAAAAAGTGGGCCAGTGAAATGGCTCTCTGGTTAAAGGGACTTGCTGCCAAGCCAAAAATCTGAGTTCGATTCCTGGGATCCACAGGGTGGAAGGAGAGAACCAACTCCCACACGTTGTCCTCTGACCTCCACCCTTATACCATGTATACATGTGTTTGCTCCCCACATGAATAAATAAAATACGATAAAAATTTTTTAAATTGACACAAATATATGGGGTGTGATGTGCTGTTTTGATACATGTATACATAGTGTAATGACCAGGCAGGATAATTAGCATGCACGTCACCTTAGACATCTACATCTTTGAAATCAGATTGAAAATCCTCTCTTGTAGTCATTCTGGAACAGTACATTACTGTTGACTGTGGTCACACTATTGCTCAGTAGGACAGAAGTCACTCTCCTCACTTAGCTGTATCTGTTGACTCCNACCTCCTCNTCTTGCTACTTAGTAAGAAGTAACAGAACAGATAGTTTTTCTACAATACAAGGGCATTCTTGTTAGAATTCCTTGATTTGTGTTAAGAAATCTTTTTCAGACAGTTAAATTAAGCTGCACTGGGGCCTGGAGATGACTTAGTGGTAACACTGAGCCTGACATCCTAAGTTCAGTCCTGGGACCCACATGGTGGAAGGAGAGAATGAGCACCCACAAGGTGTCCTCTGACCCCACACACTAAGTTAAAAATAAATAATTAAGCTTGACTCAAAAGTATATCTGAATGATTTAGAATTGGATTTTTATCTGTGTGGACAGATAAGCAGTTAGAAGAGATAGGTAAGGACTATAGATTAAGAAGAGCTGGGAAATAATAACTCTGTGCCAGGGATTCCTAGGGGGAACAGGAAAACAGGGAGGCAGGAGTGATGGCTACCACATGCTCCCTCCAAGGAAGGACTGTCAGGCATTCTGATGGAGTGAAGAGGGTTTTATCAAAGTGTATGTGCTTCTGCTCATAGGAGTGACGATTGAGCCCCCCTTCTCTCCATACAAAAAGAAAAGAAAGGAATAAAAGACCATGCATTTTATTTTCTGCTATATTGTGTACCAGACCAAGCATTTTGATAAAGCTGCAAGCCATTCTTTTTCACTGTGCATTGTTCTAAGGGGTCATTCTGGTCGAGTATGATACTACAGTGAAGTTTTAAAATTATATGTATTGTGTGTGTTTACAGCTTGTGGGAATTGGTTCTCTCTTTCTACTCTGTGGGTTCCAGGGATTAAACTCAAGTCATCAGAGCTGGGCAGCAAGTATTCTTACCAGCTGAGCAATCTCACTGGCTCTAACCTAACAATTTAAAAGTAGTCTTTTGAATGTTTTACTTAGGAAATGACTAACTTTTAACTAGAAGTTTATTCTCTAGAAGTTTCTGTATATAAACATGAATTATTATAATATAGCCTACATTTGAATAAAGAGTGTCAGGAAGAGTCCTGTATAGAATGGATAGATAGGAACCAGGCTGGAGAGCTGTGAGCAGGAAATTAAGAGGCTGGATATAGGGCAGGGAGGTCAGGAGGTCATGAGATTTTTGAGCATCTGCAGGATCTACTTTGCTTTGCCGTGGAAGAAGGCTGAGGAAAAAGATGTACTTGAAGATGAGCCCCAGCTTTCTGTCTCTACTAGTTGCTGCAGTCCAGATATCAGATGTGTCCTCACCCATAGCAGTGAATTCTAGTGCTAGGACAGGACTAGACCATGAGAAGGAGAGTGGATACTCTTTAATTAGCATTTTTTACTGTTAACTCTTTAGAATTGGAATATTTAAAACTTAAGCATCAAAGGGGAATTGCATGCTGAAAGTCTGCTTCTTTCAAAGTACACTTAAAAATATTTTATTTATTTGGGTATGGGTGTGCATGCCACAGCATACATGTGGAGATCAGAGGACAGTTCTCTTTCCACTGGGTAGAGCTCAGCTCAGTCCCCAACAGCCCAAGTTCCTCTTCTGTTGGGAGACAAACAGTGACTAGTGTGCCATTCCTTAGGGTGTTGCAAAAAGTAGATGGATTAGTGGTGATCCATAGTAGGGGTCCTTTGGCCGTGAATGAACACTTGAGAGTTAGGGATTGTCACAGGTTTTGAGAGTCCTAAATGCCCTCCTACCTTAAGATTTTTTTAATCATAAGGAAAACATAATGGTCACAAAATGCTTTATAATCCATTTAATCTGCGTGTTTGATATGTTACAGGAAAACTGACTTCTGGAAGTTTGTTTTGAATTCTTATATAAAACAAGTGATCATTTCATAATTTACCTTAACTTTTAGGAGTATTTTTTTTTAAGATTTATTTATTCATGTATTTTATATATATACCAAAAGAAGGAATCTGACCTCATTACAGATGGTTGTGAGCCACCATGTGGTTGCTGGGAATTGAACTCAGGACCTCTGGAAGAACAGTCAATGCTCTTAACCACTTAGCCATCTCTCCAGCCCCAGGAGTATTTTCTTAAGTGAATATCATTGCAATAACCTGTAAATTAAGAAACACTATCTTCAATTGATAGGATACTTGCTTGCTTTGTCTAATTTAGTAATTAGAATGTTACTTTTCAGGTTGTGGCCCAAACTTGTAATTACAAGTTGGGAAGGTGGGAGCCCCAGGTCAGCCTCGTCACACACTGAGCTTGAGGCCTGGGCTATATGAAACCTGTCTCAAAAGAAAATAAAAATGGCTGGGCAGTGGTGGCACTCCTTTAATCCCAGCACTCAGGAGGCAGAAGCAGGCAGATCTCTGTGAGTTCAAGGCCAGCCTGGTCTATAGAGCAAGTTTCCAGACAGCCAGAGCTCTTACATAAAGAAACCCTGTCTTGAAAAACAAAACAAACAAACAAAAAAAATTAATAAAAAATGCTCTTGACAGTAATTTGATGGGGATTATTTTTAGTTTTGCTTATGGTTTTTTTTAAAAATAGAGTCTTATTACATAGCCCTGACAATTCTAGAACTTNCTGTGTAGGCCAGGCTGTCCTGGAGCTCAGAGGTCTGCCTGCCTCTGCCTCTGGAGTGTTGGGATCAAAAGTGTACACCACTGTACCCAGAAATCTGAGGTAATTTTATATATGCAGTAGGAAGTCTGTATGTCTGATTTCATCATTAATTATTGTTGAAAGAGTTAATGTAGCAAGGCTACGGAAATTTCTGAAATAGAGGAAAGAACATCAAATTATCCTAATAAACTAGATGTAATATTTCCTTGCAATAAATACGTTTTGTTAAATAATTGTAGCGATAGTGCACAGAGTTTTGTATTCTGAGTGTGAGAGGCATGTGACTAATTGTTGTTGCTGTTGGTTTTGCAGTAACTCTGGGTGGATTTTAACGACGACTCTGGTCCTCTCGGTGATGGTGTTGCTCTGGATCTGCTGTGCTGCTGTTGCTACAGCTGTGGAGCAGTATGTTCCCCCTGAGGTGAGTCTCATTTAACCCTTGGGCTACTTGAAGACAGAGCCACATGAGTAACCATTTTAAGTGCCTTATTTAACTAGGAAAACAAGACCCTCCTAATAGAATGAGAGATTTTATGGTTTTACTCAGGCGAGGTTGGCATACATTTTGAAAACAAGTTTGTACCCTGGGTNTGGTGCTCCCACTCTGCATTGGCNTATATATCAGTTGAGCACAGTGCCCCTCTGCTTCTCTGAGACTGAAGAGAACTGCCGGCACTGCTCACTAAGCTGGGATGTGAGAGAAGACTTTCGGAGCCACTGAATTAGGAGTTAATTGACATAATATTGGTTTAGAAGCTACGAAACCAGTCTTGGTTTGNTTCTGAGTTCTGTGTCCTGGTAGCTAACAAAACNNGAGAGTTCTGTGCNTCTGAAATACCATAGGGAAAAAGCGATGAGGAAACTGAAATCTGTAGTAAGTCATTGGCATGATACAGCAGGTAAAGGTACCTACAACCTGGGACAGG
>LZPO01034880.1:393698-410198 GCA_001675575.1 Neotoma lepida | reverse complement strand
TGAGGTAAGATCTTACTTGGTAGCCTGTGCTGGAATAGGATTTACTTTCTAGTCCAGGCTGGCCTGGCTCTCATAGCAAATCTCTGGGTGCTGGGATGCCACCTGGTTTGGTAAGTGAATAAGAGGTGCAAATAGTAGTTGAACAGAATGTAATGGAAAGCAGACACTGTGCTGGGATTGTCAAAAAAGGCTTTTAAATAAGGAGGGGTGAGGTATCTTGGCCTGAACTTTGAAGAATAGGTAGTTAGATGTGGATTAGCAGAATGGAAGGTAGACAGTTTTACTCGTGTACAGAGAGAATAAGTTCACTATTGGAGGATTATGTAAGTTGAGAATTGGTAAATTTCAATAGAGCTTACCTATTTATTTTAAAAATTTTTTGTTCCATTTATGTATGTATGTATGTAGTGTGTGTGTGTGTGTGTGTGTGTACGCCAAAGTGTGTGTAGAGGTCAGAAGATACCTTGTGGGAGTGATTTTTCTCTTCCTACCATGTGGGCCCTGGGATTCAGACTCAGGTAGTTAGGCTTAGCAGACAGCCTCTAACTCATCTATTTATGAGTGTACTGATGTCTTTTTGTTANANTTCTTACTTGGTTCCCAGNTATGTATGCTTAAATATTTATTTAATATTTGTATTTGGCAGTTTGGGGATCAAATTCAGGGCTTTGTGTATTCTAGTCAAATGCTCCATCACTGAACTGTATTCCCAGACACTTCTACTTTAGCCATTTTATTTTTCCTGGTAAAGGTGGAATTCAGTATATTGCATAGAGTTGCCTTTGCCCACTCCCTTTGAGCCTCTTCGTGTACTCAAAATCCTCATGGCAAGAAATCAATAACCTGTAGTAATAAATCCTTATTGACCTCACTCCTGTGAAACCCTACTCCCTTCTTTCTTGATCCCTATTTGTTCTTCTTACCCTGACAGGCACACTGTNAAATGAAGATACACGTGGACATTGGTCTGCCTATTGCNGAGACTAAATTGCAGTCTTTGAGTGGAATTTGCCTTGATAAATACACCACAGCCTATATTCTGCTCACCAAACTTAATTGACAACCCTTGCACCCTTTCTTCTGGGCACTGTTCTAAGGTTTCCATGTGCTTGCTCCTTACATCCTCACTGCAGCCTGATGAGGCGTTGTCATTCCTACTTTCCAGATAGAAATCTGCAACAAATTTTGAAACTGTTTCACCTACCAGGACATGGTAGAAGCACAAAGGATATTCAGCCTAACTCCAAAGCCATGGGTCTCTTTGTCTGGCCTGGAGTCCTAAGCCAGGCATCAGGAGCTGCTGTCCTCAGTGCCTGCTTTGACACTGGGAAAGCAGACATCTCTTGGATCGGTGCTTTGTGCTTTGCCCTCTGTCCCCCTGATTGGGAAGTATTTGTTGAGATGGTCTCACACAATTCCTCCCTTTCCAATAACTCTTTTAAAGATGCGTTTTGTGTATGTGTGCGTGTGTGTGTGTGTGTGTGTGTGTGTGTGTGTGTGTACGCGCCCTTGCCTACCTGTGTGAATTTATGTGTACCATGTGTGAGGAGCCCATGGAGGCCAGAAGAGGGCATTGGATCTGCTAGAATTGGAGGTGGTTGTGAGTGGGTGTGTGGCTCCTGAGAACTGAATCCAGGTCCTATGGGGTGAGCAGCATTCTCTCAACTGCTGAATCATCTCTCCAGCCTCTCAGATGACTTGATCTTTCTCCTGACAGGATGTCACTGCTATGATAGGTTTTGTTTAGATTGTGTAATTCTGTGAGACAATTTCTCCATTTTTTTCCTAGTTCTTTGCGGAAACAACTCAGTTTTCTGCTTTCATTCTTTTATTTCAGAATCTTTTTTAAAAATTTTACTTAGATGTATGTGTGTGTGCCTGCTTGTCTATATGTGCACCATGTGCATGCAGGGCCTAAAGCGACCAGAAGAGAGAGCATCAGATCTCCTGGTAGAGTTAAAGGCATGTGAGTGCTGAGAACTGAACTCAAGTCCTCTTCAAGAGCTGCAGTCTCTCTTAACCACTGAACCATCTCTCCAGACCCTATTTTATTAGTATCTTATTGAAAGTAACACTATGAGGAATTGTATATATTTCTGAAGGTCATTTCACTATGTTAGAATGTTTCATTTATAGTCTGTGCTCTTAGAGACATTTAAAGCAGTAGTGTCATTTTCCTTGTGCAGCAAGTTAGACAGCTGCAGCAAATCATTTCCCTACTGAACAGGAGAATTAAGGTCACAGGGGACTTGGTCACTTGAGNCATCCGTCAAAACTCCGGAATGAAAGCTCTTGATGTTAACTTCGTTTAAACCAAAGCAAGTTTACTTGATACTCATTTGTTATGCCTCTAGGGATTTAAGTNAGGATGTTGGGAAAGCTTCCTTTGGCCATCTACAAGGGACATCCATAAAACATGCTCCATTCGCCGGGCGGTGGTGGCGCACGCCTTTAATCCCAGCACTCGGGAGGCAGACCCAGGCAGATCTCTGAGTTCCAGGCCAGCCTGGGCTACTGAGTGAGTTCCAGGAAAGGCGCCAAAGCTACACAGAGAAATCCTATCTCGAAAAAACAAAACAAAACAAAAAAACATGCTCCATTCTTGCCACATGGTGGTGGTGCACACTTTTAATCCCAGCACTTGGGAGGCAGAGTCAGTGGATCTCTGAGTTCCAGGAACTACAGAGTGAGTTCCAGGACAGCCAGGACTACACAGAGAAATCCTGTTGAAAAACAAACAAAATAAAACAGTCAAAAAACATGCTCCATTCTCAAAGGTATAGATAGAATTTTTCAAACCAAATATCCATAGATTAATTGTGCATGTTGCTTTTGTTTGTTTTGTATTCTAAGACTATATCTTACTGTGTGGCCCTGGCTGGCCTAAAACTTGTAAGGAGCCTCCTTCCTCTGCCTCCCAAGCACTGGCAGTGTGCACCAGTGTGCAGTGTGCACCACCATGCAGCTCCAGAGATGGAATTGTTATTTGGAAACTTAGTTGCAGAGATTCCTGAGCATCCAAATTAATGATGTGTGTTGATTTTTCTTTTGCAGAAGCTGAGTATCTATGGTGACTTGGAATTTATGAATGAACAAAAGCTGAGCAGATACCCAGCTTCTTCTCTTGTGATTGTTAGGTCTCAAACTGAAGATCACGAGGAAGCAGGGCCTCTGCCCACCAAGGTGAATCTTGCTCATTCAGAAATCTAAGCTTTTTTTAAAGAAAGTGTCGTCGACACATAAACTTCCATTCCTCATAGAGCTTTTTAAAATGGTTTCATTGGATATAGGCCTTAAGAAATCACTATGAAATGCAAATAAAGTTACCCAACTCTGTGAAGACTTTATTTGCTGTGACTTTACCTGTATTTTTCTAGTCATTTAAGACACGGACATTGGGTTGTATTTTTATTTTACTAATATCTGTAGCTATTTTGTTAGTTNCATTGGTTTTTGGTTTTTTCCTGTCTTAGCCAAATTCTATGAGCTGATTATTGTCCTTCCCACCTCCTGCCACGACACTGCAGTCATCTTACTTAATAAGCTGAATGCTTAGGATGTGCTACTTCTGCCTAGAAATGGCCTCCAAACGTGTACTCTGAAATATAGCAGAAAATGTTATTTAATGACACTACATTTTCAGTTGTATTGAATTGAAATCATTAAAATTTATTGGAATAATTATGTATTGAAACTTGCGTATCAGACTTTCTTGTTCTTCNNTCTTACCCTTTCCCAGCCCAGAGCATCCTGAGGTGCTGTGTATCTGCTGCTCTATGGCAGGTTGATGGCTGGGGTTGAAGTCAAAATGACCTTCTCAGAGTGGCATTTGATGTGATTTTTTAAAGGGTGTGGGTGTGGGGGGATATTTGCATGCCACAGCATGTGTGTGGAGGTCAGAACAGTGTTTAGGAGTCAGTTCTCTCCCTGTGAGTTCTAGGAACTCACGTGACAAACTCAGGTTGTTCCGCCTGCGCAAGTAGTGCTTTGGTCCCTCAGCAATCTCTCCTGAGGTCCCATTTGATGTGCTTTTTGCACAGGTTAGAGTTGAAAGAATCTTTTCAAAGGAGTTGTTTGTCCTCTTTAAAATAGCATGAAGATATTTTTAGAGAAAATGACATTTTAACAGTATGAATTATTCTCTTGTGATATAGGGTTAAGTATAGATTTGATTGGTAGAACCTAACATTATTACCCTTTATCAACAGGGATAGAGATTTATTATTTTTTTAGATATTTATTTTATGTATATAGTTGTTTTGCCTGTATATATGTATACACTTGTGTGCCTGCTGCCCACAGAAATGAGAATATCAGATCCCTTGCGACTGGAGTTACAGACAGTTGTGAGCTGCCATGTGGGTACTGGGACTCATACTCTGGTCCTCTGGTGGAGCAGCCAATGCTCCTAACTGCTGAGCCAGCTCTCCNNTCCCTAGTAATAGAGATTTAAAATAAGGGCAGTATTAGATACTGTCATACACCAAATCTTGGTGTGTTCTGTGTCATCACACCAGGAAATGTTAAATACCTTTGCTAACCAGTGTCCTTGATCTCGGAGCCGGTGGAGGCTGCAGTAGTGCCATCTTTCACTGGAGTGCCTCACACTTCCTCGGGGCCTGAATTGTCAGGTTTCTCTTAAGTCAAAATACGGTTGACAGCTAAGCAGGTAAGACTTTGGTCACAGAATATAGGCTTTGTATTTTTAAGATAGGCTGTCTAGATTTGGAAGACAGAAGGCCGTGGGCCAGGTCCCAACACATGAGCCTTTTGTGGAGGCNTTTTCTATCTGAACCTGGATAGGCCTGGAGAACTGTGAGAGCACATGGGAGGATCACTAATGCTGAGAGGAAGTGGTGGCCCAGCTTCAACCTGGAGGGCAATGGGAAAGCTAGGAAAGATAGAGGGAACGGTGTTCCAGTCAGTGGGCACNATATGCTTAAGCTGAGAGACAGGAAGCCGGCCGGTGACTGCAGGTTGCTCATGCATGGCATAGGTATGANTAATAAAAAACCTCATTGAGTCTTCCTCCTGGGCATGGTGGAGAGTCATTGCAAAGGGCTTCAGCCACAGGGTCTCCATGTGGAGTGGTTCACAGAATGACTGAGACAGCTGTGTGGAGTAGCCTGGGGCATGGGAGCAGATGCAGAGGCAGCCCTGTCTTAGCCCCATTAGCTGCAGTAGCTCAAACTATAGACCAAACCTCATCAAACTGCTCATGTTAGGGCAGTGTTCTACCACAGAGCTACGTCCTAGCCCTTGGTGTTCTGAGGCAGTCTCACTATGTAGCTCAGTCTAGCCTTGAACCAGATCTTTCTGCCTCAGCCTTGGGTGTGCACCTTATTCCATACTTCTTTTTATTAAGTGACCTACAATCCTGTTCTCTTCACTTACATTGTATAGCCCCTGTTCCCCTTAATGTTGTTGGAAGCCTAGGACCCTGCATTGTGGTCACAATCTTGTCAGTGGTTCTCAACTTGTGGATCACATANTGGATATCCTGCATATTAGATATTTACATTATGATTCATAACAGTAGCAAAATTACAGTTATGAAGTAGCAACGGAATAATGTTGTGGCGGGGGTCACCACAACATGATGNGCTGTATTGAAGGGTTGCACAGTCGGAAGGGTGAGAACCGCTGCTCTAGGTGGTTCCAGACAAACGAAAGACTGAAGCACAGATCCCAACCATGAACTGTTGTCTCCTGGGCTGAGTTTTCAAGCCTCATTCCCAGTCTGCTTACCNCTGTCTTCAGTCCCGTGGCCATGGAGCAGGCTGCCCTCAGCTGCGTGAGGCCCTCCCCCAGGCTTCCAGTTGCTAAGTGTCCTGTTGTCCTGTTTGAGTATCAGCGGCTCCGATTACCTTTTAATCTTTCCTTGACTATTTGTTCTACATTAGTGTGGGGTTGAGGTGTGGCCTGCCATAAAGGCTGAGGCACTGGGAACTGTGGTCTTGTGTGGAAAGCTGACTCGTACAGTTAGTGTGGCTTTTGACATTGTGTAATAGTTACTTCTGGGGCACAGTTCCTCCCTTAGTTGAAATTCCTAACTATCAAAGCCCTTTTCATGTGTTTCTCTGCTAAATGCCCCTCCTGTGCTGTTAGTGACTGACTTGTTTAGAACAGGGACTTTTTTGTTGGGGAGTGCATATGTATGTATNCGTGTGTGTACCCCTGTGTACCNATGTGTNGAGGGGAGAGGTCACCATCAGTGTCCTCTATTGCTGTCCATNTTATTTTTTGAGACAAGGTCTCTCAACAACAGTTTGGCTAACCTGGCTGACCAAGCCCCTGAAACCCTCCCTCTTTGTCTCCCAGCACTGAAATTACAGGCCTGTGGCACCACACCCTANTTTTTATGTAGGTACTGNGGATCCAAACTCAGGTCNTCATGCACATTACCTACTGAGCCATCTGCCCAGTCCCCTAGAACAGGGATTCTTAACCTTTTTCTGTGCCATAGACCTTTTTGGAGATCTTATGAAGTCTATGGAAACCCCTCTCAGAATTATGTTTTCAAATGCATAAAACTAAATATGAACAATTACAAGGAAACCTAAAATGCTTATCAAAATATTTTCAAAACTTTGATGTAGTAATGTGTGTAATTCCATTCACACAAAATAGCATCAAAAGGTAGTTGTAACACTTGTGTGATCGCAAAGTATTNTTTTTAAGTAATGTTTAAAACATCTACAGCAATGTGAGCTCTACTGTTGATGATGTCACAGGTCTGCTAGTCTTCAGTTAAAAATCTAGTGAACATTGAGTTAACCTTTTCCCCAACAAAGTTCACCTAACCCCTGGTTGAGGGGTTGTCTGAGCTTTCTTTGACATGTTAAAAGTAGGTTGTTTCTGTTTGCTTGCTCAGTTCAGGTTATTGGATTGACTTATTACTTCTGTGTGTGCTTTTTGTACCTGGACTGTTTGCAGTGTTAGCAGTAATTGAGGACTTGGTTGNAAGGAGTCAGCAACTGATTGGAAAGGAAAGATTTAAACAAAAGCTCATGGCAGTGCTTCCTGAAGGTGCACCGTGTCACTCTTCCTGGAACACCATGCCGTTGAGTTCATCATGCTCAGGTGTATGAACACTAAGAAAATTTGCAACATCTGAATTAAGCAAGTATCTAATTAGGTAGCTCACAGGAGGGTTTGTTTGTTGACACCCTTTATAGCAGTCTTATATCTACTTACGAGATCCGTCTTCATTATAGCGCTCTCCCATCTGAGTTATTCGGTAGCCGAGGAATCCTAACATCCCTGTAAGGACAGCAGATGGACGACCCTCTCCATCTTACACTTGATAGTGCGGTCTCCGGGGAGATGGACTGCTGTAGTCCCAGAGTAGTGGAAGGCATCCTGGGGGAGCAGTGAATGCTGAGGTAGGGAGGGATTGGACCACTTTCCTAGACGCTAGATGCAGCTCTCTCCGGCTCCTGGCCCCTGTAATTGGGGTGCCCGTTTAGTGTGGATGCTTCCAATGCTATGCCCCAGTTTTCAAGAATGTCTCTGACTGGAAAAAGATCAAGACACTTAGAACCCACAAACGGTGCACTTACTCCATTCTGCCCACAACTCTTGTTCTTACCCCATTCTTCCAATGTGACAACTGAGGCTTGGAGTGATTGCAGTCTCTCTCCTTCTAACTTGTTATTCGGAAGGAAAACCAGGTCTGTCCAACACAAGCCAGGCGTCCATGTCCAGTGAGTCTCTCTTGGCTTCAACAAGCTAAGATNTGGACAGAAACTAAAGAATGCAAGGAAAAGAAAGACCAGAGGGAGAAGTGCTAACAAAGGTTTCAGGGAGGGAGACTTTACCTGGACCAGGTGGGAAGACAGATTTAAAAAGGTAGAGGGAACCTGCAGAATCCCTCAAACAAGCGACTAGGCATAGGGTAGCTGAGGGGTTTACAGCCCATGACAGGCTGTTCAGATCAGGCTAGGTGACTCATATCTGTTACTCCACCAAAAGGGAACTGAGGCAGGTGGATCACCAGGAGTTCAAGGTGAGTCCCCCACCTCCAAAAAAAGAACCCTCTTCTGGCCTTTGCAGGCACCAGGCACACAGATGGTACACAGGCCAACATACATACAGACAAAACACACACACACACACACACACACACACACACACAAATAAATAAATAAATAAATAAATAAATAAATAAATAAATAAATTAAATGAATGAATGAATTTTTTTAAGATTTATTTATTATGTATACAGAAGAGGGCGCCAGATCTCACAGATGGTTCACAGGCAAACATACATACAGACAAAACACACATACACACACAAATAAATAAATAAATAAATAAACAGGCAAACATACAGACAAAACACACACACATACATAAATAAATGGATGAATGAATTTTTTTTTAAGATTTATTTATTATGTATGCAGAAGAGGGTGCCAGATCTCATTACAGATGGTTGTGAGCCACCATGTGGTTGCTGGGAATTAAACTCAGGAACTCTGGAAGAACAGTCAGTGCTNTTAACCTCTGAGCCATCTCTCTAGCCCCCAAATATTTTTTTTTTAAGAACAAAGGAGCTATAGAGATGGTTCATTGGTTAAGAGCACTTGCTGCTCTTGCAGAGGACGTTCACTTCCCAGCACCCATGTCAGGTGTCTCATGGCAACCTATAACTCCAGGGTATCTCAACTCTTTTCTGGCCTCTACACACGTCTGGCACATGTGCATGCACGTGCANACACACACGTCATAAAAAGGAGAGAGGGGAGTGGTAAGAGAAATCCCATAGCCAGAACAGTAGCTGCCCTGTGGCCATAGGACCAGCAGATTCACAGAGGTTCTGATGGATTATCACGTTACAGAACCTCAAGATCGTCCGTTTTCTAACTCTACACTGGCCCCTACCCCACCTCTGCAGCGGCATGGATACCCATGTTAATCTCCTGACCTCCCGGAGGCAATAGCAACAATGTGGAGGTCTTCAGCAAGTATTTCTACTATGACTGTGAACTGGGCCTAGGNTTCAGCCGTCATGGTTTCCCTGGCCATGGATGAGCTGTTTGTTCCTTGGGACCAGATAACAGAGAGAACCTATTTGCCCTGGGATAAGGCAGGGCTTCCCATTCTACTGGCTCTTTTGAACTCACCTGCTTGAGTCACATTCCAGGCTGGCAGTCAGCCCATCCAGCAGCCTGCACCTCAACTAGGGGAAGAAGGGGCCCACCTAGGACAAGTCTGCACTCCCCTGCCTCTGGGCCCCAGCTGTGGCAGAGCCTGCCTTTTTTATCCTGAGTAATTGTGCCCGTTGTCAAGTGATGCTGTGATTATGGTGGAGCCCCAATAAATTTATATTCCCATAAAACGGAGAGACCCATAAGTCAATAAGAAAAAAAAAAGCACTTATTGAAAAGTGAAGAGCCTGCATGAACAAGCTATGTACCAGAGAAGAAAATCTTCATGACAGTGTATGTTTAAAAGGCCCAACAGTGGAGGCTAGGCCCAGCAGGCTCTGATCTGTGGGCTGAGGTGAGACGGGCCTGTGGGTTGCAATCCTAGCTCTGCCCTTGCAGATAAGAGCCTTGGGCAAGTAGCATAATGCTTCTAGACCCCAGTTTGCTCATCTGAAAGATGGAGATGGATGGCCTGTCTTCTGTGGTAGAGAGGACAAGATGGGTTAACTTACAGAAAGCATGCCGCACAGCTGGTGGTGAAAGTAAGTGCTCAGGAAATGACAACATTGGAGTAGTGGGAAGAGTAGTAAATAAAACCATTACCATGTCACATGAACCAGATCGGCAGATGTTGGAAGACCTGGGGATTTCAGGGGCTGAGGAAAAGATCCCTTACATACTGTTTGCCNAGTGCAGACTGGCACAGCACCTTGAAGAGCAGCTCAACAGTGCCCAAGGTGTCACAGCTGCCAACAGTGGGACTCTAGGGGCATGCGTACATGCATATATACTGAAATGTGTAGGACCCCTGCTGCCCTTCCTTCANGGGTTTCTAGTCACAGCAGAGCCCTGGAGAGAGAGCCTGATATGGCCACACCTGCACTGAAGAAGGAGTCCAAAGGAAGAAGCATTGAAAAACATGAGCAAGCAGTGCTCCTATAAAGGAACACCAAAGCTGGTGTAATAGCTCATGCCTGTCATCACAGCCCTTGGGAGGCTGAGGCAGGAGGATTACTAGGAATTTAAAAACATCCCAGGCTATATTAAAAAAAAATGGGTAACAGCAATAGATAGGTAGGTAGGTAGGTAGGTAGGTAGGTAGGTAGGTAGGTAGATTAGATAGATTAGATAGATAGATAGATAGATAGATAGATAGATAGATAGATAGATAGATAGATAGATTAAAAAGGGACACTGAAGAATCAAGTCCGTGGAAGCCAGAGACTAAAGGGCATGTATTGGTCCAGGAATATACTCTACTCTCCACTTTGACATCCATGGCAGACATTACTAATCAATCATAGACCCTGACCTCAACATCCTTTTGAAATTATGTCCCCATAGCCTTTACTAGTTGACTATAGTTGGTAGAAAAAAGTAAATCTAGGTGGTATCTTTTGTTTATGTCCNTCCCCTTCAGCTGTTTCCCTTTCATGCTTATCAGCCTGGCTTACAACTGCCATTGACCTCCCTTTACCACAGGCCAGAGGAGCTAGGGATAGACAGTTGCCAGCAGCTTCAGTCAATGGCTGGCAGGATGGGATACATGCCCCAGTTCCTTCAGGTGAGTACCTTAGAGATGAGTTGTCAGCAGTGTCCCCAAATACCTCACAGAATCCAGGTGCTGGTCCCATAACAGCGAATGGAGCCTTCCCTTCCATCTCACTTCCCCCTCCACACCAGCATGTCCAGGACCCTTCCCATTGAAACCCACTGTCCTCTGTTCTTGCCAGAAGGCCCGACTCTGAGGAACCTATACTCGGGCACCCCGGCATCTTCATGGCTGTGAAGGGAAGGGACTTTCCCAAGCCATTGGCAAGGCCCCTGTGAGAACCCATGCTTAGCTTCCCCAGCCTACTGGCTGCCTGTGGTCTTCTACCCTCATACTTTGGCACTGATTTCTCACTGCAAGAGAAATGGCCCAGCAGGGTAATCCCTGATGAGAATCCTGGATGCCTGGAGGTGGGTACCATCTTTTGGGTGGGCCTCAGAGCAGTCCCTTCTGTTTCCAGGGCCTCAGTCTCCTCTGTGGACTAGATTGCTAAGGAATCTGCTCCCTGCTGGGATGGAAGATAGTCTGGAAAGCAGCTAGCTCCCACCCAGGCATGAGCATCCAAAAGGTTAAAAATGCTTATCTCCATGTTTTTAGCAACTCAAGGATCATGTACATTTTAGCTTTGGTGGGAAATGAATACTCTTTCTTTTTTTTTTATTTATTAATGTGTGCGTGTGTATGGTGAGTGGGTTGCAGCATGTGTAAAGGTCAGGACAAATTTAGGGGTCAGTTTTCTCCTTACACCCTCACATTCACTCTGGGACTCAAACTAAGGTCATCAGGCTTGCATGGCAGGCACCTTTACCCACCGAGCCATCCTGCTGGCCCTCAGACATGCATATTCTTCTGATCTAGATCACCTACTTATTGAACAGATCATCAGTGAGAAAAGGAACCCTGCCAAGACTCATGGCACTTCTGTGCATGGCTTCCTACAGCTGGGGCCTTGCAATCCTGCAGTCTGTTGATGCAGAGGTGAAAAATGGACTTAAGGCCCTGACCCATCTCTCCCACTCACAGTGTGACTTGAGGCACAAAGCACTTTCTCCCTTTCAGAAACGCCAACTTGTGTCATCTGTGGAATGGGATGAGGATTCCATCCCCAGGATTCCAACTGCAAACTAGGGAAAGGCTTGATAGGAGAGGGTACCCTTTCCTTTACCACCAGGGAGGCAGCCTGGCATGGGAGTGTCCCAGGGGAGGGAACAGCCTTGGCAAAGCCCTTTGCTGTCCCTCCCTCCCCCAAGCTGCCCTTGGTGACAAGGCAGAAGACCTACACTGAGCTCTCTTTACTCTACCCCAGTTCCTGGACATGAGTGTTGGAGCCATGAACAAGATTTTTCCCCAGGTAAAAGCTGCTGGAGCCTGACCTAGGGGGCCAGCCTTGGGGTGCAAAGGGCTCTAGGGAGGGGGTNCCCTAGGACCTATGGTTACATTCATCTGCCCTGGAGACTCACTCTAAGTGGGAGCCAAGAATGCTGATAGGCAGATAGAAGCCCAGGGGTGTTAGTGCATTGTCACTAGGAGGACTTGTCTGAGTCAATTTGAAGGACAAAGGAGGAGTAGGTACTGGGTAGAAGCCACCCACTGCACGGGTGAAAAGTGGGGAAACATGAAACAGGCAGGATGAGTCTGGGCTGTGAAGGACCAGCGGTTTGCCCAGTCTGCTTCTGGTCTCTTGGGCAGGNAGATGCCGAGAACAACACTGCTGCTGAAAGGAAAGCCCGCCCTGGAGGGGAAGGTAAGAATGGAGGTGGAAGTCAGGCTGGGTGCTGTGGGTCCGTCCCTAGGAACTGGGACTTGTGTCATCTGTGGAATGGGATGAGGATTCCAACCTCAGGATTCCAACTGCAACCTAGGGAAAGGCTTGGTAGAAGGGCACAGAAAGAGTCCAAGGATACTACCATGGCCCCTCTGCCCAAATGTAGACGGTGATGTCGTCTGCTCTGAGCTTCCTGCCCAGCCGTACGGATGCCACTTGCTGGATAGAACTGTTCGTTCTCTCCAGGTCCCAGCATTTTCTGAGTGGCTACTATGTGCCTTTACCTGCTAGACCACCACACCAAGGACCTCTGAATCAACCTCTGCACCCCATGCCTGATCTGGGCGGTTCTGTTGATCTTAGGATAGAGTCAGTTAGGACCACACACTTGTACCTATTATATTTCCCTCACTACTGTGTGGCCAGGATCTTCATGAGTTAAGAAAGGAGTACCGGAGTACCTACATACGGAATGTCTCCCTGGGCCCCATCTTGGCCCTCAGTTGAGCAAGGAGGAAAGGCGTAGATGCCAAGAATAGCTACGAAGGATCTGCCTCAGATGCCTGGAATTGCAGACCTTGCTTTCAGGACAGCCCTGGGTGAGTTGGGTACTAGAGGCGAAGAGAAGTTAGGTAATCGGGTCAAGGTAATACAGCATTGTAAGGAGGTTGCTAAGCCTCAGGGCCTTCCTTGCTCTATGCCTGTGGCGATTTCCAAGTTGTCATTCAGTGTGGCTTTTCTTTCTTTGTCCTGGGTGGGCAGCAGCTAAGGAGTTTCTGGATTTAAAGTGGGCATCTCCGCCTGGCAAGAGCTCTGCCTCATGCTCCAGTCTTGCCTGTAGCCCCACCTTGCACACAACGTATACTGCACAAATATTTGTGGAGCAGCCACTTGGCTGGCCAGAAGTCTCTCCTGCTCAGTTTCAACACAATCTCCCTGGTGACCCAAGTTTACCCTGTGTTTGCCGACCACAAAGGAGCCACCAACTTGGGCTGTAGGATTATAGGTTTTAGATGTACAGTGTGCTTCCTGTCAGCCTACTGTTGTCTCCTCTGCTGACTCACACCCTCATGCCTTCATCTTCACTAGCCACCCACCAGGCCTCTCCTCCCACGCTCTCTGCCTGGAAAGCCTGCTCTTTGAGGCCTCTGCCCCGCCCCACCCTATAAATCAGCTGGTTTTCCTGAGGCCCCTGCATCACCCGAAGCTCCTCAGAGCCCTGTCCACACTTCCTCAGCTACCCTTTCATTTGACACTACAGACTCAGAGGTCTTGCTGGCAGGTGACTGGAAACGTGAGTGGCGTGAATTAAATGATCCAAATCAGGATCCTTCCCTTGTCTTCTCTGTCTCTGGTTTGCACACACACAGCACCAGTGAGAGCTATGCCCCTGCCTTAGAGCCTGACCAGGGGCCACAGGGATGAATGAAACCTGCCCCTGCCCTTCTGTGATCTGGCACAGGGGACCAAGTCTCCACCTTCCTTTCTATGATGTCTGGCTCTCCAAGTGTAGCTACGAGCTCTCTAAGGGCAAGGAAAGCTACTTTCATGCTTTCCACAGAGGAAGGCGTCCATGAGATCCTTAATAAAGCTGCTTTGCTTCATTTTGCAAGCAAGCAAGAATTAAAGGAGTTAAGCCAGGCATTGTGGTGCACGCTATTAATTCCAGCACTTGGGAGATGAAGGCAGACAGTTTGAAGCCAGCCTGGTCTACATAGTGAGTTCCAGGACAGCCAGACCTATACAGTGANACCCTGTCTTGAAAAACAATCCAAAAGAGACTTAGAAGAGCCCAGCACAATTAATTCTAGAGGATGGGGACATCTGCCAGCTACTCGCATTACATGTTTCCACTATGCCTCTGCGAGAGCTTGGCACATGATAGATGTACAGTAAATACTTAACTCACAACAGCACCTGCTGTTTTAGAGTAAACATTCAACAAACCAGCCCCCAACAAAATACAGTAACCATCATGGTACCACTGAGGCACAGAAAAGTGAAGTGGCTCACTGTGTGGCCCGATGGAACTGGGCTCCAGGCAGCATTCTGGAGGGCACTAGAACAGATTTTAGGTTGGAATTGAGGAAANGGTCTGGGTTTGGGCATCCAGCAGCTATCATGCCTCAGCCCAGTACAGGGTAACTGGGACTTTTCTTTAAGTGCCAGGCTGTCATCCACAAAAACAAAGGACTTTTGTGAAAAATAGAAATAACGGCTGTGATGAACCTGTGGTCATTTCTTTCATGGTACAGACTGGGTACACAAATGTCTACTGTCCTATTCCCCTGGTCATGAGGGTAGACTAGGAAGGACAGAAGGGGAGACAGCCTCTGTGAAGCAGAGGCTAGCCAGCGATGGCATTTGGTGATGGGGAGGACAGGCAGGACCAGAGTCATGGAGGGCTTAGGAGGGCTTCTTCTAGCCCTAATGCTCCCTGATGGGGGTGAGGGGAGCTGCCTGCAAGGCTAGGTGGGATTCTAGGGGGATCCCTGCACCTCTTCACTGTCTTCCCCTCCACAGGCTGTGGCCCCTTCTGCTGCTCGCGCCGTGGGGCCTGCCTCTCGGGCTTCCTGCTGCTACTGCTGGCCGTGCTTACCTCCTTGCTTGTCGTGGCCACTGTCTTTGGACGTCCACCCCACATACCAGGTCAGGGTGGCAAGAGGGAGGCATGGAGGCTCAGGGAAATGGGCCTTAGCCCAGCTTAGCTTCTCCCTGAAGTGTCTTGAGTGGTTCCTTAAGGTGTAAACACAGATACCTGTGCATGTATGGACACAAGTCTGAGAGGCCTTTTGCACATCCTTGACATGCATCATTTAAAAAATTTTTTTAATGTTTAAAATTTANTTTTATGTATATGAGTGTTCTGCATGCATATATGTGTGCCTGGNGCCCAGAGAGGACAGAAGATGATGTCAGACCCCCTCGAACTGTAGTTAACAGATGGTTGTGAGCCTCCAGGTGGGTGCTGGGAATTGAACCTAGGTCTTCTGGAAGAGCAACAAGTGCTCTTAAGCACTGAGCCATCTCTCCAGGCCTAGCATGTACTACTGAGAGGTCCTGGTTTTGCTGTTACTTCCTCTAAGAAACTCTCTCTGACCCCTGAGCTGGGCTAGGAGCTTCCTCAGCACCCCCAGCCAATGCACTTCCCATTCCCCTCATCTGACCACCATGGGTGGTGCTCTCAACCACAGACCAGGTTGTGTTCAGAACTTTTCCTGCAGTCTGGCTGCAGTGGTGAACCACCCAATGCAGCCTCCACCCTCAGAGAGCAGTTTAGAGAACCGTACGGGCTTGATTGAATAAACACCTAAGGGCAGGCCTAATGGGGGATCAGGAGTCAGAACCAAGGCTCTCATCCAATCAGTGGTGGGAGTCAGGGTGGGAAGCATCTTGTGGGGTTAAAGAGACCCGAGGTAGGAAGAGAAATTGGTTAGGAGAGAGTGTCAGGAACAGTGTCCCAGGCATAGGGAACAGCGTGTGTGGAGGTCCTGGGGTGGGAAGCATAAGGAGAAGGAAAGATGGCCAAAAGACAGTGGATGTGAGTACGTGGGGTCAGGTGCCCCGGACCTTAAAAACTGCACTTGGGAGGGTGGCCATGTTCCAGGAGCTGAGGGAAGGGACTGTCCCATCNTTCTTCCTCACTTTCTGAGAGATGGCTTCATGGCCAGGCAGGGCCACTGTAAGGGATGAGGAGGAAGGGTAATTTACAGCATTTACCTGACAGCAGAATGGAGAGCTGCAGCCATTAGCCTGTGTTTGTAAGTGTATGTGCATGGATGCATGCACATGTGTGTGAGTGTTCGTGTGCATGCAGATGCTTGACTGTGCATGTGTGTGCAAGCACCCATAATCATGCAGTTGTCTGCCTGCCTGTGTGCATGTGTGTGTGAATATCTGTATGTGTGCAGGTGCCTGCCTGTGTGCATGTGTGTGTGAGTGTCTGTATGTGCGCAGGTGCCTGCCTGTGTGCATGTGTGTGTGTCTGTATGTGTGCAGGTGCCTGCCTGCCTGTGTGCATGTGTGTGTGT
>LZPO01034880.1:373706-383840 GCA_001675575.1 Neotoma lepida | reverse complement strand
ACTCTCTCCCTCCCTTTCTCTTTCTTTCGAGGTGCATTTTTTTTCCCCTTTGGAGACAGTGTTTCTCTGTGTAGCTTTGGAGCCTGTCCTGGAATTCACTTTGTAGACCAGGCTGGCCTTGAACTCACAGAGATCCACCTGCCTCTGCCTCCCACGTACTGGGATTAAAGACCTGTGCCACCACAGCCCGGCTTTGAGACACAATTTTGCTATGTGGCTCTGTATGGCCTTGAACCCTCAGTCTTCCTGATTCAGCCCCTCAAATACAGCGATTATAGGCATGTGCCACCAAGCCCCGTGGTGTCACCGTTGCGTAGGATAGTACTTACTTGAACACAAGCACTGCAATACCTCAATGATGAATCTGAGGCTGGCTGGCTCAGTGAGATAAAGGCACTTGTTGCCAAGCCTGAAGATCTGAGTTCAATCCCTAGATCTCACATGGTAGAAGGAGAGAACTGATTCAAACTAATTATCCTCTGATCTCCACAGTTTGTGAGCATGAGCCTGTATGTGTGCATGCAGTAGCACGTGTGTGTAGACACACACACACACAACTAAGTAAATAAGACACTAAAAGAATTATCAGAAGTTTGTAATAAAAATGTATTTGTAACAGTTAAAACATGAAATATTTTATGAAGTACTGTAAGAGTATGCAATATTACATAGAGTTATTGTAGATGTAGATATTGAAGTGTCCAGGTATGTGTGAAAAAGTATTGTAACAAAAGTTTTTAATTTTAGTTTCAACTTTTCTTTAAATTTTAATGTACTTCAAATTTTCANTGTAGAAGTCTTTCACTTCTTTGATTAGGTATATTCCTAGGTATCTTTTTGAAGCTATTGTAAGTGAGGTGGGGGGTTTTCCCCTGATTTTTTTTTCTTGGCAAGTTTCATATTGGCATACAGAAAAGCTCCTGGCTTTGTGTCTTGCCTCTTTGCTGAAGTGTTTATCGGATATGAGAGTTTTAGGGTGGGCTTTAGCTTTTAAGTATGGGACCNTGTCAGCTGGGAATAGGGCTATGTTCATGTCTTCCTTCCCTGGTGGGTACCTTTTGTTTCTTTCTCTTGTCTTACCGATCTAGCTGAAGACTTTGAACTCTATATTAATAGGAGTGAGGAGAATGAGCACTCTATAGTTTTGTTCCAGATCTGGGGAGAACAAAGTTCTCAAGTTGTTTCACCGTTGAGAACAATACACAGCTTTCCTCATACTGAGGCATATTCCTCCTTTTCCTTTATCCTGAAGGGATGGAGAAACTTTGCTGATTCTGCATTGATTGAGACAATATCTTTATTTTGTATGTGTGAGTACACTTAAGTGACACATGTATGTGCCAGAGTATATGTGCAGAGGTTAAAAACCAACTTAAAGGAGTTGGCTTGGAATCAAATTCAGGTCATCAAGGCTTAGCAGCAAGTGCCTTTATCCACTTAGCCATCTTGCTGGCCCTGATCATGTGGTTTCTGTCCTTACATCTATTTGTGTACTGAATTGCACTGATACTGATTTGTGTGTGTTGAACCAAACTTGTATCCTTGGAATGAAACCAATTGTGTCATGGTGTATGATCTTAATGTGGTCTTGAATTTGGTTTGCAAGGATTTTATTGAGACTTCATTGTCCATGTTCATCAGGAACATTAGACTATAGTTTTTTGTTATATCCATATTTGATTTTGGTATCAGAGCAATACTGGCTTTGTAGAACAAGTGTGACAATGTTCCTTCCCTTTTTGTTTATGGGACAGTTTGGGAGCATTGGTCTTAGCTCTTCTTTAAGAGTTTTGGTAGAATTCAGCAGGGTATCCATTGGTCCTAGACTCTTCTTTGTTGGAAGACTAAAAAAAAATGTATATGGGTGTTTTGCCTGCATGTATGTCTATGAACCATGTGCACACCTGGTGCCCAGGGAGGCCAAAGATGGCATCAAATCCCCTGGCATTACGATGGTTGTGAGCTGCCATGTGGGTGCTGGAACTGAACCCAGGTCCTCTGCTGAACCCAAGTGCTCTGAATTGCTGAGCTCTCTCTCCAGCCTCTGCTGGAAGACTTATTACTATTTCAAACTCACAGAGTGTTCCATATCCTTCTACATACCCTTCCTTAGGAAATGTTGGAAGCTCCTATGTGTCTAGGAATTTATTCATTTCTACAAGATTTCCCAGTTTTTTTAAAATAAAGTTTTATAAACATTCTCTAATCATTATCTCTATTTCACTGGAATCTGTTATAATCTTTCCTTTTTCACCTCTATTTTTATTAATTTGGATTTTCTCTCTCTTTATTTTTGTTTGTTTGACTTGGGGTTTGTCCATCTGATTTCTTTTCTTATTTAACTTTTATTACATTTATTTAGTGTGGTGCATGTCTGTTCTTTCCTTCCATTACAAGGGTCCTGGGGACTGAATTCAGGATGTCAGGCTTGGTGACAAGTGCCTCTGCCTCTTGACCCATCTCCATGGCCCTTCCATTTCTTTTCTCTCCCTGGTGTTTATTATTTCTTGCTATGCACTGATTTCGAGTTGAGCTTGTTGTTTTTCTAGGACCTTGATTTGCACTGAAATTAACTTGAGATCTTTCTGATTTTTACAAGTAAGCACTCTAGCTAGAAACTTTCCTGTGAGAACTGCTTTGGCTATATACCAAAGGTTTTGTACTTTGGTTTTTGCTGGATTCTAAGAACTTTTANATTTCTCCCTGACTCTTTTGTTATTTGAGAGTATATTTGTCCAGTTTTCATGAATTTGTGTAATATCTATAGCTCTTCTCTGTTGTGGAATATTATTTTAACTATGTATAGATGTGTTACATTTGTTTATGCTGCATTTGTTTAACTATGTAAAGATGTGTTGCATTTGTTTTACCTTACCTGCCTAAGGTACCTGATTGGTCTAATAAAAAGCTGAACAGCCAATAGCTAGGCAGAGAAGGAATAGGCAAGGCTGGCAGGGAGAGAGAATAAATAGGAGGAGAAATCTCGAGGCTCAAGAGAGGAAGAATGAGGGAGACACCTGAGGCCGGAAGCCAGGCAGCCACCAGCCAGCCAGACACAGAGAAGCAGAGAAAGTAAGATATACAAAAGAAAGGTAAAAGCCCCAAGGCAAAGGGTAGATACAGAGAAACAGGTTAATTTAAGTTAAAAGAGCTNGCCAGAAATGAGCCTAAGCTAGGCCCAGCATTCAAAACTAATAATAAGTCTCCATGTCATGATTTGGGAGCTGGTTGGTGACCCAAAAAGAAAAAGCCTGGCACACTTCTCTATCAATTTCTGCTTTTACTAAACTATGATCTTACACTATGCAAGAGATTATCTCTTAGGATAGATAATATCCATTAGGAAAGCTTGGTTGGCTTAGGATGTAGTCACAAGGAGTGCTGAGAATATATATGCTGTATCCTTTGGATGTAATATTCTGTAGACATATGTAAAACACATTTGGGTGATGGGGTAGTTTACCTCTGAGGTTTCTTTGATTTTAACTTGAATAAGCTATCTAGAGATGAAAGCCTGGTATTGAAATCACCCTCTCTCCAGCATTTTTGGAGGACTGTCTTCATCCTCAATCCATCAACACCACCATCATCATCATCACCATCATCNTCATCATCACCATCATCATCACCATCATCATCATCAACATCATCATCATTTTCATCATCATCATCATCATCATCACCATCATCATCAACATCTTCATGATCATCATCAACATCATCATCATCAAGATCATCATCAGCATCATCATCATCATCATCAACATCATCATCACCATCATCATCATCATCATCATCATCATCATCATCATCATCCAGTTCCTCAAAGAGAGTCCTGGGATCTACTCCATCCTTTTTGGTGCAGCTAGAAGGTAGGGATGGAGGGATTTTGTGCTCTTTTTTNAAAAACAGGCTCCCGATGTGAGCTCTGGGAGTTTGGGAACCACTAACCCAAAGCCTATGCCAATGATTTCCTTCTACAGTGCTTGCTAGACGTGCTGCTTTGTTAGGATGCACTAACCTATTCTATGCTAAATTGAATGTGCATTAATTATGTGCCATGATTTCTTCTTTAAAAGGATGTATATAGCTGGGTGCATGCCTTTAATCCCAACACTCAAGGGGCAAAGACAGGCAGATCTCTGAATTCTAGGTTAGCCTGGTCTCCAGAGCAAGTTGCAAGACAGTCAGTGCTGTTACACAGAGAAACCTTGTCTCAAAAAAATAAAAATGAAATAAAAAGATGTATCTAAATACATAAGCCTGGCATGGTGCTGCACACCTTTAATCCCAGCAGACAGATGTCTGAGTTCGAGGCCAGCCTGGTCTACAAAGGGACTTCTAGGGCAGCAAAGGCTACATGAAGAAACTTTGTCTCAAAAAAACCCAAAAATAAATAAGTAAAAAAAAAATACGCACATATATAGGTGTATACACACACACACTTTTGTGCTGCTGGGGATCAAATGCTGTAAAATAATCTTTTTGATCTTTTCATAAAACTCTTCAAGATGACCAGAGAAGTCTGGTGTGAGGCTGCTGAGCTTCGAGGGAGCCTCAAGATCACCAGATCCCACCCTTAGCTGAGGATTGGATTGCCTGCACACCAGCCCTGCCAAAGAGCCACTCAGCCTTTGGCACTTCTAAAGACGAGGAACAGGCTGCCTCCGGACAGCTGTGACTCTGGAAGCTGACTCTTCGTGGTTTTCACTGATGAGGTCTAGATCCAGAAAACGTATCTGCTCTCTCAGTTCCAGGAAAGCATTCCTCTGCAAACTGGGGACCATCTCCTCAGAGGCATTTCAAGCTGCCTGGTCCCAAAGCCTTTGGCTGTTCCTTATGGGGTCAGTTTTTAGTCACCTAAAGAAGCCTGGAAGCAGAGTTNGATATGGTGACCTTCATTCAGCTTGGCTTCCTCTTGTTCCTGTTGACAACAGTCATCAGGCATGGCCACTACTATCCTGAAAGGTAAGGACAAACTGACTGGAGTTCTGATGGCTACAGACAGCTTTCTTCTAGGCTTGTTCCTCAGAGCATACCAACATGGGTCATGTCTCNGTCTCTCTGACGTTAAAACAGCCCCCTACTTTCTAGCAGGCTCTCTTTTGACAAACTTCTCAACTTCCAGTCAAATTGTCTGTCTGTCTGTCTCCCTTGCCCTTTCTACCCAGAAGCCGTAGCTGAGCACTCCTGCCATCTGGATCATTCTTCTCCTCTGTTTCCATGATGGTGCACTGTCCTGTTTTCCTGTCTGACATTTCTTCTCACTTACTCCATCCTCTGCTTCCCTTTAAATATTGCTGTCCTCTAGGGCACCATCCTTAGTCATCTGCTTGCCACCATCTATTTGGGGGATTCCTTTCCTTCTTTTGGGATGTGATGACTGCAGATCCTCTCCCCAGATTGTGGAGAAAAACACACCTCCAAACCCACAATGTCTGATGTACAACCCAGGTTTTTAGCTGGTTTTCCTGCCTGATTTCATTCTCATCTCTGGCTTCTGCTCAATCTCTCTTCCAGGCTCATAGCTCTTAATTTAGGGATCACTATCTGTCCCTAAGTCCTTTCAGCTCCACCCTACACCCCCGAGCCATGTTGTCTTTACTCTGGCTCTTCACGACTGAGCAGAGAGCCAGCCTGGTAGCAGGTGCTTCACCAACACACACCAAGTGAGTGAGCAGGTTCTCTCCTGCATCCCTCTGCCTCATCTCACATCAGCTTCAGAGGCGCCCTTCTGAAACACGGATCCCTGTTCACCAGNTGAAGTCTTCNGTGCTCGGTGATTTCCAAGACCTTTCCTGAAGGTGGTCCTTGCTTACCACTCTAGCTTTATCAGGCCACTCCTCTCAACTTCCNTCAGCTCTGCTCACCCANTGCTCCCTTGAGCTTCTCATGTGGACATGCTGTCNCTAGTTTTGACACTTCACGTAGTCCTGAAGGCCTGGCCCCTCTCCTTTGTAACTTGCTAGCTCACATGCATCCTTCAAACCCACTTGGGCATCGTTATCGTTTGGGAAACATTCTCGCCTCACAGCTCTTGATTACCCATTTTAACATCTTGCTGTGGACTAACAGTTCCCAAAGCGCACAGACATCACAGCACTGGCTGCATTCAGCTGAACATGGAGAGTCACTCCTCTGTTTCTTACTTGAGGGCAGGAATCGTCTTTGCTCTGCCTACTGGGCCCACTCTAGGTGCCCAATAATTGTAAAGGAATGACCTTACTAGTCAGAGAAGCAGAACAGAGGGTAGATATCTCTGTGTGTATTTCTCTGTCTGTCTGTCTAGCTATCTAAGTTTTCTATCTACATATCTGAGAGACTTCTTTCAAGGAACTGGCCTATGTAGATATGGGGGCTGGCAAGTCTGAAATATATATATATATATATGTATATATATATGTGTGTGTGTGTATGTGTGTGTGTGTGTATTTATGTGCATTTATGTTTTTGCCATGGGTGTCAGGGTCCCCTGAAACGAGTTACAGACAGGTTTGAGCTGCCATGTGGGTGCTGGGAATTGAACTCAGGTCCTCTGGAAGAGGTCAGTGCTCTTAACCCCTGAGCCATCTCTCCAGCCCCAACTCTGAAGTCCTTAGGGCAGGCCAACAGGCTGCAAGTCTCCCTTCTTCAAGCGGCCTCTGCATTTTCTTTCAGAGCTGGTAGCATGCTATGCATATTTTGAAGGGTAATCTGTTTTACTCAACATTTAATAATTTCAATGTTAAGCTCATATTTTAAAAAGGGCTGATATTGGGGCTGGAGATATGATTCCGCCGTTAAGAGCACTGACTGCTCTTCCAGAGGTCCTAAGTTCAATTCCCAGCACCCACATGGTGGCTCACAACCATCTATAGAGGGATCTAATGCCCTCTTCTGGCTAGCAGGCATACATACAGATAGAGCACTCATACATAAATAAATCTTTAAAAAGGCTGATATTTAGAAATATATATGTGTAATATATACAAATACATTTAAAATATGTAACAACAATTTTAAAAAGGGGGCCATAAATTTGAAAGAGAACAAAGAGACATACATGGGAGAGTTTGGAGGGAAGAAAGAGAAGGGGGAAATGATGTAATTATAGTATAATCTCAAAAAAAATCAGGGCTGGAGATGTAGCTCAGTGTAAGTGCCTGCTTAATGTGTGAGGCCCTGAATTTGATCTTTAGTAACAAAGTATTTTCACAGCAACATGTAGGCTGGTGTTTGTCCACACCTGGGCACCATATCTGAGTCATCTTGATATGAGATTGACAACCACCATGAACCTTAGCTTCCCCATCTATAAAATATATAGTTGTTATCATGTTCTANGATTCTACAAAGAACTCCTAATTGGCAATTATCTGGGTTAGGCTTGCACTTCCCCTCACAATCTAGCGTTCAATTTCTACAGTTCTGTCAAGGAAGTTCATTGTTAACTACTTTTTACAGATGAGAAGACCAAGATAGAGAGAGATTTACTGAGCAGCAGAAAGATGGACTAGACTGGATTTTCTGGTTCTCAGCCTAGAAATGATCCATTTGGGCTTGAAGAATCATCTTTGAAACTTAGGAGAAAGAAAATTGGCAGAAGCAGGGGCTGACCTAGAGGTCGGCTACAGGGGCACACAGTAAGCCTGGTGTGACCAATGTCAGAACGTTTTCTCTCTGTCTCTGTCTCTCTGTCTCTGTCTCTGTCTCTCTCCCTCTCTCTCTCTCTCTCACACACACCTATCTTTTTTTTATTGTGTCTACGCGTGTGAGTGCAGGCATGTGTATGACATGGTGTACATGTGGGGGTCAAAGAACAGCTCTTAGGAATCAGTTCTATCCTGTCACTTTGTGGGATCCAGGGCTCAAACTCAGGNCATCAGTCCAGCACACAAGCACCTCTGCCGAGTGAGCCATCTTGCCAGCCCATCCTAGGAACTGTTGGATGTAATTTCTCTTTTCCAGTAGAGAGAGTACAAGCATGGCCAGGTCTTGACTCCTGGTAGATTAAGAATGACTAACTTGAGGGTCGAGTATAATTCAGACAGTAAAGGCGGCAGGCATCTCAGTTAAGATGGAAAATCTGAGCCGCTGCTCCCTACTTGCTCGGAGTCACAGGGGCCAGAGCATTGCCAGGATGTTCTCATACAGATCTCTCCTGGAGCTAGGCCTTCATGTTTCTGCCAGATTGTGACTGCTAAAACCTTCAGTGGAAGAGGCCTAGAAGCAGCATAGCTTCTGGTGGGGCATTCTGCTTACTTGACTTAGTATGGTTGTTTCTCTGCAACATCCCAGAAAATACAGTCAGTCAGGTTTAACCAGAAAAGGGCAGTGGAGGAATCTTCACATCAGAAAGCAATCTGCAAGCCACCTCTGCCAGGCCTGTCAAGAAGCCAGACACTCCAGGCTTTTCCATGCTTGAAAAAGGAGGTGGCTGGGGCAGCTAAAGCTAAGGCCTGCTCGTCCTTAGGTGCCTTCTGGCTTTCTCATTCTCCTGTACTTCCTCTGGGTCTCAGGGTTTGGCGGCAGTGGTGGTGGGGTGACCCACCTGTTGTCTTTTAAAAACGGTGGGGAGGAGTCACACCATACAACAGGGCCCACATGGGAGGTTTATTGAGGGGAGGGGTGAGAAGGGGCAGAGAAGGGGGCAGGGACTGGTCCCTGGGGATGAGAGCGAAGGAAGGGAAAGAGAGAGAGATGGGAGGTGCGCAAGGCCCACCTTTTATAAGGAATGCGCACAGGAGGTGCTCTTAGTGGCTGCAGCTGAGGTATATCCTGTCAGGACCCTAAGGGCAGGCCAGTACAGATGCCTAAATGCTACCACCACCTCCTTGCCAGTTTTCAGGCCATCTGGACCCTTCATCCTATTACTCCAGCCCCTCACTTCCATCACCTCCTGCTTTACTATTGATTCTGACCCCCTGCCTCCTTTTGATGTGGACCTTGGGATTACATTGGGTCTTGCTGCCCTTGTGGATAATCCAGGATAATCTCATCCAGGGCTTGGATGTGTCTCAGTGGCAAAGCACTTGCTTAGCATGCACAGGCCTTGGATTCTATTCCCAACACATTAAAAAAATCTTTCTTGAATTCCCTTAGTCATAGCAACACAGTCTCTGTGCTTATGCAACACATCACAGGTTTTGTGGGAAGCTGCTGCTCAGCTTGCCACTAAGGGTATAACACATGCCAGTTTATGCTATTCTACTTTTGAATACGTTTTAACACGACCATGGAAGGAAGGGTTGGAGGTGCCTGAGTGGTTAAGAGCATGTGTTCTAGAGGACCTGAGTTCAGTTGCCAACACCCACATTAGGTGGTTCACAACCACCTGTAACTCTGTCACCCTTTCCTGGCCTTTACAGGCACCAGGTATGCATGGAGTGTACTTACATACATGCAGGCAAATAATCACACACCTAGAGAAATCAATCAACGGTAGGAGAGAATGGAATCTCAAAAGACAAATTCCAAATGGATTCCTCTTCCCTTTACACACATGCACACATACAACACACATGCATACAATATGCACACAACAATACAAAAGTCAAACTAAAAATAAAAACAAATGGTAAACAACCAGAAAGGAAATTTAAGATAAAAAAAAAATTGGCCAGGTAGTGGTGGAGCACTCCTTTAATCCTAGCACTCAAGAGGCAGAGGCAGGTGGATCTCTGTGAGTTCAAGGCCAGCCTGATCTACAGAGTCAGTTCCAGGACAGCCAGGACTACACAGAGAAACCTTGTCTGAAAAACAAAACAAAAAAATTGCTTATCCTAAGAGCCAGGGATATAGCTCAATGATAAAACATTTGCCAGGAATACACAGGCCCCATGATCCTTAGCACTAGGAAGTTTTAAAAAAAAAAAGACTGAACCTCCCATGTTAAACACAAATGAATTACCCTAGCCATATTATGCTGGTCATAAGTTTTTTTATACCAGAGTAGGAAGCTGATTGCATGTACTACAAGGGGCACTGAGCAGGCAGTAACAGGAATACCACCTGAAGGCTGGCCATAAATACTTGACCTTTTCCTCAATAACTAAAGTAAAGCCTAGACTTTGACTTGAAAGACAAAATGAATTGTTTAGGTCACAAGAAATAGTTGTTTAAAGAACTCATCAGTAGAGAAAAATGAGACCCTTG
>LZPO01034880.1:350937-373631 GCA_001675575.1 Neotoma lepida | reverse complement strand
AGGCTGTCCTCGAACTCAAGAGATCCACCTGCCTCTGCCTCCAAAGTGCAGAATTAAAGGTGTGCACCACCACTGCAGGGCTAAACAAGGAACTCTTAAACCAGGTGCTGTGGTCACACATTTAATCCCAGAACTCAGGAAGCAGAGGCAGGTGGATTCTGAGTTTGAGGCCAGCCTGGTCTACAGAGCTAGCTCCAGGACAGCCAAGGCTACACAGAGAAACCCTGTCTTGGAAAACAAAACAACAAAAAGCTTTAAAAGAACACTGTGCTTCTCAGGGTCATGCTGAAGGGTAAATATGTAAGAAGATCCGCCTTCCAAAGTAAGCACACAGGTGAGATGTTGGGGAGACATCCCAGCTGTCACTTTGATCAGCGCTGACCCCAGGCAATGATGGTGTGGTGGTGCTNGTGTATATTTGGGTGGGGTGATCAAACTAGGCTCAGGTTTGGCTGACTATATATGCTGGGTTTGACGAGCAAAGTTATGTATTGGTACTAAGAATTTGGTAAGATATGCTACTGTTTGCCTAAACGACATTTTAAAAACAACTTTTAAATATTTATTTTAAAATAGGTATGCATGTGTGTGTGTGTGTGTGTGTGTGTGTGTGTGTGTGTGTGTGTGTGTGAGTGCAGGTGCTGAGGCCAGCAGCATCAGATTCCTCTGGAAGAGCCGCCCCATGTGGGTGCCAGGATCCAAACTCCAGTCCTCTGTGAGTGCAGTACAGTTTTAGCCACCGAGAGATCTCCACAGCCCCACAAATGACATTTCAAAACTCAATTTTATAGGCACAAAAACCCACTGTGCACTGTGCCAGTCAGCTTTGTGTCTTTGTTGCATAGCATCTGGGATAAACAACATAAGGAAGATGGACCTGGCTCTCTGTCTCAGTGACTTGGCTCAAATGTTCTGAGTTGGTGGTAAGGCAGGGAGTGTGAGGGAGGAGCAAAGCGGGGCAGTCTCATGGTGGCCAGGGAGGAGAGATCTCTCTCTCCTCCCTCCCCCCTCCATCCTTCCCTCTCTCCCCGCCTCTTTCCAGTCTCTCTCTCCCTTCTCTCTCCCCCCTCTACCCCCTCTTTCTCAGTAAAGTTTCATGGAGCCCAGCTCCATACATCCTCACTGCATAGTTGAGGATGACTTTAAACTTCTGACCTTCCTGCATCTACCTCCTGAGTACTTGAATTACAGGCACTCACCACCATTCAGTCCTTGTTTATCTGGTGCTGGGGCTTGAACCCAGGCTTTCACATATGCTAGTCAAGCATCCTGCCAACTGAGCCACATCTCCAGCTCAAAACTCCATTTCTCAGTATCAATTTCCTGCATTAGCTCTCAACATCCAAAATACCTNTGGTAAAACCAACTCAAAGAAGAAAGGCTAAGAGTGGGCATGGTGGCACGTGCTTGTAATCCCTGCATTTGGGAGGCTGAGACAAGAGGGCTGTGTTGTGGAATATTAATTTAAGACATGTTATGTTCATTTATGCTGTGGAATATTTGATGCAAAGACGTGTCACATTTGTTTAAGTAAAATTAACCTGGGGTCAGGAGGCTAAGTTAGCAACCAGCTGACAGGAAGTGATAGGGAGGAACCATGTGTAGCTAGGGTTCTTAAGTGGGGGCTGAGCAAAAGGATGCGGCTGCTTTGGGGAGGAGCCACGAATTAGGAGAAGGTTAGTTAGTTGTTATTCAGCCTCTCTGAGGGAGCAGGATTTCACCTCAACCTTTGAATCCTTAGTTCTATAAAGGGATAGAACTATAGGTAAAGTTCCCTTTAGTGGCCATGATAGAGCCGATACTAGTAGCTGTGGAGTTGCAACTGCCAATTAGGACAGCAGTTACTTAAGGGGCAGCTACTGAATTTAATGAAAAACAACAGGACTATTTGAATTCAGTCCTAACTACATGCATATTGAGTTCTAGGCAAGTATGGATTACATAGTAAGATACTGTCTTAAAAACAAAACAGAAAAGGGGTTAGCCAAATGGCTAATTGGGTAAAACACTTTCAGTGTAAGCCTGTTGATCTGAGTTTGATTCCCAGAATCCACATAACAGATAAATGATTTCACAAAGTCGCCCCCTCACCTCACCTCACTTCCTAAACACACACACACACACACACACACACACACACAAACTTTTTCCCCTAAGGGAGGACTTATGACTCACTGTTGAGAAGTCTTAGTTCACAAATGCTTGACAGAGCTTTGAGGCCTGTGGCAAGGCAGGATACCAAGGCAGGGGTACGTAATATAAGAGTATGTTATACATACAAAATATGTGTAATGGGGCCCCAGACCGTAATAGGCCCCTGGACCTTAGCACAACTAACTCCATGATAGAAATACCATTCAGGTTGTAAAACTCAGCACATAGGCAGCACCACTTGCCAAAACTAAAACAAAGACCTAATTCACCAAAGCCCATAGTTCTGGGAAAGTCTCTAAATGTACTAACCTGGCTTTTTGGCTTCTGTAGTTCCAATCCTGGCTAACTGTTCTTGTTAACTGAAGTATGTCAACCCAGGACATGTTTTTGTGCTTAGAAGCTCACCCTGAGAAAGGCCTGGGGCTACAACGGGGATCCCGAATACACAGTGTAGCCCCCAGCTGTCTAAGAAAGACTTTCTACTGGCTTAAGTCCGTGTCTGAGCAGCCTTCTCTGGTGGCTCCCCCACAATATGTGAGAGGAAAACTGCTCAGCTCAACTGCTCTCCAGTGAGTGACGAGCACTGGCTTTTCTATCAGATTCCAACCTGAACCCATTAAGGTACCCACAAATGGGTTAATCCACTGATGAGTTAATATCTAATGATCCAGTCACCTCCCAAAGCCTGTCTGTGAGCACTATGGCGTCAGGAAATAAACCTTCAACATCTGAACTTTTGGATACATTTAAGATCCTAAGCTTAGCCAAGCGGTGGTGGCGCACGCCTTTAATCCCAGCACTCGGGAGGCAGAGGCAGGTGGAGATCTCTGTGAGTTCGAGGCCAGCCTGGGCTACCAAGTGAGTTCTAGAAAAGGAGAACAGAGAAACCCTGTCTCGAAAAACCAAAAAAAAAAAAAGACCCTAAGCTTAATGTAGTGATGCCCACCCATAATCCCAGGCTGGGCTACATAGTGAGACTGTGTCTCCAAACACTAACACTAAAAACCTCCAAGCTGTAACATGCACTGTGTTTGCCTTGTCACAAATTTTACAAGTCTGAACTTTTGCTGTGACCCTTGGTTAGTGGTCATTCATACAGCGGTAGCACCTTGCATAGCTCAGAATAGTGAATGAAACCCAAGACCTACCTTTAATAGCTTGGTTAACCTTCAGAGTGTTTCCAAATGTCAAATCAACATTTTCAATTTCTTGAGATATCTTCTCCCTTCCTTAGTTGCTTATAAGTCTTGCTGTTCACACCCCTTTTAAAGGTGGGTATGTCTAGAGAAGTGGTTCTCAACATATGGGTTGCAACCCCTTTGGGGGCTGCATATCAGATATTTACATTATGATTTATGACAGTAGCAAAATACAGTTATGAAGTAGCAATGAAATAATTTTATGGTTGGGGTCAACACAAAATGAGGAACTGTATTAAAGGGTCGCAGCACTAGGAAAGTTGTAGAGACAGAAATAAAATGTAATCCACAAATGCAAGCTATGTATGTCATCGAAATTTTTCTAGTAGCCACAATTAGAAAAGTAAAACCAGGCACTTCATTTTTTTTTTTTTTTTTTTTTTGTGCTTTTTGAGATAAGGTCTCATATAGCCCAGGCAGGCCTAGAACTCACTAGTTGAAAATGACCTTGAAGACGATGGTGGTGGCCCACACCTTTAATCCCAGTGCTCAGGAGGCAGAGGCAGGCAGATCTCTGCAAGTTCCAGGACAGCTAAGGCTACAGAGAAACCCTGTCTCAAAATGAACAGAAGACCTTGAACTCTTCCTGATTCTCTGACTCAGCCTGCTAAGTGCCGAGATTACAGGGATGTGTCACCACCTCTGCTCAGAGCATTTTTCATTGCCANTTTATTTTTTAATGTACATTGGTGTGAGGGTTTCAGATTCCCTGTGACTGGAGTTACAGACAGTTGTGAGCTGCCATGTGGGTGCTGGGAATTGAACCTAGTCCTCTGGAAGAGCAGCTAGTGCCCTCTCTCCAGCCCCTCATCACCATTTTAACATGTCACTAACACCTGAAAATGGAAGCATTCCGTACTGAAGCTTCTGGGATGAAGTCTTTGCTATCTATTGTCCAATGTTCATACAGCTAGGGTTAGAGCCTTGATACAAGTATGGTCTGCAAACGAACGGTATTGGCATCATTTGGATGCTTGCTAGAAATGCACAATCTTTCCTTTAATGTAGCCCAGGCTAGCCTTTAATTCCTAATCTTTCTGCCTCCACCTCCAAATTTTGTTGATAGGTATATGCTGTGCTCAACTAGAAATTCTGAATCTTAAGCCTACTACAGACCTGTTCAAGTTGACTTTTTTTTTTTTGAGATAAAGGTTTTTCTGTGTAGCCTTGGTCATACTGGAACTATGTAAACCAGGCTGGCCTTGAACTCAGATTCACTTGCCTCTGCTTCTCAAGTGCTGGGATTAAGGGAATGTGACACCACCTTCAGCAAGTTGATGTTTGCTAAGTTGCCTCAACTGCAGTCCTCACAAGGGTACCTGCTTTTTAACAAGCGCCCCCAGGTGCCAGGTGTGGTGGCACACACCCAAACTCTGGTTATCTGCCAGCCACTTGTCTTTGTAAACAAAAATATATTGGCAGGCAGCAATATTTATTTACTGTGTATAACGGATATTTGTAACAAAACTCTTGTTGCCTGAAAAACCTACAATATTTATCATTGGGCCTTTTCCACTAAGTCTTCAGATGGAAAAGCTTCTGCCCTGTTACTTCCAAGGCTGCTGCAAGTCACTTGGGTCTTAACGAATACCCTCAATGGCTGGGATTTCAGTAAATGCTAACTACTATTGAGAGGCAACATAACAGAATGGGCTTTGCAGCCTACTAGAAAGGAGTGTAAACCCTTAACTTCCACTTGNAAGATCTGTGACATTAAACATGGCACTTCACTTGAGGCTGAATGTTCTTGACTCTGTATTTCAGCTAGTTTCATCTACACTTGCTATGAGGCTAGGGCATGGCCCAGGGCAGCATTCAATCAGCAGCAGCTTCATTCACATCTATGTTCTGTAAGCTGTGCCAAACTATAGCAGGAACAAATCGTGCCAAACTTGTTAGTTCACATGGTGCTACTTCCTGCGGTTCCAATCTGCAACCCACAAGCAGAACTCAACGAGAGCAAAAGAGTTTATTTGAAAAAATTACTATGTATTGAAAATATACATTAGAAATTATTACATACATCCATAGCAGCCCCCTCCCCCACCACAAAAGTAGAAATATCTGCTTGCTATGCTAATGCCATAAGTAAATTCAAACCAGAAGAAAACCACCAGCAGTCTCTCCTCCTCATGTGCTGAGATGAGGGGAAAGGTTGACTGTCTATGTCAGTCAGTAGGAATTCAGCAAGTCCCAGTCTTCCACGGCCAGACACACACACTTCTGCTTGGCCGATTGTGGTGCGCTCTGCTCCTGCTCTGACTCCTCGAAAGCTCTCTTCTTGCTCTTCTTTGATTCTTGGCTCAACAGCGGCCCATGGCAGTCCGGAGCCTTCTCCCTATAGAACTGGAGTTTTCCAGAAGAGTTCATGTGGGTGTCTGCCAGGGGACATTTCCTTGAGGCTTCCGAGAGAGCTCGTTTCTGATCTGTAAGAGTATCAAGGGGCTAGTGTGAGTTTTCTGTGCTGGTGGGCCAGGGCCTGCCAAAGTCTGACAGATCGCCTAGGACTAAGATAAGGCCCTAGGGCGGTCTGGGCTGAGTGCCCGGGCAGCAAGGGTGGCAGATGCCCTACCGTGGCAGAGGGAGAGGTAGGTGCTTACTAGGTTTAAGTGAGTCTAACTAATACCCCAAGAATCAATTTTCTCAACTTACTATGATTGAAAACATACAATGACACAGAAATAAGTGTCAGTGTCTGGCATACCCTCAAAGCTCACAAGCTCACAAGTCCTTTTTCCTTTTAAAACCTGGACCTGACTGTGCCCTCCGAGGCACATGATCTGCCCCTATAGTATCTGGTAATGTCCTAGGATTGATTGATTGATTGATTGATTGATTGATTGATTGATTTTGTTTTTCAAGACAGGGTTTCTCTGTGTAGCCCTGGTTGTCCTGGAACTCACTCTGTAGAACAGTCTAGCCTCAAACTCAAGAGATCCACCTGCCTCTGCCTCCTGAGTGCTGGGATTAAAGGTGTATGCTACAATGCCTGGCTGTCCTAGGAGTCTTATTTTGTCATCTCTATTGTTTCCTTCAGTTTATCAATTAATTCTTGTTTAAAATGACTAAACACAACAGAATTCAGAACTTTTATTTTTCAGAGCTAGATGGACTCAGGGTCTTAAGCATGCTAGGCAAGCATTCTACCACCACTACAGCCCTTGCCCTCCAGAACACTTTATTACCTCTGTTACTGTGTTTGTGGGTATGACCTGAGTGTGCACACACATGTGCCACAGTACATGTACAGAGGTCAGAGGACAACTTCTGGGAGTTAGTGCTCCCCTTCCATCATGAGATCTGAGATGGATCTCAGGCTGCTAGGTTTGCATGGCAAGCACTTTTACCCAGTGAGCCATCTTAGAAGCCCACAGAACTCTCTATCTTATAAATTAAAAGTCTGTAACTATTAAACAGTAATTTCCTACTCCCTCCTTCCAACCACTACTCTTTTTTGATGAACCTGGTGCTCTGGGAAGCTCACAAAGGAACAATCATAATACAGTATTTGTCCTTTCATGATTGCCTTACTATCTCATGTCACATATCTTCAAGCCTCATTTGTCAAAACGTCCTTACCTTTAAAAAATAAAACTTATGTCATTTTTAACTGTATGTATGTATATAGTATGTACACATGAATGCAGGCATCTGGAGAGACCAGATATGTTGGGACCCCAGAGCTGGAGTTTCAGACAGTTTTGAATCACCTGACGTGGCCGCTGAGAACCGAATTCAGGTGCTCTGTAAGAGCACTTAATCCCTGGGCCACCTCTCTAGCCCAAAATGTCCTTACTTTTTAAGACTGAATCACACTCCCTTGTATATAAATACTGCATTCTGTTTATCCATCTGTCTGTTGAAGGAACTTGGGTTCATTTCTCTTCTTTTTTCTCTAGTGTTTGAGACTGAATCCAGGGCCTTGCCCATGCTAGACAACCCTTCTCCACTGAACTAGATCCCTAGTCCTGCTTCCACCTGTTGGTAACACTTCATCTGTGTTCTGTTTTCTTTTGTACCATACAAGTCTTCTTTGGGATGAGACAGATACAAATAATAAAAGCAACCTTCCCAAGGTGGTGCTTACACTGTAAGCTATGTCAAGGAATGATTGTCTTAGTGGTCATAAATAAGGCAATACTATTACAATTAATCTCCCCACAGTGTATAGCCCAGGACCAGAAACTCCCAAACAAAGATTTTCTCACAGAAGTACTGAGCTGCCTTTCGAGGCTCTGCATCTTTCCGCTGCCGCACAGCTTCCACACTCACTCGCTCCCACTGCAGAACGATCTAAAAGGAATTTAGAAAGATTTAACCCAAACAAAAACTTGCCTTTTTAATCTCAAACTTTTCTCCTTTCCCCCTTGGTCTCTTCCCTTCTTTCTCCTCTTTTTTGTACCAAGGAGGTAAGCACTATACCTTCAAGCTAGTCTTTGCTCCCTTTCCTGAAACACAAACCCATTGATAAATTTTGTTTATAAGAATCACGTCAGACTGGACACACAAATACGATGGCTCTATGTATCTGTGTGATGCAGGCCAGTCTGCTGAGCCCACTCTTGCCCAGTTCCATTCTTGTTCTAAGGTAGGAATCAACTGCTTGAATTGCACATCTTTAAACACTAAAATCTAAAATCTTGGTTATAGTACTTTTCACACACCCCCAGACCCTTCTTATGCCTTTATTATTAAAAGTCTGTAATAACTCATCTCTCCTATTCTCCATTTCTATATTCTCAAAAGTACTTCATTTCTATTTTTAACTGTTATAAACATAATTTTATTTATTAGCTACTGCTAATTCTTTAGAAATTTAACTGAATATGAACTATGCATGACAGAATGAAAAGTAGATGATCATTTCAATATATCTTGAGTAACAAGGACTTTGCATTTAGTATTTCTTACTAATGGAACGTAACAATCATAATGACCATAAATGAGGAAAAAACACTTGCAGGATACAGAGCAGTTCGAGCATTAAGAATACAGACCTAGCATGGTAGAGCACACCTGTAGTTCCAGAATTTTGAATTTGAGCCCAGCCTAGGATACACAGTGAGACTCAATACACAAACAAAACCACAAACCATAAGAACACTCACCACCAGGCGGTGGTGGCGCACGCCTTTAATCCCAGCACTTGGGAGGCAGAGCCAGCTGGATCTCTGTGAGTTCGAGGCCAGCATGGTCTACAGAGTGAGATCCAGGGCAGGCACCAAAACTACACAGAGAAACCCTGTCTTGAAAAACAAACAAAACAAAACAAAACAAAAAGAACACATTCATTAGCCAGAGGGCCCTTAGCTTTAGATTTAATGTCTGAGTCTTGACGTGTTACACAGAGCTTAGGAATGGCATGTACACCACAGGGCTGTTGTAAGGATTACATGAAGGGTCTATCACTGTCCATCATGCAGAAAACACTTAGAACATACTAGTTATGGACCCTTCAATGATATTTCCCGGTTATAGAAAAAGAGTACTGATCTAAGGGAAAGCCAATCAATTTGGTGATTTAAGTAGGAAATAAAGACATGATTCTTCCACTAACAGAAACAGAAGGGCTAGCTGTGAATACAGAAAAAAAAAGCAAGTTTGGATAAACTGACTTNGAGGTGCCAGGAAGAAACTTGTAGATAACATTTGGGAATACATATGGTTTCTGATAAATGTGAGTTATCCTTTCAGGACACTGAGAAACCTAAGATCACCAGAGGAGTAGATGTGTAAAAATGAAAGGAGGAGTGAGCTAAGAGAAAAAAACCCTAAGCATGCATATTTATATTAAAAATCACATAAAGCCACAGAAGGTGAACACTGGGCTACTTGGCAGCTTCCAGAGACACTTGAAGTACAGAAGTGGAGGCTAAAAGCAGACTGCAAGGGAAGGCAGCAAAGAGGTCTGAGAGCTAAGAACAAACAGAACACAGTTGCCCTGGGGTTGAAGAACTCACTAGAGTAAGGATAACTGACATTTACATACAGAGAGAAATCACCACCAGAGGGTGACACTGGGGATGTGGTGAGGAAGCAAGGGAAATATAAATATGACACAGGAAGCTGACGGCCTTCGGGAATAGGACTGAAGGAAAAAATAAACAAGCAAGGGCTTACCACTGAAATAAACTGGCACAGTTGTTTCCTTTAGAAAGGAAGGAAGTAGAATATGGTTGGAGAAGTAGAGGAATTTGGAGACAAAAGAAAATGGGCTCCTGTTAGACAGCCTCCCTCTTCAGGTATGGGTCAGGCTGGAGTTCCTGCAAAGGATTTAGCAGGAGGCCAGGAAAGCACTCTGAAGCCCTGGAGGTCCCAGGTGACAGCAGGAAGCTATGCTGGCCCAATCAACTTACTCTGAGGTCACAGTGTTAGGTGTTTTACTTGATCTTTACCAAACCCAAAGAGAAATCCTAGTATTTTGAGTTTATGAGGCAGAACTGTCCAATCTAAGTCTCTGACTCCACAACCTATGCTCTTTCCCATGACACTGGCTACCAACCTACAGAAAGTCTTGGCAAGAGCATCCCACATGTGTCCAAGGCTTGTAGGTGCATCTAGGGTGCAACCTGGGTTCCACTCTGGCAGTTACTGCAACATGTTCAGTCTGAAACACTTGACACAGGTCTCCCTTCTTATCTACAGGAGGTGATGATATATTCAGGCAGCTGGACAGGTTCGCCATCATGCCTTCTGGCTCAGAGCCAGGGAGGGCCTCAGGATAAAGTCTTCCATGCTTCCACCAGGAAACAACAGTTAAGTGTCTGAAGGGGAAAGGTGCCCCACACAGGTGAGCTGCTATCTACCTGGTACCTTCTGACTTTCTAGTCAAGGCTGTACTGCCTTCTGGAGAAGGGCAATATGAAGTCAAGAGAGTCAAAGTCCAGTTCTTTCACCAGCAAACGTCAAGAAAGAGAAAGATCAAGAGGCTCCTCACTAAGGCTATGGAAAAGGAAAAAGAAATAAGCCCAAAAGAAAGGGAAGAGTCATATCTGAACCCCTTACAGTGTGACACCAGTTAATTCTCTCTGGAGTACAGCTGTTAAGAGAACAGTTAGGTCAGATTTTCTTCTTTTTTAATTTTTTTTTTTTTTTTTTTTTTGCATAGCAAGACATAATTTACTTATTTCCTGAATCATTTGTAGAACAAGCCAGCATTCTAGGCATGACGCCCAGCCTACCAACCATAGCAGAGAAGTACTAAGATCTGACATCCAGCAGGATTAATGCTTATTTGATTTTTAGGTACCTAGAAAAAAAAATGAAACGCTGTAGTGAAAAGCCTGGAGTACCTGGTCAGCCCAGCCCTCTGTTTTGCAGTTACTATGATCAAATTCCTTCAAAGGCACTTTGGAGTGAACAAGGCCTATGTGTGTCTGGAGCTTGTCCTTGACGGCTTTGATATCCTAGTGAGGGAGAAACATCAGAGACATGAATACATTTTCCAATTCTTAATTGCTTTTAGTAGCAAAGACTACCGTAAATTAGGTGTGGTGGTACACACCTGTAATTCCAACACTTGGAAGACTGAGGCAGGAGGATCATGAATTCCAAACCAGCCTGGGCTATCCAACGAGACTAAAACACCAAAACCAGCTGGGCATGGTGACATATACCTGTGAACCCAGTAAAGGACTGCCACAATGTATCTCAAAAAAGCAAAACATAAACAAAACAAGACCATCATAAATACTAGCTCTTCCTAAACACCAATTAATAGAAGCAAAATACCCACATCATAAAGTCTGTAAAAATGAAAGAAACCAAAAGCCTTACCTTTAGCCCTGTTCCAGAGATATCTAAGCAGTTTAGTTTTCTAAAAGAAAATAGGTATCCAATCCCAGCATCTGTGATCTCAGGGTTACCTAGATATCAAAAATAAGGTAGCACTTTGTCATAACTGCTGGTAAAACCCCCACAGTAAACTCAGGAAAAAAACACCCAGATAACAATAGGCTATATAAAGTACAGAGTGGGAGAACTTTGCAGAGCAAATTCAATATAAAGGTTTTATTTTCTCTGCTTACAACATGAAGCAGCCACACTAGATCCTTCACAGCTCCAATTGCCTAGGACTTGGATGAGCAGAAGAATATATGATCATGCAGTTATCCCAAATAANTCCATTTGCAGCTGCATGAAACTAATGAAATGGTTCATATGTTCTGCTCATCACCATTTCACCTCTGAAGTGAAGGCAAGTGTTTAGTTTGAAAAGACTTCCAAGGCACTTACAAACAAAGGGACTACTATTCCTCTAACTCTCTTGTGTTTCTCCAGCTTTTCTTACATATTACCGTCTCACATCAGAGAGTGCTGCTTTAGGCATTTCCTCTAGGAATGCTACGCACAGTGCCAGCTATACAACACATGTTCAAAATGTATTTACTCCATAGGTAGCTTCCCTGGGAGGTAAGCCAGGGGANTCAATAACGTTACTGTACAGAGGCCAAAACCAAGGCTCAGAGAAGTCAAGTAACTTGCCCAAGGGTACAGAACTGTCCTCTGCCCTCGCTTCTACAGCTTCCACTCATTGGGAACCAACCTACCTTGCCACAGATGGTGTTACTGGACTCTCAAACTGCTGACTTCCTACCACTGGAGTCACTGGATCTGGCTAATTGTTTTTCTTTTTTTGAGACTGGGTTTCCATGTGTAACCACCATGGCCATCCTGGAACTTACTCTGTAGTCCAGGCTGGCTCTGAACTCACAGAGATCCACCTGCTTCTGCCACCCGAGAGGTGGGATTAAAGGCGTGCACCACAACTGCCCAGAGGATCTGGTTAATCTTAAATTACCACAAGAGTGGATTTATTCAGCTTCTTGTTAGATAAATACTGATGAAAAGAACCTGAATGACAGACACCATGGACCAGAGACTCAAAGTACAGCAAATGACCTTATGTATACTCTTAACATGACACAAGGGCCCAGTTGGCTAAACACTAAGTGGCATGGGAAATCTGAAAAGCCTTTTCCTCCCTGTAGGAAGTGGTGATAAGATGCTACAGGCATTGGGCCAGGAGTCATGAGTCGCTGGCTTCAGTCATGTCACTAGACTGCTATGGCTCCTAGAAGGTCAGCTTGCCTTTTATCCTCTCAAATGAGAGGGATGATGACCCTAAAGCCATTCTCCAGACATTACTACCCCATAACTTACAAGATAAGTCTAAGAGCGTTAGATTTTCAAGGCCTCTCTTCATCACTCTTACTGGTGCTGTCATTTTCCGAATGCCGGCATCAGATAAGCAATTATCCTTCAAGTGGAGCTGAGTTACACTAGAGAAACAAAGTCCATAAAAAGTATCACTTAAATACTGTTCGAGAACATGCTTTGAAACATTTCACTTAAAAACATAAAATATTACCATCTCTAAATATTATAAAAGTCCACCCAAAGCCTAATAAACTGTTGTTTTCAACTGTCCTTTCCTGCTGCTGCTATTCTTGAACTTTTGTAAATTTTTGAAAATAAAAATGTGTTCAGTGTTTTGCCTGCATGCATGTCTGTGTACCATGTGTGTACTTGATACTTGAGGAAGCTAGAAGAGGGCACAGAATCCCCTGGTACTGGAATTATAGACGGTTGTGAACCACTATGTGGGTGTTGGGAATTGAACCCAGGTCCTCTTCAAGAGCAGCAAGTGCACTTAACCACTGAGCCATCTTTCCAGTGCCAAATTTTTGTTTTATGTATTTATCTTTTGCATGTGGACAGTGGGAGGGATGCATGTGTCATGGTAATAGTGTGGGGGTTAGAGGACAACTGTGGGAGTTGGTTCTCTCTCTACCACGTGGGTTCTAGGGATTGAACTCAGGTCATCAGGCTTGGTGACAAGTGACTTTACCCAATGAGCCAGGTTTCCAGCCCCAATTTTTTACCTCTTGCTATAATAAACTAGGAATGGACAAATAAGGGACAACATTTTTCAATCCTGATGGTTTCAATTACTACAGGTTAAATAAAGGCTATTTAGAAAAAAGAACAAATCAGTTATCTTTCCTAAGAGTTATCTAATCTATATTGTTATACCAAGTAAACAGAGGTAGAAAATATTTTAGAAAAACACTTAGTAAATAAACACAGGAAGCTAAGTGGCATTCGCTAAGATGATGTCATTGGATCATGCGTTTTTAAAAATAAAACCATCATTTAAAGTGACAGCAGGCTGGTACCTAGACAGGGCCTCATTGGTGAGATGTTCCAGAAGTTCATGCTCATCTCCAAGCTTGCAACAGGAAAGATCTAGGCGGGTCAGCTCCCGGAAGGATTTGATCTCTTCAAGTTTTTCTGCAATCACCAAATACCTGTGCAGTGCAGACAGCAATCAATAGCTTGTCTTTATCTTTTAGAACTTTCAATTTGTGACCCTGTGGCACAGTCCACATGCCATCATCCCAGAGTACCATGTAGTAAGTTCACATCACTGANGATCGCATCACATGGGTTGGGCTAATTAATAAAACCTCAAAAGACTTTGTACATAATGGTGGAATAAACATTCTGAATAAACAGATGTATAAGAGCAAAGGAAAGGCACAAGAAAAGGATCGTTTGTAATTAGTCAGACCTTAGTGNTAGTGCTGGGATTTCACCTGGGAATTTCCAAACTCTTCAGTATACTCAAGAATTCAATTTCTCACTCCTTTGTTTCTTTTGAGGAAGGGTCTCTCTGTAATCTAGGCTGGCCTTGAACTTGTAAGTCTCCTGCCTCAATTATAGGCATGATCCCAAGCTTTAATCTGCATAGACTCAAAGTATTTCNAAAGCTACCTAGCAGATCCCATTTTATCTTCCTACTGAAACTCAGGCCTGAGCACCTGTCCACACCGCTGGAGCTCTGTCACTTGTCCACACCATTGGAGCTCTGTCACCTGTCCACACCACTGGAGCTCTGTCACCTGTCCACACCACTGGAGCTCTGTCACCTGTCCACACCACTGGAGCCCTGTTCCCTAACTACCCTGAAAGATTGTGGCAGCATGACTCTTATTTAGATGCTTACTAAGACAAACTATGAACACGAGCACCTTGCCAAGTGGTTGTCGGGAAGCATCAGGGAGGCCTCTGGACAGGAAAGGAGATCAAAATAGCATTCCATAGCCTGGCTGGGCTCTGCCCTCCCTGCCTTCTAGTTCTTCATCTGTTTCTAATGAGGTTAGTAGGGGAAAAAAATGAAAGGGATTCGGTGTGACAGGAACAGGAGAGAAGGGTTCCTAAGATACTAGGGAAGCTTGACAGTGACAAGAGTATCTACTTAGCATCTACTTTCCATCTACTTTCCTCTTGGAGGTCTGGAAGTTTCTACAGCAGAAGACTATGCTGGGGTTAGTCAGGTTAGGTTAGTCACTGCCAAAAACAATATGGATCCTCAGAAGGGAAGAGTGGGTCAAACTCTTGCCTTCCTGGAGCCAACTGAAATTACTGGTACTCCAACTGACCTACTAGGTTTGAGGTACCGGGACCCTCTTTAAATTGAAAAGTTTAAGCTGCCTGGAGACAGCTCAGCCTGGGACACAAGTATTACTTACTCAAGACTACTGTAGCTGCACTGTAAATAAAGCTGTTCTCTATCTTCCAATCACAGTATTGAAGTGTGTTAGGGGAATTTAGGGGATTACTGGCAATTAGAGAAAGGAAAACACACATCCTTAGATCAATTACCAAAAGATTTTTAGCAATTCTGAAGTAAGGGCGAAGAACATAATACTGCGTAATGTAATTAAGAAACATTATGGAACTCAAGGCTAAGGACCAAATTCTAGGCACAGACAGTACTAAATGCTAATCTAGGACATTTAAGGCTCCAGACTCTTGTTTGCAGCTAGTATTCTAAATGACCTTTGAAGGCCCAAACAGTAGAAAAACAACACAACACACATACACATTCTAGTGTCAGAGAGACCTGAATTTGAATTCTTTTTACTTATTGTGGGCGGAGAGGCAGAGAGAGAGACACACACAGAGATGGGGGTGGCGAGAGAACGAGAGGAGCTGGTTCTTTCCTTCCACATTTCTGTGGGCTGCAGGAGTCACACTCAGGTTGTCAGGCTTGCATCACTGGGAGGTTAAGTGCCTCTCTGTACCCACTTAGCCATCCTGCTGGCCCCAGTTTGTATTCCAACAGCTTTAATTTCTTGCTCCATCACTTAACTCTTCTGAGCTTCAATTTTCCAGCTATAAAACTGCATCCTCTCATTCTCTTTCCAGAATTACTAAGAAAAATTTTTAAGAAATATATGGCATCCTATGGACTGCCCTTTAAATAGTAATTATTACTACTTGATTGACATAGGATGGTATTTTAAGGAAAATATACTTGCTCTCTGTGATCACCATGAGGATTAAAACACAAGGGAGGAGGAGAGTTTTGTTTAGCTGGAGCCCAGCTGTAAAGACACTGGCTCCTCCTTTTAGCAGGCAGCTTCTGGGCCTAACACCACGACCACAGATAAGTGTCTCACCTGCCCGTTTCGCTTACTTTCAATTATTTTCTCAAAGTCCTTGCCCCTGGCCTGACCCCTCTGTGTCAGTACATCCTCAGCCGCAGCAGCTCGGGGTTGCAAACACATCCCCACAGCTCCTGCTCTCTAATGTTCTTCTGGGTAGTTAATCAAAGGAGAGAGTTTAGGTCACAACTGAAAACTCTCTTGTACCTGAACAAAAATGCAAAGTTTGGAATTACTTCAACAAAATACAATCCAAAAGATTATGTTGAAAATGTTCCCTATATTTTATTATAAACATATGATCATAAGGTAAACGGGGAAGAGATTAAGAGACTACAAAAGTACAAAGAAAAATAAAACCAATTGCAATATTCCCACATAGACATTAGAAGGTTTTCTTTAGACAATATACAAAAATATTTTAAAAACAAAATTTAGGGTTAAAATAAAAAAAATTAAGTCATCTTAAATTACCTTGAATTCAATCATTAGTACCACATGAAAAAATTAATGTTTTAAAATATGGAACTTGGCCGGGTGTGGTGGATCATGCCTTTAATCTCAGCACTCAGGAGGTAAAGGCAGGTGGATCTCTGAGTCGAGGCCAGACTGGTCTACAAAGTGAGTTCCAGGAACGTCAGGTGGGTTACAGAGAAACCCTGTCTCAAAAAAACAAAAACAAAAACGAAAAATGGGATATGGCCAGCAAGATGGCCCAGTGGGTGAAGCACTTGCCATTCCAGTCTTCGGACTGAGGTAAAATACTTAAGATCTATGTAAAGGCACAAAGAAATAACTCCACAGAGTTGTTCTCTAATCTCCATGTGTGTCGTGGCACATNGTACATGCCATGATATGCATGTACCTACTCATACACACAATAATAAAGCTTTTTATAAAGCCCATTTGCAGCTGGGCATGGTGGCGCACGCCTTTAATCCCAGTACTCGGGAGGCAGAAGCACGNAGATCTGGATTTGCANGCAAATTGGATTTTGCTCCAGTTCTGTTTGGCCCTGCACTGGCTCTGTAGCTGGCGTTAAACTCACCGCAACCTTCCTACCTCAGCCTCCTGAGTGCTGGCGTTGTAGGTGTGAATCATTATGCCTAAGTTCATTTTTCTCATCTATCACATTTTCAACATTTTACCACATCATTTAAATTATCTTAGAATATTATCTTAACTACCTTATTTGACTGTGCCATAATCTGCTTAGCAAATTCTCTAACTTTCACTGCTGCAAATAGTGCTACAAAGAATATTGTTATCACATTAGATTGAAGAGATTTTTTTTCTTGTTTTTGATGTATTCCTTTTTGGGTTTTGCTTTGTTTTTTTTTAGCTCTCAAGCCCCTCACCAGGCTAATCTCTTTGGCTTCCCAGGTCAGATTTGAAGCTTTGTGAGACAGGCCACTAGCAAAATAGACGTATTTGGCCATAGAAGCTTCAGCACCTTTCTCTTCCAATCTCGATTGAAGAGATTTCTAAGTAAATTACTATTTTTATTTTTTGAGACAAGATCTCACTATGTAGCCCTGGCTATCCTGGAATATCTATGTANACCAGGCTGACCTGGAACTCAGAGAGATCTGCCTGCCTCTGCCTCCTGAATGCTGGGATTAAAGGTATAGGCTACCACGTCTAGATTAAGTTATTTTTAAGACAAGACCTCACTATGTAGCTCAAGCTGGCCATGAACTCCTGGGCCTTCTGCTTCAGCCTGGTGAGTGCTACAATTGCAATTGTGTGTCATCATGACTAAGCTCACAAGAGAGGTTCTTTCTTCTGTTGAGTTTCAGCGCCTGTCTTTGCTTGAAGCCCAGAAGTAAGAAGAGAAACAAGAAGGTTGACTCCTCTTACTGTGTAACACCAATTTCTTGGAGCCTAGATTTCCCCTGTAAGATAGATGCTACTTTATAGAGTGATCATCATACCTGCTGAAATAGTCTTAATAAGTAGAATTTTGGACCAACAATGGTGGTATATGCCTGTACTCTCAGTCAGAGAAGAGGGAGGAGGATTAGCCATGAGTTTGAAGCCAGCTGGATTTACACTGAGGTGCAAGCACAGCTTCACAGTGAGACCTTGTCTCAAAAAAACCAAAGCAAACAAATAAAGTGAACCATGGGTTGAACAAATCNTGTGGCTGTTTTTAGGGCTCGCAATACACACTGCCAAACTACTTTCCAGAAATGTTATATGTATGTATTATTTTGGTACTGGAGCTGTTACATTATTTATATGTTCATCAAATGTGAATTGGTGACATTTTCACAATCTAACTGATCAGACTACAGAATAATAGGGACAAATAGCATTTTCAAAACCATGGGAAACATTTAGGCTGTAAGAATAACTGAGGAAAGTAGGGAAGTATACTCTCAAGTGAATAAAACGATGTATTTGAGCATTATTGCTGTGGTGGGATTGTAAAATTTTTTAGTTTTACATATTCCCAAATATGGAGTTTTTATATGTAATTCTATTTTCACCCTTCTAATTTTCTGTAATAAACATAAATAACTTGGAATAAAAGTGAGGAAGTGAGGCAGGGCAAGGTGGCCCACACCTATAATAGCACCCAGGAGGCTGAGGCAGGAGACTGGCAGTATAAAGCCAACTTGAGCTAGTACAAGCTCCTACCAAGGAAGGGAGGGAGGGATGANGTGGGGATAATGTGGAATAAACTGGCTGTGTTATTTAGCAAGAGAAGTATTTTCTCTTCACTGGCAGCAGTCCCATGTCCTGCCACAACTGAGGCCACAGCAGACAGAGCTTTCAGGAAATGCCTGCTTCATGCAAGTCCAAGGTTCTGCTCTGCGTGTCCTTAGGCCTCGTCTTTTTAAAGTAATACATGTGGCTTGACTGGGGTGAAATCATAAACTTCATGAGCCAATTAAATAAAGACTAGTTATGCTTTTCTTCATGTTTTCTGAGTTTTATCTTATATTTTCTGGTATTGCTTTCTCTCTTTTACTGTATACTTTTGTTTGGCCTCATTTTATAGGTCATATTTGGTGCATTGGTGGGCTGGGGAAATGTGTCTCAGATAAAACATTTAACTTGTATACAAAAGGTCTGGGTTGGATCTTTAGAACCACATACACAAAAAAATGAACTAATAGCAAACTGCCTTTTAATCATAAAAAAGTTCAGATGGTACATTATAAAACTAAGTCTACAATACCGATTATAAATGAGTTTCAAATTGTGAAGAAAGGTACATAAGTATATGAAACATGTAGTCATCTACATTTCCAATTTGACAAACTAGAACCCCCCCCCAAAAAAAGATGTAAAAGTTCAAAGTATCTATAGTAATAATAATAATTAAAAAAAAAGACAGTGATTGGTCTCTGGGAGAGGAACCAGGAGATGAGAGAGATGTTACACTCTTCTGTGCTCTTGTTTGAACTGTTTGCCAAGGTCATTTTTACTGTTTTAAAACTAGCAGATGTTCTCAAAGCTTTCTTAAATGATAGTGAAATAAATATTTTAAATAAATACATAAAAGTACATGAACAAAGACAAATCAGCCACAAAAGAAAAATCTGCTTTGTAAGGAGACAGTCTGGGTGCTGGTAACTTACCTGAGCATTTCCAAACTTAGGATGTTTGAAATTTTAATCACACATTTTTTAATGTTACTTTTTAATCTAATACTCAATATCTAGTGTTCTTAAAACTGAAACAGGACCAGGAATTCTGAGTACTAATCTTCACATTCCCAAGGATATACCAAGAGTATTTGGCAGGTCATATCTTGTCTTTCGTATCTTGTCTGTACTCTCCTATGACAAAAGTTGACTCCAAGGGAGCATGATGGNATACACTTGTACTTAAAAAGTGGAGGAAGAGGAGGACAGTTTGGGCCCAGTTGTGTTTTGTTATTTGTTTTGTTTTCTGAGACAGAGTTTCTCTGTGTAGCCCTGGCTATCCTGGAACTCTCTCTGTAAGCCAGGCTGGCCTTGTATCTGCCTGCCTCTGCTTCCTGAGAGCTGCATCAAAGGCGTGTGGCACCACCACCAGGCAAGTCCAATTGTTCTATACCAGCCTGGGTAACATAGCAAGACCATATCTCAAATGAAAGAAAAAAGAAGGAAAAGAGAAAGAGAAGTTGGTTGCAAAGTATTTTTATCTATTGAAAGAGCTGTGGCGGCCACCTAATTCTTACAGAACATTTTCAAAATAGGGCTAAGTGTTATAGGAAATGAGGAAAGACAGTCAGTGACTTTCCCCTCCCTCAAAATGGCCTGTACTTTAAGTCTGAAATTGAAAGTACTGTCTGATGGCAGTTTATGAGCCCACTAAGCCCGGGGCTTGACAGGATAAACATATCCACTGAGGTACTCGAATATCCTAATGAGAATACCCACCTGTTTCTTAAGCACAGCGAGCAAAGCACCAGACTCCCATAGGCCTCAGTGAACTTCTGTAAAGCCCTGAGCCCTGCACCTGGCTCTGTGAATTTCTGTCTGGCTTCAGCAGCAGAAAATAGCTTTTCAGCAATCTGCTCAGGAAAGCCGATAAGGGAATCAATGTGATCAACATTGTCGGAGATGAAGCCCAGCACCAGGCTGAAGAGGGATTTGGCAGAGTAGCGCAGATTCCCCTCACGGGTGTATGTGAAGATGAAGTGATCAGTCTTCTCTTTCTGCGCAGTGTCTTCCCTGTTCATGCACAGCTCCACGGAAAAGCCTTTGGGAAAGAGTCTGAAAGGCCGTGGCTTCTGCAGGCTGTTCTTNACACCATCCAGAGCCAGATTGACCATGTGCAGCTGCCCATTTTCTCGAACATAGATGGGCCCTGGATCCACGTGGGTTTGTGAGTTGAGGTAGTAAGCCATTGCCTTGATTTTAACTGTAAAAGCAAGGCACATGAAAGCAAATCTAATTAAAATGTTGTCTGCAACATGAACTTCACCTTGCTATGCCCACAGGGGAAAAACAAAACTCATCAGTTGCTGAGAACTTTGTCACCATGAGGCACCCACTGTTTCTACCTGACATGCCTCTGCTGCACTTTTCTCACCGATTTAGTAATCTACTCATCTTTCAGAATTTTAAGCTCAAATTTCATTTCTAAAATTCACTCATAAGTTACTAAAAATGCCAGCAACAATTCTTTCAGAAGTCACAGCAGCACAGTTTCTGTTAGCAGAGCAATAGGAACATCCTAAATGTCCAACACTGGAGTGTTAGAAAATAAAGTACATACTCCATTTCATCGGGTATTATGAACGTACTGAAATTTTGGAATTAAAAATGTTTACACNCAGAAAAGTAGAAATAAGTAACTCCCTTGTTGCTTTGGCACCTTCCACACATCTCTTTGTTGCACTTGGCTCACTGTCCTATTGATTTGCTTCTGGGCCTGTCTTTGCAGCNTTGCACACAGACAGAAAGNCCACATTTAATTCATCCAGACTCCGNAACAGGACTCTGGCACACTACNGCCCCTCGGGAGAATGTTATGGAACTAGTTTAGTTCCATAAGCCTTAGGTAAACCACAAGCAACAGGATGTTGAATTTGAATTTACAAGTAAAGAGCCTCTCCCAACCCCCCCAAAAAAAGGCTAAATAAAATTATTACAGTTCTTGAGAGTGTCAGACCTATTCAGGTTCTGTTAGAGTACTCTGAAGTAAGTCAAAAAAAATAAAGCGCAGTTGAGTGTTTCTTTAGTCATGTTGGTGACATTATGCATCCAAGAATTAATTGTAATAAATACTTGTTTTTTTGATAAATAAGATTTCAAATTACATGAGAAACTGCTATGTTAAGTAAAGTGAAGGCATCAGACTATCATTTCTACAACAAGAAAGAAGGAAAGAATGTGAATTTTAATACAATGTAGGCCTGTCAGTATTTCTAAAGGACTTTGAAATTACCCCNCAAAGACTCTGGTTGACTTTTAGAATGAACTCAGCTACAATGTGGCCCTGAAGCCACTTACAAGTGTCAGCAAACAATTAAGTGAATGACAAAAATGCTGAGTCTCTGGAGATCAAACAATGATCCTGTTTGTGGGAATCACTACTATCCATTTTTCTCCCGAGAATAATTATGTGTATAAAGTACAGCAGAAAAGAGGGCCCAGCCTCGCCCTGGAGTCTCATCCTTTCTGGCTCATCCACTATGTCNTACTCTGTGGCCCTGCCAACACTACACAGGTAAACTGGCCACTCACTCGACCCACTGGAATTGGCTTAGTTTACTGCCTTGGGTTGTTATGCCCGACCTAGCTATTTCCTGCTCATCGTTAACATTCAGCTCAACCATCTCTCACCATTCTCCTAGGAAACTTCTCCAACCCCTGTACCAGTCCATGCCTGTCTTGTTTTCCCAAAGCACCCAGTGTTTCCTTCTACACAACACTTAGCACTGTGTACTATGTTCACTTGTTACTGTACCCAAACTGTGAGTTCTTTGAAGGAAAGGCACTTGATTTGTCTCTTAGTCAGGCCTAACATGGTGCTTAGTACTGAGTAAGCACTCAACAGATATGTGCTGAACTGAATGAGACCTCAAAGGGGCAGATTTAGTGCTCTGATATTGTTGCTAGGAGCCAGCTCCTCTTCCAGGCAACAGCTGCAAGCTCCTCCCCCACTTGTCAGCCTTCTGCAGGTGGTAGAAGCAGAGCAGATGATGGGGCTATATTGCTACTGGTACTACCAAGGGAGAAAGACAAAACAACTAAAGTAAAAACCAGTTTAAAAAAAGTCTTGTGATAGTGCCAGCTCTAACCCTCCATATTCTCCTCTTGCCAGCATTCAGGGTCTGCTGCTGAAGAGATGCCCCCTCCTTTTTTTAAGCACTTCTGTCAGCAGGGGCAAGTATTTGGCCCCTTCAACCTCACAGACCTTAATCCTAACCAGGAGAAAAAAAAAA
>LZPO01034880.1:300657-311953 GCA_001675575.1 Neotoma lepida | reverse complement strand
TCATAGGAGCGGCACTATTAGGAAGTGTGGTCTTGTTGGAGGAAGTGTGCTACTGGGGGTGGATTTGGGGGTTTCAAATACTCAAGCCAGGCCCAGTGTCTTTCTCTTCCTGCTGCTTGCCAATCCAAATGTAGCATTCTCAGCTACCTTTCCAGCACCATGTCATGCTACCATGTTTCCCACCGTGATGATAATGGACTAAACTTCTGAAAATGTAAGCCAGCCCCAGTTAAATGTTTTCCTTTATAAGAGTTGCCTTGGTCATGGTGTCTCTTCATAGCAGTAGAACATTAACTAAGACATATGTCTTGTCCATCTTTGCATCACTCTGCACCCAGAAAAGAATCAGCTCTNACTGCTTGGTGTANTGAAGAGAACTGAACTGGGAAGCTGGAGGTCTATTTTATTCTAAAAATTTGGTTCCTGTGGTGGCTTGAAAGAAAATGGCCCTCAAAGGGAGTGGTCCTATTAAAAGGTGTGGCCTTTGTTGGAGTGGGTGTGGTCTTGCTTTAAGGTCTTATATATACCCAAGCCATGCCCAGTGAGACAGGCACTTTCTGTTGCCTTCGAGTCAAGATGTAGGACTCTCAGCTATTTNTCCAGCACCATGTCTGCCTGCACGCTGCCATGCCTTACCATGAAGATAATAGATCAAACCTAAAATGTAAGCCACCGCAATGAAATNTTTTTCTACGAGTCGCTGTGTCCATGGTGTCTCTTCACAGCAATAGAAACCCTAACTAATAAGACAGTTCCAGCTGCTAGCGNTTGTTGACAAGTGGGAGTTTGTTGTGTGCTTACAGACAGGATCTAAAGGAGTGTGGGAAGTGGTTCAGAAGTGTGCAGGTTTACAGAGAGTGCTGAAGGGGGCCAGTGCCCACTCTGCTTCAGCTCTGCTGCTGAAGGGGGCCAGTGCCCACTCTGCTTCAGCTCTGCTGCTGAAGGGGGCCAGTGCCCACTCTGCTTCAGCTCTGCTGCTTTCATGGCTATTGGTTCTCACTGTCACCTCACAGACTCACGCCTGTGTTAGCTAGTTGCTTTGGCATTGCAGAGAAGTTTTATTCAGCGACTGTACAGTCCTTTCACACACCCTCACTCTGAAAAAAGGGGAGCTCAAGGAGGCCATTGTGTAATAGCAGGACATCATGACAACCTCTCCACTCCTGTGGCACTTTCTCTGAGCCAGGCATGGTTCTGAGGTTTTGCTTATAAATCCTCTGGAGAGGCACTACTGCTGTCATATTTTATTATTCAGGATACTGAGGCAGCTTAACCAATGTCACATAGTTAGAACAGATACAGGGCTCTGGCCTTCAACCAATTCAAATCTCAGTGTGTTATTTATTAGTTTAGAGAACTTACACTACTCTGAGCCCTGACTCCCTCATACACAAATGGGGATAATAATATCCTTTAGGGGATGTGGTGGTNTGAAAGAGAAATGGCCCCCAAAGAGAGTGGCACTATTAGGAGGTATGGCCTTATTNAAGTAGGTGTGGTCTTGTTGAAGGAAGTATGTCACTGTGGGGATGGGCTTTGAGGTTTCTTTTGCTCAGGCTACACCCAGTGAGACAGTTCACTTCCTATTGCCTACATATCAAGGTGTAACCAGCACCATGTCTTCCTGCATGTCACCGTGCTTCCTGCCATGATGATAATGGACTAAACCTCTGAAACTGTAAGCTGCCACCCCAATTAAATGTTTTCCTTTATAAAGTGTTGCNGTGGTCATGATGTCTCTTCACAGCAATAGAAACCCTAACAAAGACAGAAGTTGGTACCAGGGACTGGGGTATGGCTGTGATTGGCCTGATCATGTTTTGTTTGGAGGAATGTGGACTTTGGTTCTTTGGGTTAGGAAAGCAGTGGAATGCTTTAAGCACTGCTTAATGGGCCATACTAGTAGGAGCATGGAAGATGCGAACTGTGAGGGCCTGGCTCAAGATGTTTCAGAGGAGAAGAATTTTANGGAGAAGGATTTTAGTATGTTGCCTAGAGATCATTCTTTGATATTTTGGTGAAGAAAGTGGCTGCTTTTTGCCCTTGTCCAAAGATTCAGCCTGAGGCTAAAGTGAAGAGATTTGGATTAACTAAGGAAATCTGAAAACAACCTAGTATAGATTCTGTTACTAGTGTTCATGTTTATAAAGATTTATAATGAGAAGGAACAAGCTGAGCAGGGAAAAAGGAGCACCAGAAAGCAGAATGGAACTAAATCCTGTGTTCAGGGAGATAAACAGATTAAGAAATGGAATAGAGGGAGCGGTGACCTCAGGGCAAGATCCCGACCAGCTAGGTTTTCCACTTGTGAAAAGGAATTAAAGAAAAGCTTAGAGCAGGGTATGGTGGTGCCCACCTTTAATCCCAGAATTTGAGAGGCAGAGGCAGGCAGATCTCTGAGTTCAAGGTCAGCCTGGTCTATAGATCCAGTTTCAGAACAGCCAAGCTTAGGCAGTGAAGGAAACCACTGAAAAGAGAAAGCTGGTGAAGATGTAATTGAAAGAGGGGGCCATGTTCCAGCCCTAGCAAGCAGCAGAACTTGGCAGCTCAGTCATGTGGTTCTGGCTTTAGCGTCAAGGATAGAAGAAGGCATTATGGACTCTCCCTCTGTGACTAAGGAAAGCTGCTAAGTCAGGTATGTGTCAGGGATGTACCTGAATGAAGAAGGCCTAGAGAGGCCATTGTGTGAAGCTGTGAGGTTGAAGCCTGGATTGCCTTGGAGACCCCAAGATGTTGGAGATGTCAGATTTGTGGGATACTTGCTGAGGAAAGCTGCTAACAGGGAGTGGAAACAGCCCAAGAGAAAAAAAGTGTGTTGTAGTCAACAAAGCTGAATGGAGTTGGAGATTTGAAGAGAATTTTAACATGAGACCTGGAGATGCAGTTTGGAGTTTGCCCAGCTGGTTTCTGGTCTTGCTTTGGTCCAGTATTTCTTTGTTATGCTCCCTTCCCTGTGTTTTGGAATGGTAATGTATATCTTGTGCCATTGTATGTTGGAAGTACATAATTTGCTTTTTGATTTTAATTTTACAGGGGATCACAGTTAAGAGATTGCCATGAGTCTCAGAAGAGACTTTGGACTTTGAAACAAGTTTGAGACTGTGATAGACTATGGAGACTTTTGAAGTTGGACTGAATGCATTTTTGCATTATTGTATGGCTACAATCTTTTGGGAGCCAGGGAGTAGAATGTGGTGGTTTGAAAGAAAATGGCTCCCAAAGGGAGTGGCACTATTAGGAGGTATGGCCTTGTTGGAGTAGGTGTGGCCTTGTTGGAGGAAGTGTGTCACTGTAGGTTTAGGCTTTGAGGTCTCTTTTGCTCAAGTTACACTCAGTGAGATGGTCCACTTCCTGTTTCCTGTATATCAAGCTGTAGTCNGCACCACATGTCTGCACACCACATACTGCCAGCCGCCATGCTCCCTGCCATGATGATAATGGACTAAACCTCTGAAACTCCAAGCTGCTACCTCAATTAAATGTTTTCCTTTGTAAAGAGTTGCCGTGGTCATGGTGTCTGTCCACAGCAATGGAAACCCTAACTAAGACAGGAGATAAAAGAAATTAAGTGAGAATATATCTGAAGATGCCTATGATAAGCACATAATTAATAACTGATTTGTGGGTTTCTTTTTTTTGCTTTGTTTGAGACAGAGTCTTATTATGTAGCCCAGGCTGGCCTCAAATTATCCTCCTGCTTCAGCCTCCCATGTGGCATGCACCACCACACCAGTACTAATTATTACTTTTTAAAGATTTATTTATTTTTGGAGTGGCACAGGCCTATGATCCCAGTACTTGGGAGGTAAAGGCAGGAGGATGAAGAGTTTGAGGATAGCCATGGCTACGCTAGAGTTTGAGGCTTGTATGAGTGTTTGTTTGCATATATGTCAGTGCACTGTGTGTGTGCCTGGTACCCAAGGAGGCCAGAAGAGGGCATCACAACCACCTATAACTGGAGTTATATACTCTAATGAGTTACCATAGGGGTGCTAGAAACCGAACTCAGTTCCTCTGCAAGAGCAGCATTTCATTATTATTATTATTAATCATTATCATTATTATTTAAGATTTTTATTTCAGTATATGTGTCTGTGCGAATGTTTGTTGTGTGTGTTGGAGTACCCTTGTAAACCAGAAGAGGGAGAGTCTCAGATCCCTAGGAGCTTGAGATACATGTNATTTTGACCCAACTGGCAAAGGTGCCAGGAACCAAACTCAGGCCTTCTATAAGAATAAAGAGTGTTCATTTCTCCAGTGTGCTACCCTGTGGGGTTCTGTGGGAGCCCACAGAGGCTTCCTAGTGAGAAATTACTCAGGGTCAGAGAATCTGAGCTTGCTTTACCCAGCAGGGCTACATAATGGGATGATTTGACCACGGGCATGTTTACCAGATATTTGGAAGGGTCTACACTTGGCTATACAGTGTGCTTTGATCTTGCAAGGGGGAGGTCTTTTGCCTCTCCCCTTGGCATATTATAAAAAGCCCTTTTCAATAAAGGACGAGGCTTTCTTCTCATTGGCTAGGTCTCTCTATCTGATATTTCCTCATATATCCTCTCCTCCACCTAAGAACCCTTCAAAAGGTGGGAGCAGGTCGGAGCTGGTCTCCCACAGACTCCCACAGGGTCCCCTTTTTCCTTGTGGTCCATTGACTACCAGTCCACTAGGACAAAGGGGCAGAAGCAGTGATAGAGCTTTGTATGTCCTATAAACATGACAGAAATAGCCTTCTGGGAGACTGCTTCAGTGAGAAAGCTCAATTTTATTCCAGAGTGAGGGGAGATATAAAGGATAGGGATGGTAGCTGGGACATCACCTAATTTGCGTTAAACAGCACACTCCTATCATAAAGCTCCTACTACAAGTCTTAGTTATCATCTGTGGAAGCTCCTAGCACAATGTCTAATTACCATATGGGCAGCAGGGGGAAAGCTTCTGCAGGGAACTGTGTCAAGAGTCATACTAGAAATAAGTCAGGCATCTGGGCCTAGAGACAGTCTCCAAATAAGGTCAGGGAGAGAACACAGTACCTTCTACCAGGGGGAGGGAGTTGTCCATGTTGCTGAGCTCAGAGAGAGCTGCCAGGCCATGGTAGACTGCAACCTCCAACCAGCAGGGCCTCCCAGCTCTACCTTCTTTTTGAGGTATAGTATCACTGTGTAGCCCTGGATGGCCTGGAACTCCTTATGTAGACTAAGCTGGTCTTGAACTCAGGGAGAGGGATCCACCTGCCTCTGCCACCTGGATGCTGAGATTAAAGGTGTGCAGCACCATACCTGACCTAATTTTTTTCTTAAAGTAAAGCAGCCAAGCATAGTGGCGCGTCTTTATTCCCAGTACTTGGGAGGTGGAGGCAGAAGGATCAGTTTGAGGATAGCTGTGCCTACTTTAGAGTTTGAGGCCAGTGTGAGATATGGAAGATGCTGTCTCAATGAAATGAAATAAACCAAGTACATGGAAGAGTGAAATGGTTTGACACAGTTATACACACCTTGAGTCTCTACTTGGAGTCTGAGGATTGTGAATTCAGAGCCAATCAGGACTATGTAACTAGATCCTGTCTCACCTAAATGAATAAATCAATGCAACATTAAAATGTTTAAAGTATAGTCCCCAAGGCTGAATCAAGAAGAAGCTGTTTGTATGCCAGCATGGTTCCCGTGTGCATTCTCTCATCACCTTTAGAGGTACTTTGTTGTTATGTGAACAGTTATGTCCCTTCAGCAATGTTTCACAAGACAATACACACATTTGACATGTGCCACGTATGAGTATTCTTCTTCCAGAATGGGGCCCCTCCAACAAATGATATTTTAGCTGATGAAATCCCATGTGGGCGATCATAAAAGATAGATCAGGCCAACACAGGTCGGAAAAGAAGATGTACAGATCACACTGACGCCACTCAAAATAGACTGACCAATTTTAATTGTTAGCTTGTTGCCTCTTATGACATTTTAAAAAATCAAGTCACAGCTGTGTGTACTTTACACTGTGACCATCATAAGCAAATATGAAAAGAAGCAGTCACAACAGATGGACCGATGGTTTCCCATCAGTCCAAGGTCGTCTAACACGAAGGACCAATAAGAGACATGTGAGTCAGTGGAACAGAGTTTCACCTGAACAGCAGCTTTCCTGGTGCCTGTGATTTGGTTTGGTCAAAGTTATAAAGCTTCTGGGTCAGCTCCAGAGAACCAGAGAAATAGAATTAGATATGTGTTGCTATGGAAACACCTATCATGAACAATACCAACTGATTTCAAACTTACGGCTAGAAAAGGGTCTCTGTGGTCTTTGGTTTCCACTTTCTCTGCCTTCAATTTCTCATCTCTCATTAACAAGTAGAAATACATCCTCTGCTGGGTACAAAAAAAAAAAAAAACTCCAGCATTTTAAAGGACTGATTCTCTGAGTGGCAAATTTGGTCATCTGGACTGACTGAATGTAAAGGATACTGTTTCAAAGCTCTTAACGTCATCAGAAGAGTCACATCTTCCCGGGGAGCTTGAGTGCCCTCCCTGCAGAAGATGTTGCACACTGGGTCAGTCTCTGCTGTGAGCAGTGCAGAGTTGCACATTCACTTTTGCTAACAGCTCAGTTTTGTTTTATTTTCTGGTTGTAACGATTTGTGTTGGTTGTGTGCTGTGACCTGCATTGCCTCCCTGGGATTTATTTGTTTAGATCAGAAAAATCTGAGGTGGTAATTCAGCTGGGAACACAGGTCAAAGATAAAAGACATCTGGACTCAGGTGAGGGAGCACCAAGCTTGGGGAATTCTCCTGTTGGTTCCCTAGAGCTGAGGCATGTGTCCAGGTGAAGGGCAAAGCTTTTCCAGGACAGCTCGGACTTCCTCTGGATTGTAGTTCCAAGGGCCAGGCTTTCCCTGCAAGAGAAATGAGTCAGGTGTTATCGGTCCTACCCTACAATGCATGTTGTGTCTGGGGCTTGGCTGAGAGATCTGGGCTAAGGATATCTACATGGAATTGTCAGTGCTGGCAGATGCAGCCTTGAGATAGGTCATGCCACTCAGGGCAATTGTGGAGAGTGGCACCAACATTTAACATGAAGACTGGGCAGGGAATTAGGAGGGAGGCCAGAGGCNAAATGACAGGNGTTTAGGAGAAGGGGACCAAACCATAAGTTCCTGGGACACCAGCTTTCACACTGAGTTCTTTCCATTCTATAGGATGCCTCTGGCTCTCCAGACCCTCTGCCCNTGCCCAGGCCTCTTCATCTCAATTTGAGAAACTATAATACTTTCTCCCCTTGGTTCCTATTCTCTTTGTCCTCTCTCCACAGACACCAGTGATTTTTCTAAAGTACAGATCTGATCAGATCATGCCTCACCTGTTCAAAACCTTCCTGTGGCTCTTCTTAGCCTTCAGAGGAAGATGAACTTCCCTGGTCCAGCACCAGATCCTGGTCCAGCATTCAGATCCTGCTGAATTCCCTTCCTCCTCATGCCTTCCTTAATGTGCCTCACACCTTACCCACCTGCTTCCCATCTTCTCAACCAGTTTCCCTCCTCATGATTGCTGGCCTGAGTCCTTGCAGCTAAAGGCACAAGCTGGCCAGATCCTCGGAAAAGCCTGTCNTTCCCCCAGAAGCTGGAAACCTGAAGTGTGCGAGCCAGATCAATTCTGACACCCACGCTCTTTCATTCACATGTTGTCCTCAACAGCTTCAGTGTTGTGACAGCAGAATCGAATTGTTGAGAATTCAGAGACTTGGCTCATAAAGTAAAATATTTCTTCTCTGACTCATCAACAGAAAAGCTTCCCTGACCCCTGCTCTGGAATCTTACAGCACCTGGCTCAGCTTTCCCGCCTCCTCTCTCTCTTCCCATTCTCTATATGGAAAGGGGTGGGTATGCGCACTCAAGAGCAAATACTCATGGGGTCCAAAAGAAGGTACGAGAACCCCTGAAGCTGGAGTTACAGGTGGTTGTGAGCTGCCCAACCTGGGAGCTGGGAACTGAACTCAGGTCCCCTGGAAGAGCAGAAAAAGCTCTTAACTGCTGAGCCATCTTTCCAGCTATAACCTTGTGTTTTGAGACAGGATCTCTCTGGTCTGGGGCTTATCAATTAGGTTGGACTCCTTGGCCACAGAGCCCCAGGGATCTGCCTGTCTGCAATCTTGGCATCCCAGTAATGATATCTGTGTGCTGGGATTAAAGGCATTCGCCACAGCCACCACTGCCCCAGTAATGATATCTGTGTAAGAGATGTCAATCCAGGGCAGTTTCCATGTGCCCATTTCCAATCCCCAGCACTGGAATTGCAAGTGCATGCCCCTGGCCTCAGCTTTTTCTTGAGGGTTCTGGGTACCAAATTCAGGTCCCTGTGCTTGTGTCAAGCTCTGTAATGGCTGATCCATCTTTCCATCTCCACTGCTCTTGTTTGTACCTTTCTTAGCCTCCAGACTACAGATACTTTTGACACAAGTCAGGGGTCATTTTAAGTGCATTCTGTATTCCTTATACCTGCACAGGGCCTAACCCAGGGTAGGGACTCAGTGCCCAGCTTGCCTCAATAGTGCCATCAAAAGATGAGGTCTCAAGGAGAAGGGAAGATGGGTCTTCTACTGTGACCCTTGCCCCCTGGGGCTCCATCTGTAGGTTATTCTTTTTTTTAGCGGCAGGCTGTAGAGCCAGCTTGTCATCTATGTGGCTAGGCATCCACAGTCTGTTTTCAAGATTTGAAATCCCTTCAGAACTACACAATTTAGCTTCTCCCCTCTGGGTAGGCTAATGGTGTCTGATGGGTCATGGCTATGGTTACCCTTTTTACCCTAACCAGGCAGAGACCTTGAGGGGGAAACAGTTGCTATGAGGCTGGCCTGACTCGGTTTCCAAGTCATTTTCCTGCTTCGTTTCTAGCTTCTGGTCACCTGATCCTTCTCAGCAGTGACAGCTCCAGAACCTTCCTCTTCTGCTTTCCTGGTGACGTTGGGCAAGCTGTCCCTTCTCTGAGCATCATGTGAAAATGGAAACATTTTCCCACTCGGCTTAAAGCCAAGGGCCATTGAGATAGCTCAGTGGGTAAACGTGCCTGTTGCCAAGCTGGATGAGTTTGATTGTCAAGACTCACTGGTGAAAAGAGATACTGACCCCCACAGGTTACACTCTAACCCCTCCATACCCACAGTGGCATGCATGTGCCCTCCACACATGTAAGATAAGTAAAAACTGTAACTAAAAAAATTAAAAATAAAGGCTGGGCATAGTGGTGCATGCCTTTAATTCCAACATTCAGGAGGCAGAGGCAAGTGGATCTCTGTGAGTTCAAGGCCAGCCTGGTCTATAGAGTGAGTCCCAGGACAGCCAGAGCTATGTAGAGAGACCTTGTCTCAAAAACAAACAAACAAACAAAAACAATAAAAGCTAAACAAGAAGAGATAAGGACTAAGTCAGACTCTAGATGCTGAGGCAGCCAGGAAGTTGCAGCTCTAGTCAAATGCTGGCATGTGCGTGGGAACACTTAACTCTGCACCAGGTGGAGACCAATCTCATTTTGCAGAAGAGAAAACCGGAAGGTTTTGAGGTGAAAGGACTCGCCCAGGTTACATGGTGAGAAGTAATGGAATATAGCTCTCCCTGGGTTGACATCCACTTCTGCCCCTGTGACACCAACTCCTTGCCCTTTCCCGGACTTCTGATCCCAAGTCACCACCTTGTAGCAGATCCTGCCCTCCTTTATGACATAGAGCCTCTCAGGTAGAGCTGCGTAGAGCTGGCTGCTCTGGTTCTGCATTGTGTCCACCACCACAGGGCACTGGGGACTCCTGTCCAGCAGCAGGTGTGCTGCCTGCAGGCGGTCCTGGAGGCTCCGGTGCTGCCTGATGTCCACGTTGTTCTTGAAAGCCCAGCCATCTGCAGGAGGAAGGTTAGGCTGCAGCCTCACGGATATGACATACAGTTCCCACGGTCTAAGTCACACCCACTTTTAACAGAAAGCTCCACATAGCAGTGCCCTGTTAGAAACTGGCTAAATCTCCTGTCAGAGGTGAAATGCAAGGCCACACAGGAGTCACCAGAATCCAAGTGCTACTTGCGATGCTGACTGGCAGGCCTCTGGTCTTCAGTGAGACATAGTCGGTGTTAGTGATCGTTAGCCTACATTTGAGCCACTGGGGGCTTTGCTAGAGGAAGATCCTGTCTAGAGGTCAGTGAGAGTGTAGCCNGCTCCCAGGATGTCAAGGTTGCTGGTGTCTCGACTGCCTTTGGAGGCAAAGGTCAGAGCAGTGGTTGTCCCAGGTATGTGGTCCCCCTGGGAGCTTGTTAGTCACTGCAATTCCCAGCCCTGCTCTAGGCCATAGAGGAACGGGCTCTGAAGTATGTGTTTTCATGGCCTTCTCCATGATTCTTATGTACAAGACAGTTTCAGGACTACTACTCTGAGTGACAGACAGTGGTGATGCATGCCTTTAGTCCCAGCACTTGGGAGGCAGAGGCAGGCGGATCTCTGTGAGTTTGAGGTCAGCCTGGTCCTCATAGCCAGCCCTCCTGCATCCCAAAAGGATCTCCAGGTAACCTTATGGAAGTTTGAGAAGTGCCACCCTNGGATCTAATCAGCTCTGGCTAAGCTCCAGCTGGCATCTTGGGGACTGTCAGTCAATGCCCTGTCTCTTCTCAGCTAAGGAGATTACAGATCTCAGTGGACTGCCCAGGACCTACTTCTCACAGATTCACTGTGCCTTGTGCTTGAGCTCCTGCTGCCCAAGCCNTTCTTAAAAAATATATATTATGGAAAAGTTTAAATATACATAAAACTACAGAGAAGTACGTGCTCATACCCATGCACTTATCACCCCACGATATTTTAAGTTGTCCCCCAAATGTGAACGAGAACAGAAGCTTCCTCGGGTAAGAGCTATCTTATAGCAGTGTTCCTCTGCCTGTGGTCCTCACACCAGAGACAGAATCATCACCTAGAACTCAACCCAGACCTGTGAAGGCATCTGCTTTAGCAAGGCCCCCAGGAGCATGGGGGCTCACCAAAGTTTGGTGAGCTGTGATCCAGACAGGCCATAATGTCTCTTTGATCTTAGGATAGATCTGAATACAGCTATAGGGCAGCCATTTTCATTTGTGACACCTCACATCTCAATGCCTTGTAAATGTGCCCAAACCANCTGCCCTCCCTTGAATCCCCGCTTATCTATGCCCCTCTTCAGACTTCTGTGTTGCGTGCCCTGGCTGGAAGCAGATTGTGGAGAGAGAGGCAGTGAGAAAGCCAGTGCAGGCCTTCCCTGGTCCTCCCTCCTTCTCCCCCCACCCACTATAAGATGT